>MU274904.1:1328431-1385788 GCA_022160335.1 Irpex rosettiformis
TGGTTAGTCGGAACGAAGAGATTGGTTGTGCAGCGTTCGACAGAAGTCTGAATAGCGAAGGTTCTGACATATATGATATAGGTTCCTGATGCTTTGCGGGAGGCAACATTGAATTAACTTTGGACTATCAGTGAGCTAGACTCTTGTTAATATAAATGAGCTAATTGGATGTGGCAATGTACCGGTATTTAATGATGGCATTAGGTTGTCGTCGAAAGAGACATTTACGAGAGAACAAGAAGAAATGGTAATCGTCCACTGCAGGAAACGACGGCAGATCTGGCGAAACTGGCAGTTCGGATGGTGTGAGGGACGTTGTGATGCAGGACGAACGAACGACACACACACGATGTCAGTCGATCAGAGTCGATAAAGCAGGAAGCACCTATATCGCGATAGCGACCAAACACTAAGAGTGAAGGCATTGCAACACGGAAAGTACGTGTGGTAGCGGGCCACGAGCAGGGGTAGGACCGGTAACAAAAGCCATGTAAAAAAAGCCACGCGATCGCCACGCGAAAACCACGTGGATCACGTGCACGGAATTCACGACGAATTTCGCCAACCCTGGAACCCAAAGACCCACTACCTGAAGGTAGCGGGAATTTGACGGAGAGAAGGGGAGATAGAAAAATTGTGGTATCGGCCACGAATCCAGATTATTTGCAAGAGCAGTGGCAATGTGTACGCCCACTCACGCTAGTAGCACGAACAACGACATCAATATAACACAGGCTGTGATGATAGTACAAAGTACAAGTAAACTCGAATAATAATTATCACTAGACTGGTCCAGTTCCACCTCCGTTGTAGAAGAGAAAAATCATGATGCACTACGTGGAGAGACATGAAGCGAAGGGGAGATCATATCAAGGAGAAACACAAAGCAGACAGCGCTCTAATAGCATGATGAATCTAACCTCCAACACGCTTTACCGACTTACTGCTTCCCTTCATCGGACAAGACCTGCGAGGCTTGGGGCACCTGAGACCTTAAAGAAGGGCGGATATATAGAGACAACCCAGTCTGCGTCCTCATTTGCCACCGTTGCATGAATGTCGTCTCGTAGCCTTGAAGGTACGGCGATGTCAACGGCTGTCCAGTCTTCGTCACAGCCGATAAATCCAGAGAGCGCAGTATCATGATCGTAAACATCTTGAGTGTATGCATCGCTAGGAATCTTCCTTTGCACTATAAAGATGTACCAACTTAGTCGTGGAGTAGAGGATGAGACGGACTACTAGAGTTACTTACAACGTGTTCCCCACTGCCCCACGGCATATACGGAACTTTCTTCCCACTCTTCTCGCCAACCAGGTATCTGTCCGCCTTAAAGTTGCATGGACTGTCCGATTCCGAGTAATGGTACATGGGAAGATTAGCCGTGACGAATTCCCCTTTCCGAAGAGGCATAGTTTCGCCAGTGCTGAGTGTGATGAACGTATCTTCGACGACCTCACGAACAGGAGTGATAACAGAAGACATCCGAAGCGCCTCCTTAACAGCTGAAGTGAGGTATGCGAACCCCGGCCCGTCGAGAACACCAGGTGGCGCGTTCAATAACGACTCGAAGTCAGGGAAGTCGCGTGAAAGAGTTTGGTCAATCTCATCACGCACGAGACGCAGAGTGGCGGGGTCGTTGAGCAGGTATGCGAAGAGCCAAAACGCAGCGCGGACATTGGAAGAATGGAGGCCCCAGATATACATGACGAACAGCCCATCGCGATCTTTCTTGGAGAGGCTGGGGTCGGAAAGGATGGCAAGAAGCTTCTTTGCAGGGTCTGGAAGCGCGCTCATACCGCGCGGTGTGCGAGCGTCGTCGATGTACTCGCCTACTTTGGCGAGAATATGGGAGCGGGGGGATTTAGATGATCTGGATAAGAAAGGAATTCCGGACAACAGGTTCGCGAAGTTGGCGTCGATGGATTCGAAGTCGAAAAATGTCGACACTGGGTAATTGTCACCAAATACTCCTACTGATACGGCACTGTATATGGCTTCGCCAACGAAGGTGGATAGCAAGAAATTGCTGCGGGAGTTGGCGGAAAGCTTGATACGCTCTACATAGTTGTATAGAGAGCGATTGAGAGCTGGAATGATGTGGACAAGCCCAGTCATGGAGAGAAGATCTCCGGACATTGGAAGGAGGATGTCGGGGAGATAACGACTGGCCGTAGGACTGACATTCGAAATGGCAGCAGAGACGTCTTCGTGTATGATGGTGGTGGATAAGATTCGCGACTTGTCCCGTAAAACACCCTGAATGGCGACGTCGTCGCAAATGACGATCATGCGTCGATTCCCTACAAGGCACCTGAAGACGGGGCCGTGCTTCGAGCTATGATTTTATGAATTAGCATCGACTCGGATATGAGGGATCGGATATGAACAGACCGGCAGCTCCGGTAATATTGGAAAGGAGTGTAGAGAAACTGAAAGGCATCCCCTATGATAGGAATCACGGGCCAAACAGTAGGGAGTGGTCCATGGCTGCGAAGTTGCAGGTAGTAGCGCCCAATAGCGCAAACCACCAATGTGCACAGCACCGCAGTGAGGGATACCGGCGTCGTAGACAACCGACCGTACGCGTCTTCGAACATTGGGAGTTTGAGAGCAACGATGAAAGAATGGATATCGTCAGTGGGATGCCCCATACGAGGAAGATAGGAGGGGGACTCTCATATAGAGACATCTTTAAGTAGTTGAGTTTTGCGTGCCATAACCTTCATAGCGTGTACGAAACGTTGAGATCGCCGCTAGGCGCCGCCATGGAACAGTCTGTATATTGATTTTCGAATCCTCTATGGGCACTTCGCTGCTGTTGAATAATGGAATGCTCGGTTCCTTGAATACGTTTACAGAGTGAGTTTGCGATAGAACATAGATGTGAGTGATGCACTGACTGTTACTTCACACGGAATGCACCTAGTACTATTATGTGAGACTCTTGGTCACAGTGGCGCTGACCGAGAGTTGCAGACGAATGGTCTGTTGTGTTTTAATTTGATCTGGCATGCTTACAGACTGATATTCCCGCCGCTCTTCCACCGAAGAACATCAATGTGTCCAATCCGTTTAACCCAACTTGAACAGATACCAGTCGGTACGGCACTATACAATCGAACATGCGCTATGAGCCGTGCCGACAGTTATCATCTGCATCTGCTAACATAATGAGCTCATTTATGCAATTGTGCAGGAGTCTGACAGTCGCTCAAGACCGATTTGATGCGCAGCGTAAAGAGTGGATGGGGTAGAATGCCCGCGGCTTCGACGAGGGAAACATCAACAGATACCTGTTAGGAATTTAGTAATGTAAACACAATAATGGCGAATCAATACTCACAGGCGAGGCCCGAACGGAAACATGCCTAGGTCGTTTTACGAGCACTGTACCACCGCGAAGATGTGAAGTCTTCTGGTCCGGGAGAATGTCCAGCATCGTAGTCTGGTCCAAGAAGTCTGACATGAATACCGCATGGGATTAGGAATGATTGAGAGAATGGCACGCCCATCCCCATCAAGTCTACAACGAGCGAGCATCTTGCCCTATGGTAGTGACGTGTAGTATCATGAATGCAGCTAATGCAATACTTGGCGATGTCCCGGACATCCCAACTCTTGAGACCAACGGATATGAAAAAAGGCTGTTAAGGGTCTCGTAAGCAGCATCCATCTTTGACGTACATCGAGAGTTGATCATGAGTAGAGAGACGGCATCGGGGTAAGTCGCGTGTCGTTAAAGACCCACTCCACCAGTGACTCGATGAACTGGGCAATTATGCGCGCCCATACACCGCATTAAAGAGCGTTAGCTCTCAATATTCCGGAGTGACAGTTTGATATTCCTCGCGTCTTCGAATACCGTTCAACGTCAAGGCGGGCTAAGTTTCATGGCGAAATTTCGCACGACTCCGCGATTCCTCAAGTCGCGGAATTTAGGTGACCATTGCACCTAGTTCATAGAATATCTAGTACTTTCTGCAGGGTGTAGATCTTTTCAGGCTTGGAGTCGAAGATTAATTCATGGACAAACGCGCACCTTTTCGCAAGAATGGAAGCTTGAGATGCCACGAAGACCACGGCGAACGTATAACGAGGAACGAGCGAGCTCACCATTGGAGAATCCGGCTGCGATAAGGTTGGATGTGCGTATGAAACCGGGTCTGGGTCCGCAAACATGGCAGCGCCGTAACGGTGTGGCCACTGGCAGGCAACCTTCTACTATCTGAGTCATCCACCTGCTGCATAGTGATAGGAGCGCACCTATTTCGCGATAGACCAGCCCACGGTCTGATACATCCTGGCCAGAACAAAGTACCGTACGTCCATCAGGCTGCGTTCGACCGCTGTTGAGCGTCCTAGAACAAGGCCCGGAGTACGTACACTTACCAGGGAAACTCGGTTTACTAATGATGATAAGTATTACGATAAGACATTTTAAAGTCCGCTTATCAGACATATAACTTCTCCACTAGCGGCTAAATATGACACTTATGAGAAGACTACCTAAGTGCTTGAACGCCTCAGTCGTCCTGTCGAGGTCACAAACATTGCAACGTTCGTATACCAGTCCTACCCTAAATCCAGAGAAGCTTCTAGCGACGTTGTATTTCAATTTTCTTACAGGAAGATTAGAATCCTAGTGACAGAACAAACTTAAGCATGAAGCTCGCACTGGAATATGCTGTCAAGTCGAAGTTTCTAACCCATCACAATACCCCTGTCTCTGGCGTCATTCACTAACGCTTTATCCTGCACTATAAGCAATTCCACGTGAGTTCGGCGATACCAATTAACGAGTCATCTTACCTTTAGGTTAGGCTTACAGGTTAGACTTGTTGTGCCTTGGCATCTTCAAGTCTGAAACGAATGAAGTGGGTCATCTCCATCTCATGTTCAGCCCCCAGCGTAATCGGATGATAACTATCTTGAGGGCCATAGCCATTTGTCGAACTATCGATGACGTCGTGTCTTCTAGAAGATTTGGTTATGGTATGACCCTGGGTCAGTTCATACTCAGTGATAGACCTCTTGCTATTGTTCCGTCCGCCACGAAGACTCAGTATGGTACGAGAGGCCTGTTTCAACGTAAACATCAATGATACTGGGCCTTGAGACTGTCGTAAGTGAGGTAAGAGAAACGCACAGAGATTGAGCCCGCGCCAATAAACCATCTATGAAGTTTGACATCAGTTCTACACCATCGCGACTACAGGGGAGCCTAAGAGATCAACATACGAAAATCCCATGAGAATCAAGGGGGATTTGGGTGCAGCATATAGGAGGATTATATTGACAATGTTTGATCCTAATTTTGCTGTAAGAAGTCGAATGAAGCGTTAATCCTCCGAAGATTACTTACCGCACAGCCTAACAAGTGCGGGTCAGTGAGCCGTGGAAACAGGTTATCGAAGGTGTTATCTCACATTATAAATAACATAGCGCCGTCGCGAATAAACATCTCAGCTATAACGCTGGTCAGATGCCCTTCGAAGTATACAGTAATGAACCTATAGGCTAACAAGCCAAAGCAAATGACTAGTAGCGCCATTCATAAATCAACGGATGAGATCTCGAGAAGAAGTGGTACCAACGTACCTGAGTAGAGAGTATTTGTAATCCTAAGAAGTATATCAGCAAGTCTTGGACCTGGACAATATGTCATGGCGGCCAAAGCACTTACCACGAGGTGATTGTAGAGAACGGCGTCTCGGCGGCATCCGATATACATCCAGACATTGGGAGGTAGCTAGGTGGAGGGATTGGCTCCCCTGTTTCAATTTTTGCCAATACGACCATGGTTACTTCAATCTGCGATAGTTAAGTTCCTGTGAGCGCCGACACTAGTCAAAGCTTTGAGGACTGACGATAGTCTCGGCTACAAATAAAGTCTCAGTAAACATGAGTCGTTTGACAATCATTTGGACCAGCTTACAAACCCACAACCCGAGAATGACCCACTTCACTATGGACGTCTCGGATTAGTAAAGATTGGTTACGAATAGCGTGATGTACGCACTCTTTACATTGCCATGGTAGAATGCATAGACCCGAAATGCTAAAAGGCCATTCACTAACAATGCCACGATCTGCACACTCCTATAAGTCGCGAAAGTGTGTCATGTACGGCACACTTCGAAGAGCGGTGAGGGCTTGCTACTTACATTGCTTCGAGGATCCCCCAAGCTAAGCACCTAATAAACCATGTATAAGTACGAGCCGGTTGTTAAACATTACGGAACGCACGTTGCAACAGTATTATCGCTATAAATAGTAGCTAACGAATTGATAACGGAGCCGGAATTAGAGTTAGCTTGCTTAATATCTTTTCATAGAAGAGACGCACTAAAGGCGTTATACCTATACTTCATAGTCAGTGGAACGATTTTGAGATAGAGCCTATCAAATGGACTTACACAAGGAAACTGAAGCTAAAATATCTGGTTATGAAGTACATCAGGGATGGCGGGGATACAAAACGTCGGCTAGGCCAACGGCTATGTGAACATCCAAGTCAGAGACAAGTTCGCTACGGACGTACCTCCACATTGTATTTATCTGAGAGCCAAACCATCGTATTTCTTAGCCTTTCTTTCACGTATAGAAATAATGGGCGCTCACCTCTTCGCTCGTGGTTAACAAAATATCGTAACCGACCCAGACGGTTACTGCAACTGTGACCGTCAAAGTATTATCAGCATAAATGGAAAAACAGCCCTGCCAAAATATACCAGATATACCTGCGTTCATCTGTGTGATGCTCGAGTCACTGAGGGCCTTGAGCAGAGTCTCCTGGCCTTGTTCCATTTGCGTGGGAAAATACTTTATGATGTCGGACATTGCTTCGAAAAATGAGTAGTGGTCAGAGAAAGAAGGGCATTGAGCAGAGTGACGAGGAGGATAGGATATAGTTATATTGCGAATCGACAGCATCCGTCATCGGGAACCCAGCGACCTGAGTCGAGCTGATCTGTAACAGTGCGCGGTATCGTAGGTCGATGTTATGAGTGCACTGTTCGACGTACTTCGGCTGTGAACGTTAACGTTTGTACCATGATTGTTGTTTAGTGAAAACATCTATTTATTGGAGACCATCTTTTAGCCCTGTCAGCCACTTACCCGTGAGAACGGATGATTAATCATGAGAACGAAAACTTTCACGACGTTCATCCGAGTCCAAGTTGTGCCACAAGAAGTTAATGATCTGAGGGGAAAGCGAAGATTTCCAGTACAGGTATGCATGTTGGTTGCATAGTAACTCATAGCAATCGAACTGCACATATGAGATGCGGCGTTCGGATTCGCAGTTCGTCCTATTGCTCGAACTGAGGTGATCGACTCAGAGATGCCAGCAGTATCGAGTCGTTCGGAGATATCGTGATCGCTCATCGGTAGCAACACCTAATGCTGCATCCTTCGCATAGGTGCACTGGTCGAGCTTGTGGCCTACAAAATACGGGTTTCGAAATCAACGTCAATATTGTGAATGTTCATGCACTGCAGTGTAAAAACGAGTAACTATGCCGAATAGCCGTGAATACGTTTTCGCGTCGTTCGTAGTCGCTCCTTTTCACACGGTAGTGAGTAAAAAATTAACGATACCCAATATCACGAGAAATACACACCGGGTCGACTGTGCAGCAATAAAGGGTCCCGGCAGTGAATGACTGAGGAAACTTGAAAAAGGACGCGACTGGGCGGAGTTCGTACTACTGGCCAAAAAAGGAAACTATTTAGGATGGATAGCGCCGTTTCTGACACTCCTACTCGAGCACAACTTGAATCAACAGCATTCGTAAAATTTCATTACTTATTATGCGATTTTTTGTAAAAATATCTGCCAACATGTTGTTTGTCCACATACAGTAAGGTACACAGCTTTTGCCATCAGATCATCTCCGAGGACAGTGCAATACCAGTGGTACCTTCGCTGAAATGATGGGTTTGCAATGAGCTGTGAATGAGGGCCTACTCCTTACAAGAATTTCAATCATCATAAGTAGACTTTATAAAAGAGAATATGTGTAGGATTCAGTACTGAACTAAACCTCCGGCTGCCCCGAATAATAAATATGCTTTGAACCGTGACACTGGACAACTTCGAACTGATACATGTGTTTCTAGTGAGATACGTTTTAACAGATAATTAAGCATTCGTAAGATATGAGACCACAATAAGAAAACGGCATCGAACGTCTTGACTCGAGAATCAAGTGGAGTTGCAATAAGGATAGCCATCGAGGGCATATCGGACGAAGCGGGGAGAATCCGATGCAGGACAGAGATCTCAGCCAGCGAGATGAATAGCAGAAAGGATCGTGTGCAATATTATGAACCTATAGTTCTTGGCATTGCATAGGTTTCAGCTGTGATATTATTAGTTAGGTGAAGAAATTGCACATATTAAGTAGTAGCAACGGTTACCCTAACTTTAAACCGATTCAAGGAGCAAACCATCTTGGGACGAATCTTCCCTAGAGCTTGTAACATGATGCAGTGTAGCAGTGTCGGAGATTCTTGAACATGTTGCTCCTAGCTCGTCAAGACGCGGTGCCTTGCCAGTGGCATGATAACGGGGGATATCCATACTCGAATTGCTGCTGAAGTTAAAATCTTGTCTTCCAGGTTCTCGTAGCTTCCTAAGCATCTTGCTGAAAATAGATTCAGTGACAAAACTCTTGGGGCGTTCCCGTAGACTAAGTATAGTGCGAGACGCCTACGTCCACAAGGATGTCAGCCGTACTTCTTGACATATCGTGTAAGGGACCGAAAAGGGCGGCGATGTGATGAATTGTGATATGACGTACAGCAACGGAGATCACACCAACAAACCACCTAGATTTCAGGTAAGCGTTCTATGGGTATTTTAAGAATGGGCGGCGATTGACGAACCAGAGCCCCAGCGACGCCAGCGGCGAGTGTCGAACAGCATACATGAGGACCATGTTGAGAACATTTGTAGCTAGTATTTCTGTTAGATATGTGCAGCGAATTGAATTTACTAATCACATACCGCACTGCCTGCCGAGAAGGAATACGTAGTCAGAGCAGAACTTGAATATAAGACCTTGCCAGAGAGTCTCTCACATAACGAACAACATAGCCCCGTCCTGTAAGCATGTCTTGGCAATTCTTTTCGTGGAGCTTTGTCCGACGTATATGGTTAGGAATTTATAAATTAGCAAGCCTAAACAAATAACTAGCGAGAACGTCTGTGAGCTCACATATCGGAGAATGACAGCAGGACTTACCGGAATAAACCGTATTCGCGATCCTACACAATAGCATTCAGTTTCTATTCTCGGGTTCAGTTTTAAGCAGATCTTACCAGGCCGAGATTGTCAAATATGGACTATTTGCTACATCCATGACGCAGCCATAGATAGGAAGGTATCTAGGTGGAGGTAACGCGTTTCCGGATTTGACTGCGGAAAAAGTTAGTAGTGTCACTTCGATCTGTGGGGGAAACATTCGTGAGCAGAAACACAATGCCAATTGGTAATGGCCGTTAATACACACAATAGCCTCGGCTAGTGGGGTGCAATGAGACGCATGAGTAAAGAGCACTTTGTTTGACAAGCATCACAACGACTTACACAGCCATAAACCAATAACGAATGGTTTAACTATTCAAATCAGCAGGGAGGATGTGAAGAGGATAGCTGGTACTCACTGTATTTATTGTCATAGAAGAATGCATAGACACGAAGAGCCAAAAGGCCATTCACCATCAAAGAAACGACTTGAAGTGTTCTGTAAAATAATGCGAATTAAATTTATGCGATGTCATCTCTGTTTGTAGGATCCCACATTGTCAGTAGGATTCCCCATGCAGCGCATCTGAAACGCCACTTGTAAGTGCAGCTTTGTCGAGAATAAATAAAACACGCACAGTTCGAATGTATTGACTCTCAGGAAAGTGACTAGGATAGCAGCTAAGCTTAGGTTTGTCGCTTTCCACCAGTTACATAAACTTACCTGTGCTGAACCTAGATCTCGTGTCAGATGCGCTGATCTATGGGACACTGAGTGTAAACAACGTACGCGAGGAATCCAAATCCCAGATATCGCATGATGAAGTAAATGATCGATGGCATCGAGAAGAAGTTTCGTCTGTACGTGAGATTTTATGAGTGCTAGAGGTTAGGCATTACCAGGGAGAGCTCACCTCCACATTGTTTCCAGCTGGCGTAATGGTACCAAATTCAACGGGCCTCAAGTCAGTGATATTTCTGGGGGAAATAATGGGCATACCTCTGGGACGAAAGTCAACAGAATATCGTATCCGACCCATGTCGTGACAGCAACTAACACTTATGTCAGCGGTCTAAGCATCATGATAAATGACGGTGCATGAAGACACGAAGTTGACATACCGAGATTCATTTGTGAGACATTGGAGTCATTGATGAGTTTCGTGATCGCTTCCAGAGCCTCTTCCTGCTGAGGATACGGAATGATAGGTTGAATTGCACCAGACATGACTTGGCGGGCTCGGGGAGGGAAGGGCGTTGGGTGTAGTGCATTAGACATAAGATACTGCTACTTATAAGTATATTCGTGCCCCATCGGTGACCGGGATATGGGTCGATAACGGTTGAGCCATAAAAGTTCGGACTACACGGAACTTTGTATATGTTAGTAGATGGGATATGTCAATAAAATGATACATCTTACTAAACTTGTAAACCACATGGCGCGGTCGTGGTGAGAACAAGACGCAGTTCCCGATATTTCCTTGACTGAGAGGGGGGGTGGCAATGAGCTGGAGACGTCGGGCGACTGGTTACTAGTCGCCGGTGCAGTCGGCAGCAGCCACTGACAGCGCTGTAACTTGTGGCATTCTCCACATCGCTGCTCTGAGACTAGCATTCATCGATATCGAATAAAATTAGGAATAAATGAACATAATTAGTCATGAGCACTCACCGGCATCCGTAGTGTCGTGGTATAAGTAATGTAAGTGTTGAGTAGAAAGTGGACCGCCTGTCTCACCCAAGACCAAGATATATTTGGCTTTGTTTGTCAACGGCTTTGGATCCTAATAGTAGCAAACAATGCACGGATGGCAGGAGTTTGGAGTTTAAACGTGAACTACACTTTATGCTCGCTTTCACTTCTTTTCTTAATCGTAATTTATTCCTTCATTTCATCCAATGCACACTATGGCGATACGTAAGTTTCTGCCTTAATTTTTCGCTACCTGATACTAGGGTTTGAAGTTCTTCAATAGTAGTTCGATGGTCCTCTCCAGAAGTCGGGCCAAGTACCGTGACAGACGGCACTGTTACGCACCATAGGTAAGACTACTGTCAAGAAATATTTCGCCCATCTTTTTAGTCGACGATCGCAAGGTGGTGCATAGAATCCCACATCTGTAGATGAAATACGAGCCACATTGACTGTGGTTTGTATCGAAGTTCGTGGTAAGCACCACTGATTGCTTTAATCTAAGAACCATGACAATACAATCACCAAGTACTCTGAATCCTTACAAGGACCGGTTGATATTTCATCTGTGAGGTATGTTTGTCATGATCGTATCCGTCTAATCCTTGGACCTTGTATCAGACTAGATCTGGCAATGCGCCGAACTGCGGTGTATGAGGCCCTTCGCATGAGAAACAGGATTTACATCACGCTCGCTTCTTCAGCATAGGTTGTGCCATCGGGTTTTCCTGCAGGCCCTCGGGATAAACGGGTGCCTAGAACTCAAATGCTAATAAATATGGGTGTGGGGTTGCAGCGGAAACAATGAGAATATACAAGAAGGCATTAGAATACTACTTTCCTCTCTTCTGTAGCGTATCTCTTAAGACAACTCGCTGTATATCCACATACGTTGAAATAACACGGATTTTCGAGTAACGCACACTGCGTGACTGCCGGAATTCCCAAGCGCCCAATAAGTAGCGGCTGTGCCAGTACACACTCGACGTCGACCACAAACGGCGACCACGACGTGGGCGAACTCGTTTGGACCCCCCGTATTCGACCTATTCACATCCCTGGACTTCTGAACAGGACATTACAGCGTGTTTTCCAGACTCTAGTTTGGGAGATCATCACTTCCACTTGCCCTTTTCAACGTGTTCAGCCCGACCCTACCTCACGACTTTCATATCCGATTCTCCTGTGAAGTCTACCTCTCGCAACCATTCCGAATATCTCGTGGAGATATCACACCGAGTGCTAGGACCTAGTGACGACTACCATGTCTACGTCTCTTCCACCTTCGGCCTCTACGTTCTCGTTCACCGCGCCGTATCCATCAACCCCTTCTTCAAGCTCGACCCCTGCAAGCCTGAAACAACAACGACGGGTCTCGCTGGCACTTCCATCTTCGCCGCGCCAGTTTCCTGCTTGGAGCTTTCGTGATGACACTACTGTAGGTGTCGGTATGTCGTCGTCTACGGCACTCGTCCCGGAAAAGAAAGGCAAGATACGGCGCATTGCCAGTGACACCGATGAAGTAGAGGAGGCATTCCTCAATCCCAGCACACCCGGGCCATCTTTGCTCAGCTCTCAAGGACTTTCGAGCTCCTCTGCGCCGGCAGAGCCGCTCAAGAAACCACGAAAGAAATGGACGGCTGAGGAAACTCAGATGTTGGTGGATGGTTGTAACAAGGTGCGGCCTCATCGATGCTGTTTTCTTCCTTTCATCTCACTGCATACTCAGTGGGGGGTGGGTAACTGGAAAACCATCCTGAATGACGCTGAGCTCAAATTTGACAATCGTTCCCCTGTGGACCTTAAGGATAGGTACAAATTGGCTACAATACCTGTTTAACATCACCCTAACTACCCATTTTACTTCCTTAGGTTCCGAACTTACTTTCCCGACGCTTACAAACATCACTATCCGAATGCCCGCACACACCTGTCCACTAAGACACGATCTACCCACCCGGATGGCTCACCGTTGTTCTGCGCTTCTCGCTCCAAGAAAAGACGACCATTCACACCGGAAGAAGATGCAGCTCTGAAAGCGGGGTACGACAAGCATGGGACCGTGTGGGCGACGATCGTCAAGGACCCCGTCTTTCAACAGCAAAATCGCCGATCCACGGATCTGAGAGACAGATTCAGAAATGCGTGGCCGGATCTCTATGCGCGGGCGGGATATAAGCCGAGAGCAGCTGTCGTGAAGAAGAAGAAGACGGGTGAGGGGGATAATGGCGAAGAGTCTTACGGAGGCCGAGTGCATCCAGTTCGAGCTGCAACGGATGATCAGCTGCCTACCACATCCGCCACGGGCGGTCCTATACGTCGGAAACGCAGACACACGACGCAAGGGTTTGGACTCTTCCGTGGAGGTACAAAAAGTGTACCAGAGAGTACTGCTACTTCGGAGGACGAAGATAGCGAGTCAGAAGATGAGGGTGAGGCTTCGCACACGCCCGACACTCCTGGCCCTTCGAAGGTGGACATGAACATGGACATGAGTAGCCAGGATATAGGCATGCCAGACTTTGCCTCAACCTCGTCATTGTCCATGTCCGATATGACAGACTCGTCGCAGTCCCAATCCCAGTCCATGATAGCTTCCTGGCCAGACCTTGAGCGCTCCTCGAATGTTTGGTCAAGTTCTCGAACCCCTGGTGCTGCGTACGCGGAATCACTCGCGGCTTCGCCTACACCCTCCACAGACTACATCCTCCCGAACTCACCTGTCGGTTTGGCTTCGAACAGTATGATTGGCAAGTCTGCATGGGGAACGCAGGATTGGCTGTCACCTAATCCTCGCCTTGACGCAAGTGGCGTATCAGCGAACAATTCCAATTCATTCTCTGGCATATTCTCTCCATCACCAATGGGATCTCCCACAGCATATCCTGTTGCTCAACCGCATACCCTATCACTGGCACACGTTTCCCTGAATCAGCTTTCCCTTCCTGGATCCCATCCCCATAGCATCGGCGGGTATTCTCATTCTCATGGTGTGCTGGACCGCTACGATCTCTTTCCGATGTCCCACGACCTCGATCTCGACCTGGACTTTGTTTCAGAAGGGTTCGGTGGTGCAGGTGATGCACATTCTGCGTTCTCAGACCCGTCTGCTGGTGCAGGCGCGAGCGATATGCGCCGCGGGGGTTTCACACATCACTCTAACTACGCTGGAGATCTCATTTTCGGTGCGCGTACACATCAGCCAAGTGGTAACCATCGGATGGACTACGGCCCAGGGTTCGGGTTCGGACTTGGATTGGAAGAGGGGCACCCGTCAAGTGTGCTGCACACACCGAATTTGCCTGGTATCGATGAGATTGAACTGACGAATATTACCTTGAACGATCCTCGTGAGAGTGACCAGGATTTACCACTGTCGATGACTATCGAGGAGTCTTCGCAGTCACTTACTTCTACTTCACCTACCGATATCGGCGTCACAGCTGTAACTTCTCCGGCAATGTCCCTACAAGATTCCTTCCCCGGCCTCGCATTGGATGAACTCGTTGGTATACCCTCCAGTGACCCCATAGAGGAAACTCTCAGCCAGAATGCTGCCGATACCACCCCGGATACAAGTCATCACGACACACCACCCGCCACACCAGCGCAAGGCTATAGGATGTCAGCACGCGCGCCTAGCGGTAGTTCAGCTCATCATCGGTCAATATCAGTCCCACCTTCTGAACATCGAGCCTTCATACCCCCACGAACTGGACAAAGCCAGGCTGTCAGTCCCAGGGCGAAGCAGAAGTACTTCATGACTACACCGACGCGTGCAGCGTTTGGTCCGCTACCCCTCCCACCAACCCCTATCCCGCTTCCTCCTACTAATCCTACCCCTCTGGTTGGAAACTCCTGGCCCTATGTTCCTATAACTGATAACAATACTTACCAGGTTCCTTTTCTCGACTTGCACTACTATTATCCTCCGAGTAACGACCCCCAGATGATGCCCAACCTAAGTGCGGGAGAGAGTCGACCTCTTACTTCCCAGGCGCTCGATTTAGCGCGTACCATCGCCCGGTCGATGGGCCCTCCACTTGTTGACAATACGAAACCACTCTGCATTCAGCCGTCGCTGATGCAGCTAATACCAGATGGCACTCCGGGTAATGCTCACTCACGGATGCACTCGAATCATCATCGAGGCCAGAGCGTCACTGCGGTGTCTCCCCAAGATCTGGACTTGCGCAAGGGAAACGATAATAAGCGGAAGAGGGCTAGTTGGGATGGTGGACCTCGTTAAAGATGTGTTTGTTCAAGTTCAAGTTTCGGATGGTCGGCATTATTGGAATATTTCTTCTTCTTTTCGCTTCACGGTGTCACGGATTATAATTCTCGTCTAATCTCTTTCGTAGCTCAGGCAATAATGATGAACTGGAATTCAAAGGTTGTACATAAGCATACTGGTACATCTGGGACGGTTTTCGTCCACTATTCAGAGACTTGGAAAGATAATACAGGTAGGAAAACATATCGAAGACAAATGCTACTTCGATTGAAGTAGCTTCAAAAGGTGGCATGTTATACAGTTCAAAGTCGTTATCGTCAGCTCAAAGGTTACTAATCGTTGTAGGTTTCGTGAGACGATATATTCTTGTTGCAACTATCCAGAGTTTTGCACCTTCGTGCGAGGGAAGATGAGAATCTCCGACGACAAGGGTGCAATATGGACTCTCTGGGTTAGTAAACAAAAACTTCAGTAACAATAACGTCAACGTGTGAAAGTTAGTATGCGCACCGAGTAATCACTAGCGGGTAAACTTCCGGGCAAACGAAGTTCGTAGTGTCTAATAAAAGTCGAAACGACGACAGACAGTTCGAGTATCGCGAACTATGGGGGGAAGAGGGGGGATTATAGCATGTCAAAATAAATGAAGGCATAGAGCGTATATATAGACTTACCAGTTCACCACTGCATCGATGCTTTCCTGTCCCAAAAGGTTGATACGAGGTTTGATTAGCAGTGACGGCGATCTTCTCGTCGACATTCAGCCATCTCAAGGGATCCCACTTGAGAGGATCTTTCCATGCATCGGCGTCGAGCTGCGAGACACCATTAGATGTCATGATAAAGTCTCCTTTGGGGACGAGGAGGGGGCTGCCAGAGGGGTCGGTGCCGATTGAGGTGGGTAGAACGAGGTCTTCCGTTACGAGACGAACGACAGTGGAAACAGGCGGGTTGACACGGAACGTTTCGCGTATAACGGAGCGAAGAATTGGGAGTTTCAACAATCCTGAGTACGCGAGTGGGCGCCAAGAACCGTCATTGTTCATGTAATGTACTTGTTGTTCTTCGTAAAGAAGCTCTCTATGAGGAAATAAATTATGAGGATGTGACATGTTTGTTATAGGATTTGACTCACGCGATAGACGGCTCATCAGCAATGTGGAGCAAAATCCACGTCGCGGCAAATGCGCTTGTCTGATAACCAACAACAAGCGTAGCGATCATGAGGTGGGCTATATCTGTGTCGGTGACGGGGTTTCCGTCTCGATATTGTTGATCGACTAATTCCGCGAGGAGGTCATTCTTCTCGTTCTGCACGAAACGTATGTAGATGAGCGTCACACGAAAAGGTTTTTTCTTTTCCTTAACGCTGCCCTTACCATCATCCCGTTCAGTCGGCGCTCTTGGATGATATCCAAAAACATTTGTCGCATCTTCGCGTGCGCAATATCCCTCTTTCGATAGCTAGGCAGAGGTAAACCTTTGAACATCCAATGGAGAGGAGTGAATCCCCCGAGCAAATCCATGAACACGGGGAAGTGCGTCCCAGTGATACGAGCCGCGGCGTCTGGGCCTTGTAATGTCGCGGTTAAGGTGCGGAGAATTACTTTGGATAGAATTCCAAGAGCGTCAATAGAACCTGTCGTAAACGATGGGTCATTCCGGAACACTTGAAGCACCTCTTCCTCCACGATAGGGACATAGAGATTGAATCTTTCCGAGTCCATGATAGACGTGATAAACCTTTTCTGCTCAGTGAAATAATCCATAGGCGCGTCATACATAACGCCTTCCCCGAATACGGGAGTGGTTAAAGCCTATATATCGTCGATATCGTTAGGAAGTGTTTATCAATGATTGCTGTCATACCGTCTGTGCTTGACCCGCTGAGATCGCATTCGACTGTCCGCTCATGACAAAATGAGTCCCGTACGGACCCAGAGCAACTGTAAAGCGCCGACCGATCATTACGAATGTGAACACATTTCCATGCTGAGAGAACAAAGATAAGTACTATTGCATCGACAACGTCAGAAGCTAAGGAAAGCACGCACTTGCTCCTTGCACTTATTCAAGAAACCAATGGGGTCCTTGCCATATTGAAGAGCGGATCCCAGATACGGTATCCAATATGGGATTACTGGAGGTCTCCACTGCTTTCTGTGAGGTCGTAGCTAACAATTTGCGTCAGTTTAGAACTATTCTTGAGCATTATATAAGGGCAGCATACCATCCGTGATACCGTTACGACCGCCAGAATAGCCCAGCCGATGGCTACGCATGCTTGGAATGGATAAACCTTCAAGGGGTGGAGGACGCTCGACAAGGCTGGAATCGCTTGCGCAGAGGACCACTCCACATATCCTCGGAAGCTGTTGGCAGCGGAAGGTATCATGAAGTACTCGCACTGCTATCGTTGCGCAAGTAGTTTGGAGCTTTGAAGAGCACATAGGCGCAAAGCTTATAAGCAACAACCCCATAAACAAACAGTGCCGTTAAGCTGATACGGATTAGGACATACATCGTGCCTTGAAGTCTACGAAAGTTTAGTGGCTGAAGAGGCGACCGCATTGCCCACATCCTGCAAACGTTATTAGTTGCTTGAATAGAAGTCGAAGCTGTTAATCTTCACGCACTGAAACCTGCGTGGCCACACAAGGATAACAGTCATGTGGACTACGCACCGACTTGGCCCCCCTCATTTGTGAACATAATTTCAAACCTCGCGCCCATAAGAACCGTGGAGTTGCTGGTCTAGTACGCGCAGATGGTACCATATCTCTCTGTGTACATGAACCTGTCAAAGGATCCAGGCCATTGCGTGAGCGATCAAACTCCAATAGCGAGTCGATGGCCCAGCTGTTCACAGGGTCGACAAGCCCCGTATGAACTAGCGCATTCGAAGAGTGGGCCCGGTGTAAATGGCATAGAATTTTTGGTTTCAGATTCGAGATAGCAAAAGGCCGCATCTCATGTTGGTTCAGCACTCAGAATCCGCTGCCAAAGTTGCGTGATAGTTGAGTTAGAAAAGCGACGATCCAAGCGTCATTCTAAAAAGTATACAAACTCACGGAGATGCAGAAACGAATCCAAAGATTCCAAGTGGCTTTGGGACCGGTGCCGGACGTTACAAGGAAACTTGGGGGCGACCTCATCGTCATGAACTAACTTCTTGCAGCGCGTAAGTACTTGAACAGTACAGTGCCGGTGGTATTACAGTAATATTCTGATAAGTACCACGCTTATCTACTGATTAACGGTCAATATGCGGAGTTTGAATATGTATTATTTTACTTGTTGTCAGTAAGCTGGAATCAGTATACGTACTTCTAACGCTTAAGTTTAAGTTGTTTCTCACAGGAGACCTGATTTACTGCCTCTTCCGTCATGATGTACCAGGTCGCTGGTTATAATCAATGCATCACGGAGTCCCTATGCTTCTGTCAGGCCCATGCAGTCAGGCTGTGGGCAGATGATGGATAATCGTCCTGCTTGCCAGCACACACAGGCACGCAGCCGTGACGCTGAGGCCTTTCGCTTGCCCGTCTCCTGGATAACCCCCTCCAAGTCTCTCCTACCTAGTCTTGTTCCATTATTACTAGTTGGTGGAGTGCTATCGCTCAGTATGATTTCTTTCACCCTTGTAACCACGCTCGCTGTGCTCTTCGTGGTATCTCGAATTGTCAAATACCATTCCGATAAAAAGGTATTTTTTTTTTCGTTCGTCTAAAAAACACAACTAAAGAAAATTACGCTCTACAGAAAGTACTAGGCATCCCGGGAATGCGATGTGTTGTTCACCCAATCTCCGCGATTGGGGCCATCGTACCGAATTTCGCCCTGAACCCCGGCTTGTCCTGGCAATGGCACTGGAGAAACCAAGGTACAGTACTCTATATCGGACCGTGACTTTGAAATATCTAAGGTTGCCGTTCTTTGATGCAGTTTACGAGCCCCTAGGTGCAAAGACCATTTCAGTCCTGGGATGGATTCTCGGTGATCCTACCATTTACACTACGTCTATGGAGGTCGCCCGTCAGATTGTCAACGCTCGCGGTCAACTTGAAAAGTCGTACGAGACAACAGCAATCATGGCGTAAGTTTTTATTATTATTGTTGCGTACGTATATTGACGCGCCGGAAGCCAATGGGGACCTAATTTATTTTCCACCAACGGCGACGACTGGAGACGTCACCGGCGCATTTTAGGAGCAGCATTCAATGCGGACGTGTTCGTGTGTTCCACCGCATTTCTCACTTATGATTTCCTGACGATTTCCACCAGCTATAAGTTTGTTTGGAAGGAGACTGCATCTCTCTTCGATGAGATGGTCGAAGCAGAACAGTGGAAAAAGCAACCTGTAGTCGCACTAAACCCGGTCAATAAACTTACGACAAAGGTCTGTTCTTCAAAGGTTCGTACCGAAAACCTGCTGATACAAATGGCGCTAGTTTGCTCTTAACATTATATCCCGCTGTGCCTTCGGTAACGTGTTTTCTTGGCAATATGAATCAGCCCAACCGGAAGCTATGGATTTCGGGAAAGCTCTTGAAATTGTGGCGCAATCGTGTCTCTTCCGAGTCATCATTCCGAACTGGATGTACAGGCTACCAATTCCATTGTGAGTTCCGGACAGAGTTTCGCCCCTTTACTCAATACTCAATTAACACACATTCAATAGATTGCGTAGGATGGACGCGGCTTATAAGACGCTCGGCTCTTTTATGGCATCCGTTTTGGCCTCTCGGAAGTCTGAGATGTCCGGTAATACAACTGAAGATAACCAGTCGAGGCACGATCTGTTCAGTTTCATGACTTCTGCTAGCGATGATGAAGGTCATGCCGCCATGTCGGACGATGAAGTGGTCAGTACCGCTTCTGGCTGGTTCGATATCGTCAAGTTCTCACATCCCAAAATTCTAGATTAGCAACACATTTCTCATGCTTTTCGCAGGCCATGGTAATCTCTTCCCGTTCACTGTTCGAACCCTTTCTAAAAAGCTTGAAAACAGATACAACTGCTCATACTCTCGACGCCGCAATCGGGCTTCTTGCGCTATATCAAGACATACAGCAGGAAATCTACGAGGAAATCAAGACCGTTGCCCTTGAAGACGCAAGCCTGGTATGACGTTTCGAATCAGCAGCGAACACAACTAATTCTCACCTCTCCCAGCCATACGATGCCTATCCGAAACTCCATAAGACCGAAGCCTGCTTCCTTGAATCCTTGCGTCTATTCCGTAATGTTTAATTCTTAATTATAGTCTTTTCCTGACTGATGTATGTTGTACCAGCCGCTGCGTTCTTAATGGTTCGTACCACTACGGAGGATACCGTTATAACCACAGACGATCCGCATATCCACGGTGGACGCTTGCCACTGTCCAAGGGCACGATGCTCGCTGTGGACTTGATAGGGATGCGTATGTCATTTGTGCATTCACTACTAAGTTCCTATGATACTAACACTGGGCTTTGTATTGCAGATTACAACGCAGAATACTTCCCTGAGCCGGAGGAGTTCAAGCCTTCACGTTGGTACGACGCCCGAGAAAATGACCTAAGCATGTTCTCATTCGGGTCCCGCACCTGTGAGTACCAATTCCATCTCCATTATCATGCTACTGAACCCTTCAAAGGTATCGGTCGTCGTTTTGCATTGACCGAGGCTGTGTGCTTCTTGTCCCATCTCCTCCTATCATGGCGTGTAGAACCAATCATGAGAGATGGTGAGACTGCTGCACAGTGGCGTAAGCGTCTTATGGTGGCAGACGTTTCGATGACGTTGGGTGTCAAGAGCCTACCGATACGACTCGTGGCGCGGGTCTGACGACTATACTATCTGAAGTTAGTGAATACACGACGCTGAATTATTTCATCCTAATTATACTCGTTGGTACCGACTTCTTTTTATGATTACTGCACAATAGATTCTCATACTATACTGTCTGTAGTGTGGCGGTACTAGGACAATCCAGACGAATTTCGATTCGCTTAATCCTCGAGGAAAGTGAAGCGTCAAATGTTCCTTCCCTTCAGTGACTCGGGTGGCATGTCATTGAACACACTGGGTAGAATGCACATTTTCGGTTTCCGCCACACCTCCAGTCTAACCCTGATATGTGATCAGGGATTCTCAGAGCTAGAACTCACAGCAATTTTCTGTATGATACTTTTTATGACGTACAGCAGATATCTAGGACGAAGATAAGCTCCCGGGAGAGAGGTTACAAGTAAGAAGGATCGGATTTTGAGATGCGAAGTTGCGCTTACATTGATGTACGTATACATCCATATTCTCATCCAAACGCAAAATTGAGAACGTAGATCAATTTGTTGTACTCTACAGAGCTCACAACACGTGCATTTGTATCATTCGGACAGTTGGAAGACTACTGTCTTTTACACGTACCCGGGCCTTTGACCTAAAATTGGGCTAACTGGAACGCTTCCATGCTCAGCGCATGAAGATGTAGTTCCACGGTTTCCAGAAAGAATGGGCGGGTGACTCCTCCATACAAATCCTGGGCAGCTCCATTCGTCGTGGGTGTCCTGAGGCATCTTCAAAGATAGTGTCGAGTACGACTTCCCTGATCTCGCTTCTATTTTTTTCTAGGAATTGAAGGCCTCATAGGCGTTAGGCGAGTTGAGGACAACATGCAGTTCCCGGATGGGAAGACCGGGTGCTCGTCTCGTCTCCAAGTACTTCACTACTCTTGAGGAAAAGTCAGGTTCATTAGGTCCGATTAGTAGATGCAGCTCCGTTAATAATGGGAAGGAGAAGGATTGAAAAAAGATGACACCAAAATACCGTTCGATGCCGTTGGAAGGAGTACGAGTTTCGTCACTTGTTGTACCACCTCGGCATTGCAAATCCCTGATATCCCCTTCATCATGAATAGAACGGTATCCTGAAGTTTGTAGCCAAAGTTCAGAAACCCTGGGACGTCTCGTCTGGAGACCATACCGGACTAGGAAGGGAGCCGTGGGTACTAGGATGAGAAACGAGTTGTGCTCGTGTGCCCCGACCACAAGCTTGCGCTCATATCCACCAATGAAGAGTTTTTTTTGGCTGCTAAGACGCACGATTCTTCAAATAGATAAGAGAGCCCAACAATGCCCAGGTTCGAATAAACTTTTGCGTAGCCAGCCTCAAAGACCAGTTTCGTCTCGATGAACTGTATAATGGGACCACTATCATGCCTGGGAGCTGTTACAGCAATGTGCTTCAGGCATGGCATTTTAAGAGTCGGCAACATTCCCAAAGCCAAGATGTACTCAGAGCCTCCACAACATTCTTCAAGAATTAAGTCCTCTAGATGGGGGTTCTTCGACAAGGCCTGGTGCATGAGTTGAATATCATCGGCCTGGTCTAGTCTCTAGTTCCTGATGATGAGATGACGCAGGGTACTGAATGGAGCCCCAAACCATCCGCTGCAACCACCAATGTGCAACGTATGCAGACGAGGAGCCTCCCAAATGCAGAGCCGCTCAATCTCCAGCGGACCATAGCCCACGAAATCTACATCCATGATGGCCAGGCATTCCAACGAAGGTGCGCTATGCTCCGAAGCAACTAGGCCGAGGATGTTGGGTGCCGCATCGTATTGCATGCGGAGTTCACGGATCCGCGACGTGTGTGGTTCAAGATCGTTGGTAAGAGCAATGCAGCACAGCGCGTTGTGCTCTTTGTGTGGGAGGCTGGCAACAGTGACAGTCAGAGGTAGGTAGCCCGACCGTTCAAGCATCGTGACCGCCGTATTACGTGGAGACTCATCATCATCGCAGAAACTATAAACACTGAGCTGCGCGTCGGTGACATGGATGCGGTTTCATAACCCAGGAGTCTGCACCGTGGTGCTTCTCCAGTAGCGACACGACTTAGGTATCGAGTGTTCTGTAGCCTCCCCTAGACGAGGGAAATCAACGGTATGATGATACCAGCTGAGCCTCTGCGTGAGATCAGCGTCGAAGTTCAAGTTTTGAAATCGAAGCGAGTTCTTACAATACGATGAATCGAAAATATGTCCCGCAGCCAGAGCGAAACGTTTGGTAATAGTCACGATAGTGCATCAATCGATGACTCACAACTATACGAAGAACCAATTATGTTTATCAGTATTATGGCTAGCAGAGGTACAATAATCCACTTTATCTTGTCAGATAATGCAATAGAGTTGTCGACTAAGGAAGAACATCAGTCTTTTGTAAGTTCTATAGAAATAAACCCTGTACCTCAGAAGTTAAGCCTGTGCCCGATATTGGTCGAAAAATTAGCTACCAGTGCATCAAATCACACAAGGACGATCACCACTCACGAAAGAAATATCAAGGTACAGTATCGGATGATAATGTACATAACCTTCGACATCGACCATCTTTGTCTGTGGTCACGGTAAACTGCAGGTGAGTATTATAGCCTCGGTGATACAGCTCGTCACTTACGAACCTCCAGATATATTCAATCTCATCTCCGAATGAGAGCACAGTATCGTACGCGAAGAATGCGACGGCAGCACCTGACACAGCTCTTGAATACCCATAGATCAGAATACGAGTCTTAAAGAGTTACACACCGGAGGCATACGACGAAGCTCTTGTTTGACTGATAGCGGTGAATAGCTGCTGTGGGTTGGTTGGAAGCGACATGACGGTAGTTTGAGCTAGTGGAGAGTCGAGAAACATCTATTTCTGTAGTATGTATTGGAGTACTAGCTATATAGAAACTAGAAGCCTGAGTTCAGTAGTCATCAGTATCACAGGTAAAACCAGAATAAGAATATAAATGAATGGAGCATGAGGCTCACTGGTTGCTCCCCCGGTCACTTAGTTCTTGATTATACCATGTGAGTCTTCCTAGTATTCTATGAGTGTGGGCGCCGAGCATGATATCAGGTAAATTTGATTGTTCGTAATGAGAATCTGTACGATGACTCTGAGCGCAACATCACTGCTTAAAGGGTAACCGTCCGGAGACCCTTTAAAACCAAATATCACTGTTTTGATAGATGTAAGGCGTTATTTAATGTACTTACTTGATCATCGTGAGTATATGGGTACTAATAGTATATTGGAACTTCGCTTTGGAGGCTCACACTAGCGCCGTAACATGAGCGGGTAATAATCTCTGAGGGCTATGCATGCTCACCGCTCGGCCACATGCTGATTATCATAAGAATCCAGTGCGATATGGGTGCCGGTGCTATTAGGGGCTTCTATAAATATAAGGGTAGTACGGTACCGCCAACACCAGCAGCGCCATGATCCCGGTTTTATAATACGCCAAATGCGAAGGAACAAACTCATGGTCTGACTACAATTGAACAGTGATCACAGCTTTTACTTACTGGGCGCGACCAATGCCGAATCGTGGTGGGGACCGTGTGTGTTGTCTTTCTTCATGAGCGCCGAACTGAATATACCTATATGCAATTACAGTATTGGGAGCGAGGAGCCTTTCGCGTCTGTTATTCATTTTTAAGTGATTGTATAATATTCCATGGGTAACGTATACTTACTCTTCGAGTATGTTGCATCGTAAGCGAACTTCGCCGGCCCATTTACAAATAGATAGATATGCGCTCACTCTTCCAAGGACCAGGTGCTTGTCTGAGAATGATACGGACAGCTCTTTAGTGTCTTCTGATACCGCTCAAGTTTGTACTTACGAAATATTGCATCGAAGAATCAAAATATGACTGCCAAATCAAAGATCATCTGTACACGGAGCTTGAACAAGGTACCAACGCGATATCGAATGAAGAAACCAATACTAATTGTTAGGGGGTGCTTGATGGGTTTGCCAGCACTGCTCGAATTACAAGTCAGGAATCAAATATCGTTTCAACAGATGGTTTACACGTACCTCCGCGGCCTTTCGAATACCCTCGTGTAAAGGGACCGGAGGCTCGTAGTCGAGAGCCTTGCGAGCCTTCTCGATACTACACCACCGCGTTGTGCAAAAAATCATGATCCTGAATCGGGTGAGAACCGCAGGTCTTCCTGTGAACCAGCTAACAAGTTCCATGATAGTCGCTATGAGAATGCCAACGGATCTGGGAATGACAGTGATTTTGCTTGGGACGTGACCAACAGCTTTCCAGAGCTCACGCCCAAAGTCCCAATAAGGTATCGGTTCTCCATTAGTGATGAAGAAGGCTTGGCCCGCGACCTCAGAGAACTTGGGGTGATCGGGGTTGAGTCGTTCTGCAGCTAGGAGATGAGCATGAGCGGCGTTCTCGATATACGTCCAGTCGAAGAGGTTTGTGTTGTCTCCAAATTGTATATGCGTCTTCTTAGCTACCAGCATGCTCATAAAACCAGGTACGGTGAGCTTGTCTCCAGGACTATTGCTGCATTCAGCAAAATATTATTTAAAAAATGCGATGAGCGTACCCAAACAGTCCAGCTACACGCAGCGAGACGGTAGACAGCCCTCCATGGCCGTTTGCATGTAGTACGTCTTGCTCGGCGAGAGCTTTAGTCTCGTTGTAAACGTCGAATGGTTTGGGGGGATACGGTAAGGACTCGTCAATCCCTACCTGTGCCTTACCATCGGATACGACACTAGCAGAGCTAGTGAAGACCAATTTCGGGACGCTTTGGACACGAGCGACTGACAAAACGTTTACCGTGCCACCATAGTTAACGTTCATTTGTATGTCCCGGAGAGGACCTTGTAATAGCGCCACGGTATGGAAGATACATGTCGCTTTGCACTAACCCAGTTATAAAAGCTCGTCACCACTTTAATTTCTTTGACACACATTGAGACTAACCTCCTTGACTGCCTTTTCCAGAGCGTTCCTGTCTGTGATGTCGCCAACGAAGGAACGTACGCCTTCGTCCTGGTCGCTTGGAACGAGGTCGAAGACAGCAACGGGAGCATAAGGGTATCTTGAACGAAGTAGCTTTACGATGTGCTGGCCTAGAAGACCAGACCCACCGGTCACAAGGTAGGACTGAAAACTCTCGGTGGCCATGGCTTTAGGTCGAGGTGCGCTTCAGTGTGTAAAACAAAGAGATAGTTTTGAACGAATCCCCACCAACAGTTTGACGGCGTGACCTAAGCCACCCCCCGCCTTGCAACATCTATCCATCACCTCGACAAACTTCATTTTCCATGTTTCAGCGTTGCTTATCACACCCCACGGCCCAAGCATGATCTAATGGGGTATGAGGTGATGGTGTGGCGACTGGCGTTGCTTCAGCGCATACATAATATCTGCTACTGTACGTATCTGATCAGGTAAGCTGTCTCCAAGACCTTGGTCTAGCTATAAACTTCGTACCTCGGAAAAGAGAGAATCCATGGGCTTGATAACCCAGCGCTGATGGAAACAGCCATTCCCACCATCAATATAGCTCACAACAATTGTTTATTCAAAATCTGATCAGAGTCTTTGAACCCTTGAGCCATGCAGCTGTAGACTATATCTTGGGACTAGGCTTCTTTCTTTACTCTAAGGCCTGTACTGATGCTGTCGAGGGTCCTGGGGAAAGGCTGTACGAAAGCAACGTGATCAGGTTCAATTAAGTTGTGAAAGAGATACTGGAAGGGTGTAATATTATCCTTACTGGGTGAAGGGGGCAACGACAGGGTAAATGCGTGATATTGTAGTCCGAGTCGACCAAGCCCGGGTTGCGGTCACGATCTGCCGCAAATGCAATATTTGGCTTTATTTACTGGCAGCTTTTGATCCTAACACCTACAAATATTGTCCGACGCTAGAGTCGCCCGCTGCAGTGAGTCAGAAGTCTCTACTCTACCGTGACATAGAAGTTATGACCCTACCTTGTCTGCCAACGCTGTATACGATACCAGTTGAAGTAAATCTTCTCAAGTCCTCTACATATCCTCAGCTACCAAGTACCTAAAGTCTCAAAGTCCTCGTAAGACTCATCGCCTTCAAATTACGACTTACGAGGGTAAGTGGTTTCAGGACATTCGGTGAGCTCGGTGGTCGGGATCGTGGGAGAGCGACGAAGAGCTGGTGCGTATAATGTTCTGACTTCAAACACTACATGACGGTGCCATGATGTATGAGCTGACGTATTCTAGCTGTTGTGTCCTTGACGGGCCCGCCAAACCATCGAAGACTCTTCGGTCTTCAAAGCTTCACCGCTGATGACAACTTGACTGGATGTTAGTCATCACTTCACCCGTTCTATTTCTCTCTCGTTTACCCCTCAACTGGCGCATCGAGCGTACCCTGAAGAGTAGCAGAATAACATCATGCTCAGTGCGAAAGTCAAGGTGAGCTTGGATTTGGGGGACACTCTATTGAGGCTCATACCTCGCCTATGATAATGACAACTCTAGTGATGCCTCTTTGTTGTTATGCAGATTGCGCACGTGCGTCGGGATTTAAAACGCGAGCGAGACAATCCCTCGATTTGTAAGAACTTGGTGGTAGCATGACAAGGTATCGAGGCACATGCAGTGTGGAATGAAGTTTTTGATGTATTCGTGCACATTGCGTCGCGCTCTCGCTGCAAGAGTCAAAGCTTCTTGGTTTCTTTCGCAATCCTAGGTCCCATGAGTTCTTACTTATTCAGCCACCAGTGTCGGTATTAGACTGAGTTGGATACAGATTGCTTACCCTTCAGCTACGTCAACTTGAATACGCGGTCATTTTATAAGAGGCATCTTTGTTGATTAAAGACGCAAATTTTGTCCATTGCAAATTTTTAGAGTACAATAGCGAGAGCGACCACGAGCGGTAATCTCCTGTGAGGCGCATCAAATATTTCTTTGTTTATCAGCTATCCCAATAACGATAGATGTTGGTGGGCAAGTGGTCGCATAGCCGGAGAGTGCCGCAGGTGGTGCAGTGGTGCCATAAGCGTCTAGGACCCCGACAGGCTCAACAGCGAAGTGGGATTCACTGTTCAGAAAATCGAAATGTCGGGCAGTTTCTCTCTTTGATGCTACTCAGTGCATCCATCGAAAGGGTTTGGAATCCATGTACATTATAGCTCTCAGCGGTTTAGCCATCCAAAAATCTCACATCGATAATACGGAGACTCCAAGTCGCACCAGAGACGTCGAAAATCAGTTTAGAAAGAAGGATCCTATTTATTCAATAGCAGCACTAATCACTTCTACCATATAATGAGCTTGATTGTGTAGTTTTTTATGCTGGGACTTTCCATAAATATGTTGTTTGTGCATCTTGGCCTTCGTGCGAGCCTGATTACATACCGCTCTCGGAAGTCTAGGCTATGCGGCCGAATCCCAATTGATGACGGTTCAACTATAGAGCACAATTCCGGGTGGAAGTAAGGTAGACCCCGGAGTCCCGTCTCGAGCGCGAAGGGAGGAGGAGGAAGGGAGACGGGAGTTGGGAGGCGACAACGGCAACGAGAAACGATGGGAAGTAAGAAAGTTGGCGGGAAAGAGGACGACGGGCAACGAGGACGATAAGAGAAGAAGACCCGTATGACAGCGTTGCGTGCTATGGATGGAGGGGTGTATTGAAATGCTGCGGATACGCGAGATGGAGGCGAGTATGCAGTGTTACAATACTACATGGTATCAGTAAGTAGAAAATAGGTCGCCGTGGCATGGACAAAACTCACAATAGCACCCTCAAGCTCGTCCGACATGTTGCCAATGTCGCGGTGGTGAGAAAGGGCTTAAAGGAGACCTTGTGGAGCGGTGTTTTGGGGACAATGGGGTCGATCATTAGGGGCATATATTGTACCTTGTAGCGATTCGGACGAATGGCTATTAATGCGAGTAAGAGGTTTTGAGGAGTGGCTGACCGTAAACCGCGACTCGTAGCCACCGAGCGTTATGGGAAAGCCGACATCCTATAGCTTTAGAATCTCCATGAAAACGTACCTTACTACTAATGCCATTCACAGGAAACAGGTCAACGGAGTCTCTGTCTTTCCATCTTTCTGCTTCTATCATGTCGTTAAATAAGTTATTGACTTCTTATAGCAAGTTAATATCGCTACGAAACGAATCCGAGTCACTCACGGGATTCGAGGATCAGTAAAATATTCTCTTGACTCCAATGTTAATAATCATACTACTCACCATCGAGGCAACAGGGGATCAACATCGCAAGTAGCGTGGTCGTCACGATCAAAGAGTATATCGCAGCTCTTGAAGGTTGTCGAGTTGCCACGTTGCGTTATTCGTCATCTTCTCGACTGCGGCCATTGCACCCCGGGAGCTGGGAGAAAAAGGTGGCTAATCAATGAGAGTGGAATGGAGTCACAAGGACAGAACGTTCGTCGGTGTGTGCGATATAATCTTGTATCTGAGCTCGGAGTTCTACTATGCCTTCTTCCATAAAGGGTCAGAACAACACCAGTAGACAACAGTGTTGTGCCGGTTAACGGTCAACCCATCAGACAGTAACAAAAGATAACAAATATTTCTTACTCTGTAACCGTTAACCGATAACTTTGATGGCTTCGCATACAAATCGCTTACCGGAGGTCGGTAACCGTTAACTTAACCGAACAACACTGGTAGACAAACAGCAACAAGCAAAGACCGCGAGCGGTTATCCCCTTTGAGGCGCATCAAATTTAAACCCGGGCGTTTCTAAGTTCAACCGCACCCGCTGTAGGAAAACATTTCAGATCTTGTCTACACCAAACGCAACAGATTGATGTATTTAATAATAGACCATCTCCGCGATCAACGCGTCGAAGTGAAACTGTCTCGTATGTGCTATAGCTCCCGCACACGGTGGGCCAGATCCTCAACTTCACAACACCCTTGAACTCCGTACCATCGCCCGAGTAAGTTTTCGATGACAATTCGCGCCATCACCAGAGGCCTTTATTTTTGACCACCTACTGCGCAGCTTTTGCCAAGACTGCCACCTCACAACAAGATAGTGTTACTATAGCCAAGACTCTGCGGATTGGTTCAATCCTGACAATGCCCATCGCCACGTTCAGAGGGAACACCGTTATCTTTGTCTTCTTTCACTGTCTTGGCCAATAATTGCTCAGCATGCTATGACGACCACCCCGAAGAATTGTAGGCGGTGGCGAGGATGCAGGGGCCTTGGCGCATCGAAGCAGATGAGTATCGCAATGTCTGTTCCAAATTTCGTCCCTACGTCAATTGCACCAACGCTAGAAGATGTGATGAGCCACCGAGGCCTGTGCGGGTCAACGAGACCCTGAGCTTCCATCTGCCTTGGCTCACGCTTGGCAAGCGCGTCTGGCTCTAATTGGGTCGGTTATAACCCTCGTAAGCCTTTATATCAGACTTCGCTTTGTCGAGCTGCGCCTTCGACACGCCCTTTTTGCCTTGCAGCCGGTTCTGCTCCGTTTATTTAGCAGGTCGTCGTCCCGAGACTGGTTTCTCGCCTTCGCGGTTTTCCTACTCCATCTCACTTGTGCACGCAGTGCGTCACACTACGGTCCTTCCTCGTCCTTTCCTCTCCAGATATACCGCACGACGATTCCCTTGTTTCACTTCCTGTTGTAATCCAGTGGCCCCTGCAACATTATGGCGTCCCAATCACAAGACCTCTCATCAGAGGGAACAGTTCCCAAAGTGGGCCGTCTCGCTCGTCGTATACACGGATGGTCATGGCAAGCTGTAAGCAAATGTTATGGGTTTTATCTCAGTCGCATGTATCTCACACCGGTCAAAGTTTCCTATTGGCATGGGCACAGGAGCGGTCTATGTTACCATGTCTGGGATCGAGGACCATTCACCAGCTTTGACCAGCGTCGAGACTGTATTCTTCTTCATCAACATTGCCTTGTTCTTGCTGAACACAACGACACTATTGATACAAGCTATTCGTACGTGACCATACTTTCCACAAACGATCCATGCTTATGGAAGGTTGTAGTGTACCCCAGACAAGCTTGGCGATTGCTCCAGGATCCGGTCAAAGGCATCTTCGTTCCCCTCGTCGTGAGTCTTCACTATTCTATCCCGATACGAGCAGTACTTATTCGGTCTCAGGTTCTCTCTTTCGCGACCATAATCATCGGTACAATCAACTACGGAGTCCCATCCGGCCACGTAAGTCCAGGCTTCATCTACGCGTTGTTCTGGTAAGTGCAGTTGTCGTAAGACCTGTCGTACTTGCTCTCATCTTTGGCCAGGGTCTACGTGACGTTCGCAATACTCGTATGCTTCCCGATGCTTATGATCTGGTTCAACAAGCCGCATGACCTTGCAACGTTTACACCCGCTTGGGCTTTCTTGGTGCGCACTCTGTTCACTTTGTCCCATAATACAGCTGACACCGATTCTCTTAGATCTTCCCTATGGCATGTAGCTTGTTCTCCTTCACCAAAGATTCTCGCGCTGAATTATGCTGCAGATGCTCGTCGGTGTGGTTGGATTCAACGTCTTGCGGGTGGTCCCTGCGGAAGACCCTCGTGCCCTCGGCGTTTTGTTGGTAGCATATGTCTTCCAAGGTAAGATATGCCAAGGCTCATAGTCCGCCAAAGCGTGTATCGAAGTTGCTCAATCTCCGTTTACATAGGTCTTGGCTTCTTCGTGACGTTCTTTTACATCTGCATCTACATCATTCGGTAAGTAATCATGTCTGCATATTCACAATGTTAAATGACTGACTTGGCGGTGGCTGTGTCGTGTGTGTGTTTTATATTATAGTATTATGATGGTACGTTTTGAATCCACATTGCTCGCCATATATCGCCACTAATCAACCTTACAACATTAGACTGGTTTCCTTGATGGTCATCAAGCTAATGGAGCTTTCGTCGCTTGCGGTCCTCCAGGATTCACTGCACTCGCGCTCATCAACCTCGGAAAGCGTGCTCAGCAAATGTAAGCCGCCATCCCTCAGAACACAAATATTCTACATAGCTGACACTGTTTTTCAAACTTTCAAAGCTTGCCCAAGTACAAGCTCGTTTCTCCTGCTGCAGGCGAAATTTGGTATGCGTCGAGCGTCATGGCAGGCCTCCTCTTGTTTGGCTTGGCTGTGTTCTTCTTCATCTTCGGCGCCCTGCCATACTGGTTCAAGTTGCACAAGCATCTCCATGAGATCTTGGGCTGTGAGTAATTCAAATGCCTATGTGGATCTATGAAACTGACGCCTGGATGATTGACCAATAACAGGCTGGGCGTTGACTTTCCCTAATGGTATGTTTCGTGTTGGTTACGGTTGTCGATATGTTTGCTGATCGTTTCACTGATTTCCGTAGTTGGCTGGATTGCTACCATCCGTGTGTTGGGAGACACATTCGGAATTGAAGGCTTCTTTGTTTGGCACACCATCATGGCTGTCCTCATGTGCATCGTCTGGCTCGTCTTGTTCTCCTTCACCGCAGTCGCGTTCTGGAAGGGCAAGATCTTCATGGCCAAAGATGAAGATGTCATCAAAGACATGATCCCCGAAAAGACTCGTGAATCCGAGAGCGAAACTAGTACCATTGTGGACTCCACGGAAAAGCCACCGCACAATGTGCACGGATACAATTACGTGTAAGGCGGTGCGAGATGAGACGATGTAGAGAGTTTTGGACGTTTCTTTTTGTTTGCAAGGACATTTTGTCTTCTTTTTTTAAGATAGAACACTGCGGTTTACATAGACTTTCTTACTTCAGTTCCATTTTCACAGACTCACGGACTCGTAACCACATGCATACATCCTCGCTCAAGATCATTATACATACTTTCACGTACATATAGAGAGGCATATGGACTCTGGTAGATACATACCGTCTTCACTATATAATCGCTCCCCGTCATGAGCACCATCGTATTACGTGCATCAGGGACACCTTCGAATTCCCTGCTCTGCAAGTTCGTACTACGTATACATACACCCCTATACCCTGCTCCGTTTCGATTCCCTGTTCTTTGATTCGTCGACATCTCCGCCTTTTCGCTTAGTGTTGATGACAGGTACGTCCTCCTTAGGTGTGTGTTCCTTGTTTTGCTCCGAGCGGAAGTAGTCCCATATGAGCGTGTCCTCGTACGGGTCGTCGAAGTCGTCGAGATTGGTAGGAGGGTAGAGCCAATAGTTGAACGCCATATGGATAGGTTGAGGGTCATCCGCGCTGGAATAGGAAGTTACCTCGTGCCACCACGCCGCAGGAAGGTAAAGCATTTCTCCTGCGTTCAGCTCAACGACATAAGGAGCCGAGGTCTTTTGCAGGTTGGGAAAGTCGTTGCTTGCGCCTGGTGGAACGACAGCGGTTGTTGGTAAGCCGAGATGCTGATGGACAAGAGCAGTGGGTATGCGGGAGAAGGATGGTGGCTCGGAGGATTCGGTTTCTTCGTCGTCTAGCAGCATGTCTTGGCCGGTCTCTTCGGCTTCATCATCAACTTCCTCGTCTCCCTCGTCTTCCCCATCCTCTTCCTCGGTTTCCTCGTCCTCCTCGTCCTCGTCCTCGTTCTCATCGTCGTCACTCTCGGCATCATCGTCGATATCAGCCAGATCCTCGGAACTTTCCTCTTCTAAACTTGCCATGAGAGCATCGAAATCATCCACCTCGTCTTCGACCTCCACGCCATCGCCCGCTTCGAGAGTGTACTGCGCAAGCTCATCGAGGGCATCGTCGTAAGCCTTGAGAAGTATTTTACGCTCTTTGGTGTCCCGCCTCCCCTTCCCTTTCCCAATTGGTACGGCTTCGAGCTTCTGTTCAATGGCTTTGACTCGAGCCTTGAGCCCGCCTCGAATGGTGAGACCGTCTGGTCGCACAGGCGCGTCGAGGTATGAAATCGAACCGTTGTCGTGTATAACCTCGAGTGTACCATAAGGGTACATATTGTGTACCTCTTCCGGCGGATAGAGAATAAAACGCTTTCGCCCGCGAAGAAGACAATAGAGATTGTCATGGAAGTCATGATGCTATAGACAAGCGAAAACATGTTAGTTTGAAACTCAGATTTTGCAGAATAGGCCTACCAACCAGACCAGAGGTAGAGCCTTCTTCAGAGCGCCCAACCCACAAGTTGACCTGCTGCGGACTCAGATTGCCCATGATACGCGGGACCGATGGGTAATCGTCTGTAAGGACGTCTGCCGGAGGAGGCACCACGGTGTGTTCATCCAAGTCCACGTCAGCATACTGGGTAGTAAGGTAGTGATGAGGACCCTCATCATCTTGCAGAGACTGTAAAAAATCACGGAAAGAGACTTTGATTCTCTCCACATCTGTTCCGAATTGGTGCGATTCGGGATGCATGGGTTCGATGAGCACTTGAGAATCACCTGCCTTTTCGGCGAGGTGGTTTAAATCTGTCTTCATAGATACATTTCAGTGAAATCCATTGATACAATGCACGTGTAATCCAACGTACCCATGCTCTGGCTTTGAAGCTTTCGTCCTCGGGTAGGCCTTTGATTTTGACGGGTTGACGCTTCGAAATGTAGGTTTTGAAAAACTCTTCGGGAGATAGAGAGGTAGATAGAGTCTCGAGTTGATGGTACTTCATGGCTATTCCAGTCTATGCAAATTGTGTTATTTTTTGTATGCCAACGACGCGATATATCCTGGGACCAACCTGATGGTGGGCGTTGTCAAGTGCCGCTTGCAATCCGAGATTTGCAAATCATTATTTACACTTCTATTTATGCGGCTAAGCCCATATTTGGAAATAAAAACTTGTATTTCTGGGATTAATTGACACGCGCGGTGGCCAATAATTTAGCTTCATTTCTCCTCCTCCCCTCCAAGTTTTGTCACCGGTTGTGGACGTGGTAGTGTTCACACACACACCACAGTCATGAAGCGGGCTAAGGACTTCTCGACGTCTACCACGTCACAGTCTCCTGCTGTCCCAGCCGCGAAGAAGATGAAGATGACCCCGCCAGAATCATCTGGAGAAGACCCAGTGAGTCGTGACTTGGGCGGGCAAGAGAACGGAGAATGGACAAAGGTTGAGAGGCACAAGGGCAAGAAACACAAGAAGTTGGAAGGGAAACTGAACGTGTGTTCTCTATGATCTATATTGCCTGTCTTATTTTGTCCTGAAGAGTGACACTTTGCTTCAGGCAAACCCTCCCAGGTTCTTGTATTCCAGAGGAGAGCTACTCAGGAGACGAGAGGCCGTTGGAATTAGCGTGCGCACAAACTCCTGCGAGTGCTTGTTGATATACTCATTCTGTCGTGCAGGACATTCGCGACCTCGTTTTGCATCTTGTGACAGACGCTCCCCCGTCCAGTTGGGTCAAGGTTGAGGTGCGTTACACACAACTGTATTGTTACCACACATCTGACATTTATATTAGAACCCTCGTTCAGTCCAGAAAGTTGTTACTCTCCTCATTCCAGGGTTGACACCAGAAGTATTATCGTTACCACCTCTTCCGACATCAGCGACATCGAACCCTCACCTCCCCCTTGAAATCCCTTTGCCTGGACCAGATTCCACTGACGGCGTACCATTTATCGGAAAGACATTCAGCCACGCATGTCCGACACGTGCTCCTGGTGACCAGACGCGTATGCATTCTGTCTTGAGTGCATTCTTTCAAACTCCCGTCTCTGGAGATGAGAAGAAACGACGCATGTTGGAACGAGTAACATGTAATGTATTCTTCGTTTTCTTTGATCTGCAAGATGTTCATGCGAGTTGCTTGATGACCTTCCGTGTAGCAGAACGAGCACAAGAGAAGACACCAATGCGGTACTTACTGACCCAAGAGCAGATGATAGAAAACGACTATCCAGTCCCCTCCTACATTGCAGATGTATTCGAAAAGCCGGAAGGATGGAGAGAGACTCCAGAATTATCGAGCAATGCGAACTCAACTGAGCCGCGCATCCTTTCTATTGATTGCGAGATGGTACGTACTTTTACTTTCTTAAAACCCTCGTAAATTTTCATAGTCAATAGTGTCAAACAGAGGACGGAAAACAGCTAGCACGCGTCTGTATCATTGACTATGCCTCTGGTATTGTCGTTTTTGACAAAATGGTAAAACCAACTAAACCCATAACGGACTATCTTACGCGGTATGCATCGTTACTTTTTCGTCGCTCATTATAAAATTGATCTGTATATGCAGGTGGTCTGGAATCACTGCTGAAGCTATGGAAGGTGCAACAACAACATTCCAAGAGGTTCAAGCCCAAGTTCTTGCTATGTTTTCTGTTTCGCCAACCCCTGTACTTTTGGGACATTCGCTAGAGTCTGACTTGAAGGCCCTCAAGATCTGTCACCCTCTATGCATCGACACTGCTGTAATCTTCCACCATCCCCGAGGGCGTCCTTTGAAACCTGGCCTTGCCTGGCTCACGAAGAAATGGTGCGGACGTGATATACAAAACAGAGGCGAGGGCGGACACGATCCTGAAGAAGATGCTCGAGCATGCTTGGACCTATTGAAAAAGAAGGTTGCGAATGGTGAGATTGGATTTAAAAGCCCTAAACTTGCTCGGACGCTCATGTCTTAGTCATTCAGGTCCTGGATATGGCGAGTTCAAGGTCGACTATGAGTCTATCTTCGAGCGTATGTCACGTGCCAGAAACGGTGTAGTGTCCTCTGCTGTGGTAGACCATGGCAACCCCGCTAGCTGGCATGGCTCAAAAGCGACTTCTACTATTGCATGCACGACAGATCAAGAAGTTGTTGAGGGTCTGCTCAGTACTGTACCTTCCCATACATTCACCTTCGGTCGCTTGACGGCTCTTGCGGATGCCCAAGGCTGTGAGTTAATGCCTCATGCTGAAGACATAATAGACTAACATTGTAACAGGGATTACGCACAAGTCGAGCAACGAAGTCGCCGTAGATGCTGTCTCGCCTATAGAATCATCCGATGCGGACGTCAAAGCAGCTCTCTCTGGGCTCGACTCTCATCTAAGACAACTTTACGAAGCATTACCTCCCCGTACAGCCCTGATCATCTTCACGGGGCATTCTGATCCTCGACAAATGGCTGCTCTGAACGCGCGCAAAAGTGCCTTCGAAAACGCCGTACGCTCGGTCAAGAGTTCTGAGGAACTCGAATCCGATATTCGGTGGACTAGCGCGGATGGTAGAGCATTAGAGGAAGCAGTGGAAAAGGCGAAGAGAGGACTGTTGTTCTTAGGTATCAAGGACGCGAAATAATTCAAGGCGATCTCTGCGTCTTCAACGCTTGCATTTAGAGGATGACGCAAAACTCGACATAGGATACAATGTCAGTAGGTTTCATTTCATTTGTAACTTGGCCTCGCTATGCTACAAATTCGTGTGATCAGGACTCGTTTCATGCTCCCGTCCAGGTGACCTGGATACGACCCAGGTCCGGGCTTGCGAGATCGTTGAAGGCTGCAGGGGATAGGTCCAGGTCTAGAAGACCGCAACCAGGGCATGAATCCACGACTGTGACTTTCGTTGACTTTCCCTTGACTAATTCTCGAGTTAGTATGGAGCATACCATTTGAGGATCTGACCAACTTACAATGTACTGTGAGTGTCTTGCCGCAAATAGGGTTCCTACAACAAGAATAAAGTGAGTTCTCAAAAATGACCATATCTGTACGTGCAACGAACTTGTTAGGGTTTGCTCCAGCACCTCTATGGAGCAGGATGTTTAGTCAGTATTCCATTTCATCTCGTGTATTTCTTTCGGAACTCACGGGAATGAGTTGAAGAACTGGCTCGAGACAGCAACAATGTGGTCGCTTGAGGTGCTCTGTTTACCGCACGCACCAATGCTTGGCGTGAAGAACGTCGCTAGTTGCACGCATATCAACGTCAGTCCTCACATAATACGCCCATCTTTGCACACTTACCAGCACCCTTGTGGACACTCGACGGAGCGGCCATCACAAAGCCAACAAGAGCCAAGAAGGCGTAAAGGAAAGTCGTGAAGAACATGGCGAGAAGAGGATTAAAAGTCAAAAAGGAAGAAGGGCACCTGGCCAACAAGAACACGAGTGAGCGGAGAGGTCAACTCTGAAGAAGCTCTCAATCTGTCCCACAAGTCGCTTTTATACGAAGCCTTGAGAGCTCCTACACTCCCATGGGCGAACCGTTCCCGGTCGGCGTTGTGCGCCTGATTAGGGTGAGCGATGTGATTTGAATTTTGAGATCAAACGTTGATCAGTGTGAAACTCGCCGGCTTGACGGCGACACAGCCCGTTAGGAATATACAAGCACCTGGCCCATGTCGTGTAGAGCAATGACAGTGATCAAGACCGGCGATATGTAGGCATGCGTGTAGCAAGGGTCCTTCGAGGGTCACTCTTCCACGCCTAGGTCTTTACTCTGAGCTCTAGGTGTCGTGATATGTGATGTGAAACAATGCTTGTTGTTGCACTTAACTCGTAAGTGACAAATATGCTATGGTCTTGGCCAAACGAGGGCTCATCTATTCCGAATTCTGAAGAGTATCCAGCACTAAGAGAACACCTGACTCACTGACCGCAGATATCATGTACAGATCGGTCTGCGTAGATCTTTGTTCAAAATACTAATGAATAATTCCTTGGGTTACATTTCATCATATAACATAGACGGACAACAAAACTCGTAGCATGAAAGAATCAGTGCAGCGTCCAGGTGACCTGGATGCGGCCAAGATCGGGACTAGCGAGTTCGTTGAACGCCGCGGGCGAAAGGTCGATACCTGTTGGTCCGCAACCAGGACATCTGTCGACGACAGTGACGGCTGTGGATTTTCCTTGGACTAATGGGAGGGGTGCAGCAAATGGAAGGTACGATCAACGAGAGAACCAGGTAAGAGTTTTGATGAAGAGACTGGCTTACACGAGACTGTCATTTTTCTACCACACACAGGATTGCTGCGAGATTGGTAAGTTCGCAATGCTTATACTGTACCGCAAATTTTTTTGCTTACGCGTTAGGATTAGCAGTTGCGCCACTTGCAAATACATACACCATCAGTGTCATCAATGTACGAACTCGGCTTCAAGAGACTTACGAGAAGGTGTCAAAGAATGAGGAAGAGACCGCGACGATGTGGTCTGTGGCTGAGCTGGTTATCCCGCATGAACCCAATCCAGGTGTGAAAAAGGTAGCTGGCCAAGGCATTACTCATGTCAGTATTTATTGCATTCATTTGACGTCGTATATACTTACCAGGGCCGGATTGTGTCTGGCGTTTATGCATCGCAGGCGCAGCTTGTACCAGACCGACGATAGCCAAGACAGCGAGGATGGCACTCTTTCCAGTGAGGATCATGTTTGGCGATGGCGGGGTTGGGTGTTGATGATAATGGAAAGTAATGGAAAGCGAGGAATTGGGCACCGGGCCTCTCTGAGGAGATAATAGATAAGTTAAGTGGGAGGAGCGCAGCTCTGGGTATACATTGACCTCGAGATTCCCTCCTTTTATATCGCTGACTTACCCTTCCCTGATCACAGCTTTCAATCCATATCATGTTTCGAGCTGCGTACAAGAGTCTGGCCTTTGGTTTTTTTGACATTTGATGTCTTTTCATTGATTTCCCGGCGACGGGATCTAACAACGGTAAGTTGGTATGACGGTACTCGGATGTGGTGTTACCACTCAGTTACGATCGATGCTGTATGCTTTGCTTATTTTTGAATAATGGCGTTGTCTCACGAACAAGGCATGGTCAGTGAGTCCTCAATATCCAATACTTTCTGTGGATATCGTTTAATGACTTATATAAAGGTGGCCTCTTTGCGAGTAAATTAACGAACGTCTCAATCCCCATACTTCCAACTAAATGATGGATATCAAGGGCCATCGTATCCGAATGGTGAGTGTAGTTGTAGAGCAACCTGACTATCACGCATTTCACGCGGATAGCTGTTACGACGACAGGGTATAGCCTCGAGTACAAGATGTTCAACAATTCCTCAGGCCCGTCTGGTGTCTCCAGCCATCCTTGTGCCGACGACGACGTTACACGGATTTCAAAGTTCGTTGTTATTTTCAATGCTTATTTCATTGATGAACAATCAAGGGTTTGAGGTGTGTGCATGCATATGTGCGGACAATCGGCTGCAGCCTATAACCTAGACCTCTGCGTTCCGCGCTCAACGATAAGTACTTAAGTAATAATCGACTGGTCACCGGCACCGATGGGGCGTTGTCTATTTAGCATTGTGGAAACGGGGCTGGGAGAGTACGTATAGATACGTAGAATGATCAAATAATCGGCAAGAAAAACATCGAGGTTCGTTCACGGTACGTCCAAGTATATATCTAGTACATCAGGGTATATATGCATGCTATATACGTGTCGGGAATGGGTGCAGCATAGAACTGATAGCACCAGCCTCACAAAGACATTTATCCATCTGCATGGCATTCAGTTGAATATTTGATCATATAGGTGCCAGCCGACTGACCATATCTACCTAATTTAGGTGCTATATAGCGTGGGCCGACATGGTTTCTCATGGTGTAGACTAGATCCCAGCTAATTATATAATACTATGTGGTAGTGGACCGTGCATGGTCTGAAAAAAGTGCTGTGGCCACAAAATCACGTGCACTTTATAGGCACCCCCTGGCATTATAATTACATGTTATTGATTCCAAAGTGTAGTGGAACACTTCTGCATATTTGTTTTTTTTAAAATAACCCGGGGTGTGTAGCCAATTTACCCCCCATCACATTTGTGGCCACATCAGGAAATAAGCGCCTGCCAATAATTGCCATATCCGGCCACTACCACCTGGCCACATACCATCAGATATACCTTTACTAAGGCTAAGAAGTGTTCTTTTTATCATGTGGCCACTTTTCAAGCCTATACGCTTTGTGCGCTTTTTTATTGATTTGCATACTTTCCTAGTTAGGTATGTAGCCACAACACTTTTTCAGACTATGCACGGTCTACTAGCACATAGTATTATATTAGTTGGGACCTAATCTACACCATGAGAAACCATGTCGGCCCACGCTATATAGCACCTAAATTAGGTAGATATGGTCAGTCCGCTGGCACCTATATGATCAAACATTTGACTGAATCATATAGGAAGACAGTCTACTACCCGGCGGACTGAGCTCGAGGTACGGAGTCAAAAGTTCAAGCTTGTGTATCTTAGATTGTGTCACCTTGAGCTTGGCCAAGCACGAACAGACAATCACCGCGCATCTTGCAAAGTAGGCACCAACCTGTTTCAGAAGAGTCGTTTTATATATTGCATCTTTCAGTAGTGTTTAATACATGCATTCGTGATAAAAAACATAATATTGTCACGTATAACTTCACTACCGTATAGGGAGTTTCAATGTAAGACCGTACGTCTAGTCACGGTGGTCACCAAAGAGTACTCGATGGGGGAGGGCTGTGTCAATAGACACTTAGCATTACAGACAATAGTGGTACATCACATATACAAGAAGACATCGAAGACATCTATGGCTACTAATTACAACATAAATTCTATCCTCGAGATCGCAGCCCAAACTCCTGAGAAAGCTTCATACGATCGACGTTACTGAACATCTTGGATTCGCTCATTGGCCCGGCGACGAGTTCGCCAGAGGCTTGCTTGCGATGAACAGTGCCATCGGTGTAAATAGCTGTGAAGAGAGGAATGATACTCACGTCAATGCCAAATACATATCAAATAGGATTGACGAGCGCATCATCTCACCTTCCGTTTCCCAGCTTCGACGATCACCACCGCAGCCTCCCTTGAGAACCCAAATGTCTCGTACCACACATCCCCTTCTTCTTCTGAGTTATCTAGATCGCCAGCATTGGCACTCATGGCCATCATAGGATCCCTCAACGCCCTCTCCAACACGCCATACCACTCCACCTCCCTCCCCGTACCTCTCCCCGCCAAATCATCGAATTCCTCGAGATGAAGACCAGCGAGGCGGAGGGAGGTGTGAGCGGCAGAGATGGTTCTGTCTTGGGGTGGGCGGGGGAAGAGGCGGGCAGTGTGTGCGAGGAGGGTGGAGAGGCGGTGGTGGTCGGTTGAGTTGATGGGTGTGAAGGAGGGCGTGAAGCACCAGTCTGTTATGCCAGTCTGTTATAATAATAAATGAGGAAATCATTACACAAACGTTGATCAAGGAGAGAGATAAAGGCGTACACGTCCACCGGGCTTGAGGAGGGTGTGGATTTGTTGGTATACAGAGTCGAAGCTCGTTGCGCTCTGTGAAAGTATCATGATCAGTGTAAGTGAATTACCTGGTAGGGAGATATACGTGAACATACTCGGAATCCTTCAACGGAATAAACATAATCGAAGCTGTCCCTTTCAAAGTAGCTTGCTAAATCGTCTAGATTACCTTGAGAGAAAGTAAATTATAAGACTCCTGCACGCAAGGTAGAAAAAGAAACGACAATTACCTGATACAAACTCCACACTGCGCTGTGCCTCCAGATTCGCCCCTTCCGCTCTCCGCCTCGCCTGGTCAATCTTCCCCTCGTCTTGGTCAAACCCAACGACATCGACATCCGCATAATGGACGAGTTCAAACACGACGTCACCTGTCCCACACCCCACCACGAGGACGCGATCGCCCGGTTTGAGGCGTAATCGCAGACACAGGTAATGTTCGTGCCGAGAAAGGGACGTGGAGAAATCGTCTCCTGGGTATGTGCGGCAGAAGTGGAAGTCTGTTCTATGATGGCTTAGAGCACCGCTGTGGCTCCTCCTATGACCGGCAGTAGTATTGTCTTGGGAGAGGGGGAAGATCATGTGCCCGAATGGGCTGGTTAGGAAGGCGGGTATACTGCGTAGGAACGAGGCATAGTAGGTTGATGGGTAGGCGAGCATGGCTGGGAGAGTGAGAGGTGGTAAGATGGGACGTGAAAAGTCGTACGATAGGTTTTTCTAAACCCTGCCTAGTAGCGTGTGGTGAGCGTACATATATGCTAACACTGTAGAGACTCCCAATCTTCCCTTCCAAGACGTAACTCAGTCGGGGTCTGAGATTGATTAAAACGCACTATGGCATCTGGAAGTTCTGGATCGGTGGGGGTTTGACCGGTTTTATCATGCATACGTGTTGTTGGTGATGTTGGAAGATTGGACGTTTATTAATTGCTGCTGTTTCGTCGGGGGATGAAAATGACGGCATCGAGTAGACTATACAGGCACGACTGAAGATGCCATGTACGTTCGACGTTGAACTGCCTACGCGCCGTCGTGACTGGGCGAGGCGTTCAACGATAACGATAAGCGGGTTGACGACAACCTGATATTCTGAAATTCAAATGAGGTCAAGAATAGAGTTATAGTTCGACAACGTGTGGTAAGCAAAGAAGAGAAGCTTAAGGGAGGGGACGTTACTGAGCTATGCCGGAATCAGACGTGCGAGATGTATAGAGGCTATGTAGTGCCGAGTAGGTTTATTCTTATTTTGAGAAGATTTGGATTGTCCGCCACGCGCGGCCGGCAGGGTTAAGATTATGGATGGTCGTTTGAACGAGAAAGGAAAAGACTGGGCAGGACAGAATCCGACAGACAGAAATAATGTGGGTCGAAATCGTGCAAGGTTCCGAACGAGTCCTCTACCACCAACACTGTGCTTGATGAACGACCGTTGTGGCGTGCGAGGACACGGCCATTTATACATGCTCGTTGCCTGGTTGAGTGCTTGCAGCGTTCGTGGTGGTAAACAACCAAGAGGCGGAGGTGCCGACTTTCTCACGCTTTGTTGACATTAAACGCACATTATTTGGTTCATCGGCGTCTATATCGGCGGGACCAGGCTCTCTTAGAGTCCAACATCTCTGAATCCACCAACGGCGATATCAAGCCTGCGATGCAACGTCTCGGATTGTCTTCTTGCATGAAATTCAAGTGGGGTAACATTTCAAACTTCCTTGAACGCTTTACTTCCATGACAAACTCAATATCTGACAGCGTTTCTCTTCGATTCCGTGTACAGAGCCCAGCCCTTGCACAACGCTTACCAAGGCATCATTCATTTTCGTGCATTGTACTCGTATCGATGCATAATTTCAAGCTCAGTGTTAATGCGATGGCTCTACGATGAAGGATTCGAATCATTTCCGAAGAATGAAACACAAGAAGACTCGGACTTGACATGTCGCTCACACGAATGGCACTCCGACGAACGACAGCCACGAACATCACGCACGATGTGACAATACGACTCAGTATTCATTCGTCAAAGGCTTCGAAGTGGTAGTTATACGGCACAATGATGGCCATCGAACATGCAAGTAAAACGAGAACCCGTTCTAATTGTCGATTGACATTTCTTTCTAAAGCGATGGCTCCACTCCCCCAATCAACTCACGCACATTTATTGACATACATATGGGAGCAACAATCATCTTTCCTTGACCCTCAACTGTCGATTCGAGAAGATGTCGACGTTTCCCCGACAGACCGCACAGCTCGGAGAAGATGTTCAAGTTGCTCTCGACGACAATTGTGATACCGATTGTGGCCCTCGTGGTCTCTGCGTGGAGAGCTGTAATTTCCCGGAACGTTCTCAAAGTGAGTGCTAAACCTCTCCTAGAGCGTCATTGTTGTCATCGTCGCTACACCAGGGCATCGGGCGCACACCCGGCATAGATATACCGATCAAGTGCCACCTCATTGGACTACTCTGAAATTGGGCATGACGAAAGGCAAGCACGTAACTGTGGCACTGAATAGACTATCTTACGAAACATGTACGAATACTTGAGCATCGACATCATACAGACGGCCCCAGCGTTCACAGCCAAAACGTAGACTACGTTCCTCTTCTGGTGTGTATTCTTCTCGTGCACCGTCTTACGTATTATCTCACTTTGATGCCCCGTGTTGCGTGCCGTAATATCATGCTGACATTCTGTCTATGATTCTGCAGGTACGAACTCGTTATTGAAGGACCAATTAACACGTGCAACAAGATGGTTTTGTAGAGAATGTGAACATGGTTACTATACGTGTGTGTCCTTCCTTCCTTTCTTCTCATTTGTCTCCTCCCCTCACTCTGTTCATTATGCTCCTTCTTTACTTCAATCAAACCAACCCTTGAACCATAACGGCTTCAGTTCGCCCCGAGAGTCGTCATCTGTTGATGCAACCCCTGCATGTCTCTCCCTTCGACTGGCCTCCGACACCAGCACAGCCACAGACTCAAAGTAGTCAATTGTAGATGCACCAAGCGTCCGCGTCATCTCTAGGCAAACCATCTTACCCGCGTGGTATGTACTATGCTATTTGCCTTTCTCTTGGTCAGTCGCTTCTTCAATTACCAACACCCAATCTCTACATTCCTAATCCTAAATTATAACAAATTCACCATCACAGCATTAATGTTTACATTCACGTTCAACGCATCAAAGAAGCATACACCCAAGTAGTCTCAATGATAGACAACTTGTTACGTCGTAAAGTGGAAGAGGCGAGTGTGGTGGGGTATGATGTCAAAGAGGGCTGTGTTTATGAGGCTTGTTTGAACGCATGTACTGGTGGTAAGGTTGCCTATTTTGAGCTTGGAGGTGAGGACTCTGTAACTTGAACTTGAAGAAGATGTCGGTGTTGGATCAGGAGGACCTGCCGAGTGAGTCACAGGTACGATTGTATCCATAATCGATGATCGGGACTTTTTTCCTGATTTTTATCATTGAAGCCCAGCTACCTCGAAGTCTGCCGTGACGAAATGCGCAAGGAGATAGAGGAAGAATCGAGGTTAATGGAAGGTGGTTGGTACGTCCGTTCATGGCCCTTGAGTCCTATTTCGCGCATGCTAACCTATGATGAACGTGATTCACAGTGATGTGAAGAATATAGCGTCGAACATACACTTGTATGTCTTTAGGATGCGAATCGGATCTTCCATGGTTTGAAAGTGGAAATGAAGGTGTTTTCGGATGGGTTATTGAGGGACAATAAGGTTGTTGTAGTTGATATCGTTGCACACTGGGACCCACTAGAACTAGAACCTAAGAATTGGAAGAAGTTACTTCGGAACACATGGTTGTAGATTAAATAAGATACTACTTACTGCGCTGTATTCCGCAGCATTTTACTTCATCAAAATCTGAACTTGCAGGAAAGTCGTCTATCACTAGAGTGGCCACGCCATCTCATTGGCTGCGCACTTTACTTGGTTATGTTTGCGTTGGCGTCTATCTGGCCGAGAAGACGTTCTCGTAATTGATGATGACCAACGACGTTGCAGCTGACTCTGGCCCGAACTGACTGCATGCAGGTTGTTTTATTACCGCCACTCGCTCGCTCGCCTTACATGCAGAACAGGTCAGTCTTTACTGACTGGAACACGTTGAAAATTTAAAGGGTTGGCATGCATTGACTCGGGTCGATGCTCGGATTCGATTCGACTGCAAAGCAAGGAGGAGTGCGGAAAAGTACGCTCAAGCGACCCGTTTGTGAATGTCAAGCAACCGGTTCGCTCACCGCTCGGAGAAGATTATTTGCTACGTCGGTGATGATAACAGCGACGTTTCGCAGTTTGAAAAATCGAGATCGGTATGTACTGCCAGTCTATCTCATAAGTAACTAACAATATATAGACAGCTGAGCTACCCTGACTAGCAGTAAAAGACGAGGCAAGTGCGCAGCCTTAATAGCAATGCATACCAGCGACGATAACTTGAAAGTGGCAGTACTAGTGTCGTCGCATGTCGCTGCAGGGCTTCAAGTTCAGTGAACTTGTGGCGCTCCGGCCGTACGGTCGAAGTGCAAACATGGGAACACATTGACGTGAGTACATTTTCAATGTGTTTGAAGTGGGCCGGTGATATTAATCATAGATATAGACCGATTCACTTGCCGTTGGTGTTCAAGAAGCGGGAATAGAATGCTAGTGGGTTGGGAGGAGGCGTAACTGGATGCCTTCCTCCGGTTTCCCTTCTAACGGCCTTTGATCTGCCACCCTGACCCTCAGCACTACCAATCGCTGGAAGTGTCTCGTCAATATCGAGCTCTGTTAAAGATTCCCTACATACCTTTATATGATGCGTGATCTTTTTTGAGAGAATTTATATAAGATACTTAGCTATAGATGATTTCTTTGTCACATGTGTTGTGATATATAGGACGGTAGTAGTATTGCACTCGCATGTTTGATCACGGCAATACTACCTGCATCTGCTGCATCTACGTCCTATACGTTGTTTACTCAGTATGAGCCGCAGCTAGGTTACTTGGCAGACTCTAGTAGTGTCCGAACGAAACAGGAAGCATCTGAAGTATTGCCGTTTTTGGAAATAGTAAACGCTTTCCGACTTCACTACACCTTCCACCTCAACGGCCAGTATCACGTCCTGTTCCTCTTCAACGATGCACTCTATTTACTTAAGACCGTGATCTTGCGAATAGCGAGCATGTTGAATGCAGTTAAACAGGCTCGCACGTGCCGCAAGATAGTCAACGGTCGAGATTGAAACGAACCGCCACCAAGTTCAGGTATAAAAGGTGCGTCGCCTCCCTCTCTCCCTCTTCTTCAGACACCGCCACCACCCATGGGTTTTGACATCGTCTCACTCCTCAGCGTGTGTGTATACGCCACGCTGGCCATCGCATACACCGTCTTGTTCACCATCGTCATGGGACCTTTGGTCCCTGACGTTCGAGCTGTCCTCGACGCGTGTCATGTAAGGGCACCCTTGACCACCATGGTCAATACGTGTTCGATGTTCGCATCGGATGCATACATATACCTTGTTGATAGTGTTCTCTACGTCGTGCATCCTCCTACTTCTAGCTTTGCATCTGAATCGGACGACCTTGCTACTAGACTCGCCGATTACACTTGGTCCTTCGTTGGTATTCATCCTGACTCCCTCTTGGCAACAATCTTTATCTCTGCTATCTTGCTCGCTCTATCTATGTGCTTTGTTTCCTTCCTCTCGATCCTGCTCTGGTATTTCTGTTCTTTCAAGGCCCCTTTAGACGACAACGAACTTTGCCTCATCATCAGTCTCAACACTAAAGTTACCTGTGCATTCCGCAAGCTCTCCCAGTTGTCAAAGCGACTCTGGCAACAATCCTCCCTTATTCTTGCTATAACTTGTGCTATCGGAACGGTCTGGCCCACTCAAGTTCTTCGTTACGCATGCTATCGTATTCCTTTCTCGCGGCGGGTCGCTTACTTCCAAGGAAACCTCGAAGGTATCCGGCGCTGCGACAAAGACTCTTTCTATGAACTCTATCGACGACTGGGTCGTCTTGCTCTATTCTCTATCTCTCGTTTTGCATTACTCATGACGGCGATTCTCGTCGTCGTTGCGCTATACGTCTACTCTTCTCTCATTTTTCACGCTATTTTGGTGAGTTGACTCTTTCCATTGGCTGTCACTGACTAACGATGATACATTAGGATGCCTGCATTGGCCGCTGGTCGGTTGCACCTGCTCAAGTACAGCGTAATGTACCAGCCCACCACCCATCTATACCTGTAAGCAGCATCATGCACGATTATACTAATGCTCACACATCCGTTACACAGGCAACAAACGTCATTTCCATCCCGGATAATCTCTGTGTTGAGGCGGAAACATTCTCTTACTACTTTCTTGAAGGCTACTACATCCACCCTGATTTTGTCGCCAAATACGAACTTGGATATGAGCTTGGAGTCGGTGGTAATGGGCTTGTTCTCCAAGCGCGACGACGTTCCGACGGACAAGAGGTTGCAGTTAAGTTCGTCTACAAGGGCGATGATACAGAACATTGGTTCCAGCATCCGAAGTATGGTCCGGTGACGAGGGACGTTGTTATCATGGAGCGAGCGAAACACGAGAACATCGTCGCCCTATTGGACGTATTTGGGGATGAGGACTACTTGTACATTGTGAGTACACTTCATTGCCTCGACTTTGATAGAGCCCGCCCGTGATCATACTGACTCGCTGTTTATAGGTACAGGAGCTCCGTGGTAATATCTGGTATCCCGTCACTAAGACCGGTAAAAAGAAGTTCCCTAACGGCAGTCGATGCTTGCAAGGCCTTCTCTCACAAGAACGCGTCTTACCACTTGAGCGCACCAAATATATTTTCTATCAGCTCGTCGATGCCGTTGCTCATCTTCACTCCCTCGGGATATCGCATTGCGACATCAAACCACGGAATATCCTCGTCGACTCGGACTTCAAGGTAAATATCCGATCATCTACGCGACATTGATGAACATCCATACTCATCGTGTTCGCTCCCAGGTCACCCTGATCGACTTCGGGAATTGTATAACGAGACCGGAATGCATTCCTCTTGGTCATGGACGGGTCATATACGGCGACCCAGACTACTACCGTGGTACGAGGAGATTCTACCCACCCGAGATCCTCAATGAGTTGGAATTCGATGCAGAGGCGGCGGACGTGTGGGCGTTGGGTCTTGTGCTTTGCCACATGCTCCTTGGGCGGATACCATTCCAGGATACGAACGATGTTCGTGACGGAATATTTATGCGGCATTTTAACGGCTGGGAGCCTCTCCTCCCAATGTGGACAGTGGTGAGCAGCTGTTTGGAGACGAGGCGGACGTTTAGGGCGACGGCTGCAGAGCTGCAGTTGCGGGACAGTTTTTTGCATACGGCGAGGCGTAGACAGATTTATGAAGAACCGCTGTGTATCGGAGAGTGGAGAGAGCAAAAGTAGTACGCGCATTTTTCTTGAGTTGTACTGTAGCTTGCGAAGTTATATGCGATCCTCTGAGGCTATGCCCGGTCCGAGCACATGTCTGCCTTCTTTCGCATCGAAGTCTTTACGCATTCAATGACATTGACTATTCAAATATTAATGTATTTATGGCTGCGTCTATACATCACAGAGTATACAATTATGGGGAAAGAGTGCTAGGATGCGATAGTCACAGGCATTTTACAAGAGCTAGTACAAAACTAGGGATACAGATCGAAATATGAACGCTACAAAAGTGAATCAAGGGCTCTTACTCATCTCGGGCATTTTCTCTTTTCCTTCTCTCGGTTGAGCCTCAGGAAGAGATAGGTTATTATACAACCATGAAGGCTGCGTAGCACTGGCTGCCGATTCCCCGCCTGGAGTCTGACTAGATTTGACCTGCGAACTCCCCGCGATGATAGTTTGCTTCAATAGCACTTCTTTCAACAAGTTATGCTTCCTCGTACGTTGCGTCGACCGGGAAGGCGTGGGCCCGCGAGGTGGGGCAGAAGCACCGCCTCCCCGAGACGGACCCGGGACGCCTGACGCGCGAGAAGCTGGGGCGGGAGGAGCAATTGCCAAACCACTGCCTGACGCTACGGGAGTCGCGATATCTCCAGAAGGGTCCGACACTACAGCAGAAATGCGAGCTACAGGCGGGCCGGGTGTTGTTAGCCTTGGAAGGACGGTCGAATTGATCCTGACTTTGCCTGGTGCTGGCCTCTCAGGCCACACAGGAATTGGATCACCCGATGCGAGTACGCGGCGGACGTACTTCCCTGTAATAGACACTGGATACTTCTGCAGGAACAACACCATGTCAGGTATAACTGGCGATGTTGGCCTGATGTTGGGTATGTCGGTCCAAGTCTCAGCAGTCGGCAGAGGCCAGGGATGCTTCGTATGAGCGAAAGGAAGTTCGGTTCCATAGGCAAGAAGTCTAACAAATTCGAATGTCGGGGGACGGTATGCCAACCTTTCGTGGTCTGCAACCTGTAAAAATGCAACTGATACGGCTGAGGGGAAGTAAAGAGGACTTCTTTCTGAATCCACAAGGCTCAGTTCATTATCGGGCTGTGCACAAGCGGTGGATACAATTGTGGCCACTTCTGCTAAAGAGATCAGTAAGTAAGGAATACTAATTACTAAAAACATTATGTACCTAGCTGTAGTTCAGCGCTTCCGTTGGGTGTACTATTCTCATCTCCCATAGCTACCTCCGAAATGGCGGAAGTTTCACAATACTTTAGATGGCCCATATCTAGAAAGGCCAATGATAGGAGCCCCCCTCCAAGAGCGAACCAAATATACCAAAATTCTCTTGCAGTGATGTCGAGACGAGTTGAAGGGACGTCTGAGATGCTAGAGATAGGGGTGGTTTCCACACTGGCATAGGCATGACGCGCTCCACCTACTTGTAGTCGTCGTGATTGCACGGACAACTCGATATCGTATGAGAAAATCTCTATGGTTTCCGTGCCCAAAGTGGCATTAACAGCTTCAGATGATGTCCTTTAAAGTTGAAGTTTGAATCAGTATTAGATACAATTAGCTATCTGATTTGAATGCACACACGTGGAGTTAGATTGTTTGGATTCCGAGGCTTCCTGTATTTTGACAGTGACTTTACGCTGCCAGTGAACTTGAATGTCGGGAGGCCTGAGAAACGGCGTTAGAGTAGATGTTCCATTCAGCACATCAGCACATAATATGACATACAATGAACTCGTGGTGAGCGAGTCTGTTAGAGATGGTGTTTCACATTGGCCGGGGGTGATACCAGGAAGAATGTTAGGAGGAGGTATGATTGCGCTGAGTTTCGTCCTATATGATGAGGTGACGTGGGCCATTGGGCTGATAGACAGCAGAATAGAGCTTACTCTATATTTTTCGCTACTATAGAGGCGTTACCATCCCGAACGATCCCGAAACCGAGTTGAAGTTTGCCACGGTCGAGCAGGCCATGAAATAAAATCGGCGGAGAGACAGTGACGATAGTAATTGTTGCCAAAAGGGACAAGACTAGACTCCGTAAGGCGGAGACCAGTAGTGACTGCATCCTACTGGAGTTGGGGATTTACGCAAAGGAGTGGCAGCGTTCTAAAAGGAATAGAAAAAGGGTGGCTGTAGTAGTGAGCATAAAGGATGGGGAGGAAGGAAAGTCTAAAGAGCTCCTGGGACGGCCACTACCTGGTTTTTATAGCTAAACGAACTGTCCTAAATTTGAAGTTCCGACGTGTCTTCTTGTAGAAGACGAGCGACGTGACGACGACGACGTCGCTTTGGACGTTCGACGAGCGATCAGGCTCAGGAAGCATTATCGATCGGTCACCTTCCCAGGACAACTCCTTTCGAGCTGTTCGTGGGTCGACCAGCGTTCGTTAACGTTCAACATTTCAATGTTATAACTGGCGAACCGGGCTAAGAATTGAACGGGAAATACTGATTAGACTGTTGATAAACAATGTGGATTGTTAAACATCAACCGCCGCGCGAACCGTCTATAAGCTTAGAATTGTCAGCTAATATTTTCCGGTGAAGTGGTGAAAGGAAATAGAATACGCACTGTACAAGATACTGAAGTTGAGCAGATGCATGATAGCAAAAACTATTCCGAGTCGTGCTCTGAGAGTTGGCAGAAGTTCAACCGGCGTGACTGCACAAAAGTTGAAACTGTGGAAGCCCTTTTCGGAAATGCCCGTTAAATTAGCGCTCAGTCTTGACTCTGTTAGGGCCTCTCCGGAGTCTATGACCTAGAATATAGCATGGTTCGTTGAATGTTGAAAACGTTGAGTACTGAAACCGAGTATTCAGACAACAACTTTAGGGATAATTTCTTTCGATACTTATTCACTCTGTGATGTTAACGTTCAACAATTGGTAACACGATCCCTCCTCTATTCTAAAGGGCATTGATGTCTACAGACTCAAGAGGTTTCGGAGTAGACGAGCAGAAATTTGGCAGGCACAAATTTTGCGGAGACAGGCTGAAGACTTGAGAGACTGCACTTATCATACTACTCAACATACGGTGCTTCCTTTCTAGCCACCATAACGCTGACGAAGCAGGCAAATTTAACACATGGTACAAAAAACCTTTAAACGTCACTTTATAGTACAATCATTATCCTTTCATACACTGCCGACTTATCGCTAGTCGTGAGGGGCACGAGCGCGACCTGCGGCGGCTTCTTTGCCTCCTGCTTCGCGAAGTTCTCCCTTCTCATGCATCTCGGGCTTATGCATCATCTTTCCGACAAGCTGAGGTGCAAAGAGCGGTCAGATCTCAAGCGAGCATACACAATATCGACTATACGCACCTTTTGCGTCTTGCCAATGAGTTTATCAGTCGCCTTGGCCTTACCCTCGGGCAAGTCGTCACGACCGTCAATTGCAACCCCACCTGTGGTGTGAGACGTCGTCGTCAGTACCTATTCTCTGTTCTTATCGTTGACATGGAAATGACGTACCAGACCACGCGGGCTGCACATTCAAGGGCATTGCCTCGTTGAAGGCATTTGGACCATCACCGTTCAAATGAGCAGGTTCATCGGCGTGCTGTCCACCAGCCATGACCTCTCTGTCATCGGTACCGGCACCGAACTGACGGTTGTTATTGCCCTTCCAGATGTCCGACTCGTTGGTAATGTCTGCAGAGTAATCGGCAGCTGGGTGAATTGGGTCCGACGAATGGTGAGTGTGATGAGCGGGAGGTGGTTGGGCAGCGAGCACAGAAGATGTGTTGCGCTCAAACTCGTTATCGAAGTCGTCGTAGTTGATTGAAGACATAGAGACGATTGTAGATGGTCTTTGTGTTTGTGGTAGGATAAAACATTGGGTTACAAGCGTCGAAGCTTTATATGCAACACTTTCTGAATTGCAGAGGAGTAGATGGAGTTGGCAAAATGAACGGGAGCATTCACATCCTGGATCCGCATTATGACGTCGGCTCATAAAAATCATTAGGGTCATAGATAATTAAATAATATATTCGTACATGCCCGCCTAGCTCAATCGGATAGAGCGTCAGACTTTTACGTTTGTAGGCGGTAGCACGTTACATCACGTGATCTGAAGGCTGCGGGTTCGACCCCCGCGGTGGGCTAGTTGTTTTATTTTTTGTGTCTTTGACATCCATTTTGCGTCAAACAGCTCCGAAAAAAGTTATGAAATAGCGAGCAAGTCACGGAGCGTTGGCAGTCACATCCAGTTCCTGAGTAAGTATTGTTACACATACTAGTTCCGAAGTCCATTGATCATGATAATGAATTTCCTACAGACGGCCGTGTGTATTCTGCGGGTTCGACCCTCGCGGTCCCCTTCCTCTCCGTTAAAGTTGTCTTCCCCGGATAGGTCTGCCAATATTCGGAGTCAATCTCCTTGTCAAATAAGCTGACCTTGATTAATGATTCCCTTTCGCGCAGGTCTGACTCTCGTAATACTTCAGCCTGTGATCATTGGATCATTGCCCAATCATCATTCTACAGTGCTGTACTTAATCTCTTTTACTAATAATTGTATTCCTTTTAGAGTATAGATTTATGGCCAGCTATCAATGCATAATGAATACTACATGCATGTAACCGATTAAAACTTCTAGCGACGGTGCTCAGGCTACTGCTTGACAGAGCCAGCGGGATCCGAGGCCTTAGAGAATGGCATCTCGCACGGTTACAAATCAAGGGAAAAATGCGTGTATTACTTTTGCTCTCTCCACTCTCCAATACACAGCGGTTCTTCATAAATCTATCTGTCTGCGCCTTGCCGTATGCAAAAAAAACCGTCCCGCAACTGCAACTCTGCAACTGTCGCCCTAAACGTCCGCCTCGTCTCCAAACAGCTGCTCACCACCGTCCACATCGGAAGGAGAGGTTCCCAGTCATGAAAATGCCGCATGAATATCCCGTCACGAACATCGTTCGTATCCTGGAATGGTATCCGCCCAAGGAGCATGTGGCAAAGCACAAGACCCAACGCCCACGCGTCCACCGCCTCTGCATCGAATTCCAACTCATTGAAGATCTCGGGTAGGTAAACTCTCCTCGTGCCACGATAATAGTCTGGGTCGCTGTATATGACTCATCCATGACCGAGAGGAATGCACTCCGGTCTTGTTATGCAGTTCCCAAAGTCGATTAGTGTGACCTAGGCGCGAACGCGATGAGTTCAGACGTTCATCAATGTTACATGGGTGATCAAATGCTTATCTTGAAGTCCGAGTCGACGAGGATATTCCGCGATTTGATGTCGCAATGCGATATACCAAGGGAGTGAAGATGTGTCATAGCATCAACGAGCTGATAGAAAATATATTTGGCGCGCTCAAGTGGTAAGACGCGTTCTTGTGAGAGACTGCCGTTAGGGAACTTCTTTTTACCGGTCTTTGTGACGGGATACCAGATGTTACCACGGAGTTCCTGTACCTACAAACAACGAGTCAGCACAATCACCGGCGGGCTCTATCAAAGTCGATGTTAAGGTAGTGAAGTGAACTCACAATGTACAAGTGGTTCTCATCCCCAAATACGTCTAATAGAGCGACGATGTTCTCGTTTTATGCTCGCTCCATGATGACAACGTCCCTCGTCACCGGATCATACTTCGGATGCTGGAATCAATGTTCTGTATCGTCACCCTTGTAGACAAATTTCACTGCAACCTCTTGACCGTCGGAACGTCGTCGTGCTTGGAGAACAAGCCCATTACCACCGACTCCAAGCTCACACCCAAGTTCATATTTGGCAACCAAGTCAGGGTGGATGTAGTAGCCTTCAAGAAAGTAGTAAGAGAATGTTTCCGCCTCAACACAGAGATTGTCCGGGATAGGGATGACGTTTGTTGCCTGTGTAACAGATGTGTGAGTATTGGTTGTTGTATAATCAGGCGTGAAGCTGCTTACAGGAATACTCGGATGGTGAGCTGGTGCCTTGCGCTGTACTTGAGCGGGTGCAGCCGACCAGCGGCTAATACAGGCATCCTAGCGTATCATCGTTAGCTAATGGCTATTAGCGGAAAGAGTCAACTCACCAAAATAGCGTGAAAAATGAGAGAAGAGTAGATGTATATTGCAACGACGACGAGAATCGCTGTCGCGAGTAATACCAAATGAGAGACGGAGAACAGAGCAAGACGACCAAGTCGTCCATTGACTTTACATGACACGCGTCGAGGACAGCCCGAACATCAGAGACCAAAGGTGCCATGACGATGGTGAACAAGACGGTGTATGCGATGGCCAGGTTGGCGTATACACACACGCTGAGGAGTGAGACAATGCCATGGGTGGTGACGGTATCTGAAGAGGAGAGGCGAGGCGACGCACCTTTAATACCTGAATGTTGACTATCTTGCGGCACGTACGAACTTGCTTGACTGCACCCACCAAACTCGCCATTCGCACGGTAGCGCCCACGGCCTTCAGAGAACAGTGGGCACTTGTGTAGGAGGAGGAGACGCGTACCAATCCCTGTGGTGGATACGAAGGGAGTAGTTTGCTACCAATTTCCAAAAATGGCAATATTTCTGGTGCCGCTCACGTGGGATTCGTCTCGTAAAACAGTCCAGCATTGGCATCTCGGAGCGAATGACCCTGGCCCAGTAGCAACAGTTTTAGAGCTTACAGACCTACATAGCTAAGGTGCTATGAGCTAGAAAGGCATTCCACGACAACTACCGCAAACAGAAAGATAAAAAAAAAGTGTCCGACGGACACGACCCTAGACCAACCAATCCGACAGGCTTTCCCACCGTTATCGCCTATTCTCATAACTGATACACGAGTACTTATAGGTGCCTACAATTCATTTAAGTGTCATGAATGAACATAAGCGCAGTTTGGATTCATGGAAAAATACCTCTACGAGCCGATATCCGCCCTACATAGTATCTACAGGCTACTTACTAAGTATTCTCGATACAAGGAATAAGCAATCTTACACCCGCTTGGGTACGACTTGGAACTTAGTATGTACAGCCAATTCTATAATCCATCTCCTTGTGCATCCACGGGCCGCTTAATGCAACACCCAGCTAACTTGGATACGTCCCGGAGGATTAGGCGCCAGGTCGGTGAACGCGGTGATGGAAAGATCGATGTCGTGCAGGGCACATTCAACACATCTGTCGGTCACTGTGGCCGTAATCGACCTACCCTGATCTGAGAACACGGTGTTAACAATTAATTCGTGGGATAAATGAGCCCGAGCACGACGTACAGGTGACCGTCATCTGTCTACCGCAAATAGGGTTGCTAAGGAAAGGTGCGGGGGTAAATGCCAAAGATTTATGAAATATTACATCTCATATAGGAAAACATACTTGTTAGGGTTGGAGGTTGCACCACTATCAATGCTATGTTAGCGCCTCATTTGCATTGAAGACTAGGGAGAGTCGGAAATGACTGACGGGAAGGAATCATAGAATGCCCCAGAGACCGCAACAATGTGGTCTTGCGTAGTGTTAAAAATGCCACATGCTCCAAGTCCAGGTGTAAAGACCGTAGCTATAAATCAGAATAAGAATGGATATATCAGAATTATTTTCCGAAATTTAATTGGAAAAAAATGGATTATGATAAAGAAGGGTTCAACGTACCGTCACCAGTGAACGTCTGACCAATCTGACGCTTGGAAGGTGCAGCACCAGAAAGAGTGGCAGCGGCCAAAACGATGAAAGCAACGAG
>MU274904.1:1386073-1396123 GCA_022160335.1 Irpex rosettiformis
CATCACAATGATTGAATGATACTGTTCTGTCTAAAGACGAGCTAGCATCCAAGAGTCTTGATGTGCATACGGGTGCTATCTCCTGGAGCAGCCAACTTGGTTCATCAGCTGTAGGGCGGGATGGGACGAGGCAACAATATTTGTACTCACCAGTATACCAAGTTCACGTAGTACTATCATATTGAGAGGAACAAACGGCAGAGCGAGAACTTGAAGCGGAAGCCTCTCGGCAAATCGACGGTCTTGCACCGGCACACGGATACTAGTTCTTTCGTGAATGAGAAGAGAATACATGCTGATACAGTATAGGTGCTTACAGAAGATCAAGTCTTGCTGTCGGAAAGACACAAAGCGTCCATATTCACGCATTACAGCGCGCCACGAACTTCAAGCATTGAAAAGTCAGCATACGAGCGAAAGCTGTACCGCAGTACACGGCAGCGTCGCAGTGGTCACATTGCATACGTGAAGAATACGAGTGCTTAGTGCGTCACTCACTGATATTGGTTCGGCCGCCTTGCACGCGCGCGCAAACTTTAAGCTACGACGTTTTCACCCTAAAGTCGAAACAACGTTCGTCATCATCGTTTTCGACGCCTTGAAATGTCTATCACCGGATACTAAGCTTAAGGCGCTGCGGAGCGGAGGAGTTTTGGTATACTTGGTTACCAGCAAAGGAAGATCTCCAAGTCCCGTTGGGTGTCTACAAAGAGGAACCAGACGCTGCACGACCACTCTTCTAGTGAGTATGGCACCTTCCCCGACCACGGAACAATAGCACTTACATGAGAATGTTACCAAGCAATATCATAGCTTCGATGTAAAGCCTGAAAGCGCGACCGCTCTCCGGACGATGTCAGGGTGTAGTTGGAAAACGAGTAGCGGTCACTGCAACGCGAGTACTGGCAGTACTGTACTATGCCGCATGTACTTATACGCGCTCCGCGATCAACGGAAAGAGTCAACTCACCAAAATAGCGTGAAAAATGAGAGAAGAGTAGACGTATAGCGCAACGACGACGAGAATCGCCGTCGTGAGTAGTGCAGGACGAGAGATAGAGAATAGAGCAAGACGACCCAGCCGTCCATAGAGTTCATAGAAAGAGTCTTTGTCGCAGCGCCGGATACCTTCATGGTCAAACTTGTGCCCTTACATTGCACACGTCGAGGACAGCTCAAACGTCAGAGACCAAAGGTATCATGACGATGGTGAACAAGACGGTGTATGCGATGGCCAGCGTGGCATATACACACATGCTGAGGAGTTAGATAATGTCAAAATCCATGAGTGGTGGCAGTGTCTGAAGAGGAGGGGGAGAAGGAGCCGACGCACAAGTTATACCTGAACTTGGTAGCGGTTCGTTTCAATTGCGACCGTTGACTGTCTTGTGGCACGTGTGAGCTTGTTTCACTCGCACGGCCACGGCCTTCAGAGAACAGTGGGCACCTGTGTATATTGTAGGAGGAGGAGGCGCGTACCAACTCCTGTGGTGGATACGAAGGGAGGAGTTTGTTACCAATTTCCAAAGATGGCAATATTTCTGATACAGTACTCACGTGGTGGAGTCGCTGAGTCTCGTAAGGCAGTCTAGCGTTAGCGCCAAGCGAGTGACCCTGGGTAGCAACAGCTTTAGGGCTCACAGACGAGATTGCTATGACTTAGAAAGATATTCTACGACAACTACTGCAAACAGAAAGATAAAAAAAAAGTGTTTGATGGATATGACCCAAGATCAACCAATCCGATAGGCTTTCCCACTGTTATCGCCTGCTCTCGTAACTCGTACATGAGTGCTTACAGGTGACTACAAGTCATTTAAGTGTTATGAATGAATATAAGCGCAGTTTAGATTCATGGCATAAGACCTCTACGAACCGATATCCGCACTACATATCTACAGTCTACTTATTCTCGATACTTGGAACTGAGTATGTACAACAAATTCTACAAACCCATCCCGGTATGCAAACACGGGTCGTCTAATGCAAAACCCAGCTAACTTGGATACGTCCCGCAGACTCGGGCGCAAGGTCGGTGAACGCGGCGGGGGAAAGGTCGATGTCGTGCAGGGCGCATCCGACGCATCTGTCAGTCACTGTGACCGTAGTCGACCTGCCCTGATCTAAAATCGCAGTGTCAACAGTCAATAAGGGGGATAAATGAGAATGAGCATAACGTACAGGTGACCGTCATCTGTCTACCGCAAATAGGGTTGCTAAAGAACAGTGCGAAGTAAATGCCAAAGGTTTATGAAATATAACATCTCATATAGGAAGACGTACTTGTTAGGGTTGGGGGTTGCGCCACTATCAATGACATGTTAGTACCTCATTCGCATTGAAGACTAGGGAGAACCGGAAATGACTGACGGGAAGGTATCGTAGAATGCCCCAGAAACCGCAACAATGTGGTCTTGCGCAGTGTTAAAAATGCCACATGCTCCAGTCCCAGGGATGTAGAATGTAGCTATAAATCAGATTAAGAACGGGCAAGTCAGAATTGTGTCCAAGATTAAATTGGAGAAAAAATGGATTATGATAAAGAAGGGTTCAACGTACCGTCACCAGTAAACGTCTGACCAATCTGACGCTTGGCAGGTGCAGCACCAGCAAGAGTGGCAGCGGCCAAAACGGTGAAAGCAACGAGCTGAGAGAGTCGAGTCATGGCGAGACTGGGGGGCTGAGTGACAGATGACTGAGTCCGAGGCTGCTGGTGTAAGAGAGGAGAATGAGGCGAAACTCCTGTGAGGATATATTCGTCTCATTCGACACCCTTTTATACACACCAGTTTCTCTCCGAGCCGCGCGACCATATACCTTAGCGGAACGATTCTGCTTGCATAGGGTCCGGCGCAAGAATATTGGTTACGAGACTGGCGGTAAGCCTAATTGCAACTCGGCGGATGAGGGAATCATGTCGTCTGTTGAATAGCAAAATCTTGGGCGCATTGGCCATCACAATGATTGAATGATACTGTTCTGTCTAAAGACGAGCTAGCATCTAAGAGTCTTGATGTGCATACGGGTGCTACCTCCTGGAGCAGCCAACTTGGCTCATCAGCTGTAGGGCGGGATGGGACGAGACAACAATATTTGCGCTCACCGGTATACTAGTTCACATAGTACTATCATATCGAAAGGAACAAACGGCAGAAAGAGGATTTGAAGCGGAAGCCGCTCGGCAAATCGACACCCTTGCACCGGCACATAGATACTAGTATTTTTTTGTGAATGAGCAGAGAATACATGCTGATACAGTATAGGTGCTTACAGAAGATCAAGTCTTGCTGTCGGAAAGACACAAAGTGTCCATATCCACGCATTACAGCGCGTCACGAACTTCAAGCACTGAAAAGTCAGCATACGAGCGAAAGCTGTACCGTAGTGCACGGCAGCGTCGCAGTGGTCACATTGCATACGTGAAGAATACGAGTGCTTAGTGCGGCACTCACTGATATTGGTTCGGCCGCCTTGCGCGCGCCCAAACTTTAAGCTACGACGTTTTCGCCCTAAAGTCGAAACAACGTTCGTCATCATCGTTTTCGACGCCTTGAGATGTCTATCACCGGATACTAAGCTCAAGGCGCTGCGGAGCGGAGGAGTTTCGGTATACTTGGTTACCAGCAAAGGAAGATCTCCAAGTCCCGTTGGGTGTCTACAAAGAGGAACCAGACGCTGCACAACCACTCTTCTAGTGAGTATGGCACCTTCGCCGACCACGGAACAACAGCACTTACGTGAGAATGTTACCAAGCAATATCATAGCTTCGATGTAAAGCCTGAAAGCGCGACCACTCTCCAAACGATGTCAGGGTGTAGTTGGAAAACGAGTAGCGGTTACTGCAACGCGAGCACTGGCGTACTGTACTATGCCGCACGTACTTATACGCGCTCCGCGTACTACTCGGAAGGAGTGGCATACTGCGCCAGAGAGCCTTTGCTTGGCACACGTTCTTCGTAGGTGACGAGTCCATATTGACTCAGAGCTGCATAAGCATACGGATTCCGGAAGGCAAGTAACCTTCACCATTGGGACAACCTGTTAGAACTTGGCGGTAAGGAAAGACAAGAGTATACAGCGCCAATCAAAGAAACGAATACCTGTGCTTACGTTAGCAAACAGAAGGTCTCTCCGGTTCTGTTCACAAAAGCACAAAACCTTTACCGTGCATTTTTTTTATCGCACTCATGCTCGAGAAAGTCTTGGGATAGCCACTCCGAGTGTACCGTTGAAGTTATCAAAGATGCCCCCGTCCTTCACATAATTTCAATCACTGGCAATTGCTGTAATGTTATTTGCTAAGTTTGCTAAAGAGACTTATTCACTTCTTTCAATTATATTCAGGTCCAAAATAATGGCAACGTTACAAGTGTTCACTTTGATATCACTCTTCTAGCCAGCACCTTGCGATGATCAATGCCAGTAGTTAGTGGCAACTCCGCTGACGAGTGACCAAGCGTCGTCGAGAGCCTTTACAACCTCCTCAGCTATAACAATAATTATCAGCAAGGACATTTGTATAAGTCTCTCAGAATAAAATGCTCACGCAAAGGTTCCTTTTCAAGGTCAATCAAGTTCTGCTCGATATGCTTGGTGCTTGAAGCGCCGATTATAATAGCATCACCGTGCTCCTTCTTGAGGAGACTGTGGTGAGAGATCCAACGCAAGGCGACTTCAGCAAAAGTGAGCTTATGTTTCTCAGCAGCAGTTCCTATCAGCTCGAGCGCTCTGAAGTAGGTCTCGTTCCAGTAACTTCGACGAGAACAACATAAGTCTCGCTTCGGAATTTAAGGAGTAAGCTCTCTTACCGCTTCCTATAGCCCTATGAATGATATGATAAATGATCAGTACATGATCAATCGTTAGAATCATAAAAAAACCTCACCTGTCCCTGGGTCTTCTCAGGGTCAAAACGCGAACCCGGCTCAACACTCTCCTGCAAAGAATGATAGCGGCCAGTGAAGAAACCTCCTCCAACTGGTGCATCATAATGCCTCGATTAATAAGTCGGTCTCGACAGGCGAATGTGAGAACGTACGAGGGTTGAACGCATAGAAACTGATTCCAAACTTGCGCAAGCATGGGAAGAGTTCTGGCTCAACTTTCCTGAACTGATGAATCAGCGATACCCTAGGCCAGCGTGTGAGTATTAGGGCGTACCTATGAATAGCGTTGTATATCCCCTGATATGCAGTCGGTTGAACCCAGCCGTTATACTTGCAAATAGTCACAATTTCTGCGACCTCCCACCTACCAATTCATTAGTTGGCAGAATAATTTGACATAAGAATCGCAGTGCGAACTTACGAGTAGAAGTTACTGATACCGAATCGTTTAAACTTACCCTCTTTATACAGGTCATTCACTGTCTTCATGGTAACGTCGTACGGGGTGGTACGATCTGGGGCGTGGAGGTACCACATATCGATGGAACTAGTCCGACTATTGAGCGCAGTTAACGATATGCAGAAGGGGAAAGACTCACTCTGTCTGGAGTGCCTTGAGAGACTTATCGAGATATTTTCTGAGATCCTATTCATGCGTCAACACAATGTGCAACCTTTAAATGTATGGACACGTACTTCGGGGCTGTGAGAGATTAGATCAAGGCCCGGGGGCGGCTCCCGGAAGCGAAAATTCACCTAATGACCATAATAAAGTAAGACACATCATGAGCGCAGCTTATAGGGAGGCTGGCTTACGGCGCTGGGATACAGCTTCGTTTCCATCTTTATGCCGCGCTTCTGCCATCCAATTTCACCTAGAACTTCTTCGGCCGTACCATCTCCGTACACACGAGCAGTGTCCAGCTACGCTCGAAGGTCAGCGTAAACGATAAGAGGATATGTATTCCGTGCTGACCTCGCTGTGACCATGAGACTGAAAAATGTAAAGAATATTCTCAATCTCCTTGAGATCGGTGACTCGAACACCTACAAAGTCTTAGCACGAGTCTTGATATGAGGATCAAGTATCCATACCTTCGTGCCCTGGAGCACCAAAGGTCATGCCTCCCTGCATTTTCTATGAGTTGCTATTCGAGTGTGGCGTTCAGCTGATTCACGCACCATTACAACCTTCACGGCGGTCTTGGGTTCTATTTGCGACATAGTGGGTTTATCAGTGAGTAGTACGAACAGACGAGTGGAAGGAAGCGGTCGAGAGTTGACAGGGGGTGGACACGATGGGATCAGCTTATATAGCTTTCCCCACCAACGCCGAACTGCACAAGGACCTGCTGGTTTAGTAACTGGCGATCAGTTGTAGGAGATAATAAATCCCGGAATGAGGTGACTCTTATTGGTAGCCACTTGGTTCTCAACTGATATGTGGGCACGGCATGATCTCATGACTGCGCGCATTCCCAGGAGAATGGGCTATGGTAGCGCTTGGCAATATCGACTATGACTAAAGCATACCAACGTTGTGTAAGTAGGACCGTGAAACCGAGCACCCGAATGTCGAACTCACAGGTTAATTGGTGAAGACACTATCCAAATCGTACGCGCAATAAGTACAAGTAGCAGCTCAAAGAATCCACGACAGACTGTAGTAGAATCAGAACATATCAGGACGGGAGTCAAAGTTATGGATCGATAACGCAAGCGACTCCGGGTTCGGCTTGGGCGAGAGGACGTCTACACGAAGATGTAACTCGTCCCTCAAAAAGATGGAAGTAGTCGGACCGATTGCCGCAATCTTTGTTGCGAACAACTGACTGTTGGGATCAGGTATCTCGAACCGGTTCCTCAGCACCGGCGTGACGAAATCTGCTGCACTGGGAGCGAAATAAACGATCCACCAGCAGCGTGATTCTGACAAAATTATGGTTACTATCGTCACTAAGAATATTTTTAAAAAAATAACAAGCCTCACTATCAGGTACAGCATTCATAGCATCGTCAAGGTCTTGGGGAAATGTGGATGCGCCTTGAGTCTGATAAACTTGCAAAGGTTGTAGGTCAATGCCACCGCCTCGTAATATGTTTGGCAGGACGTCTCGATTCTTGTCGCCGGTCAGGTAGAGTAGCTTAACGGGATGTTCTAAGGCTGGAGTATGCGGTTTGAGGTCTTCTAGTATAAAATGAGCCAGTTTCTCGCCCGTGCCTGTCTCGCTACCGCCGAGTATGTTACGGGGAGCTAACATCGTCTTCCCAGCTACCTTGTTGATCTCCTCGAGACTAGTAGCTGTAGCCTGTCCAACAACGTAGAATGGCAGCGTGCTCCAGTCTGAGCTGTGTTACTTGACATTCAACCTGGGATATGCAAGTGCGTACCTGCTGTCGGAGACTCAGCAACAAAACTTTGGACAGTTTCCCTCCATGCCTCACAACTCCGTGAACTAGTGATCACCACGCCTGACAATTCTAACTCCTTAGGGTCTTTCTGAACGATATCGTGAAGACTTTCGCCGTTGACGAGGACGGTTTCAAGCACTGGCACAGAGAGAGGGTAGTACCCAGCAGCGCGGAGCGCGGATTCGTACTTGTCGGGACCGTCGATGTTCGGAGATCTTAGCAATAAAACGTTATCCATGGCCTACAATATCAAGTAGAAGTGTTGTGAGCGTGCCCATGGATAGAAGAGACAAGTCAAGGTAAATGGCATGAGGGTTGGGAAAGAGTTGCGTGATGACTCGGAATGAGAGTTAAGTCTGCCACCTCTCGAGTCTTCAAGACTAGTGTTATTCTCTCTTCAACCGCGACCATGTCAAAAAAGGAGAATCCTCTTCACTCACTTATAGCGGGTACAACAGCAGGTGCTGTCGAGGCGTAAGTGTTGGTGACGAATCCGAAGGCCTAGCTACTAATTATGTGCAGCTTTATCACATATCCGACGGAATTCGTGAAGACACGGTCTCAATTCGGTGGGAAGGTGTGCCTCGGGAGAAAAACTTGGTCTTCAATCTGCATTTTAACGTACTACATTTGTGTGGAATTAGAGGGAACCCCCGTTGGATATCATTAGGTCGACCGTGAAGACAAAAGGCATAGCGGGATTGTACTCGGGATGTACAGCACTTGTTGTAGGTGGGTCACACGACGATATGCCCTAGAGCGAAACACGCTAACGTTGATCGACGACTTCCAGGAAACTCGTTGAAGGCTGGTGTACGTTTCGTGTCGTATGACCACTTTAAGCATATGTTGGCCGACTCAGAGGTGAATCCGTCTGTATCCGCAAAGCGTTGAACGTTATGGCTTACACTCGTGGTTTTTGAGGGTAAAGTCAGTTCCGGTAGAAGTCTCCTCGGTGAGTCAGACACCCTTCTGGAGACGTCTAAATTCTTAAACTGCTTTTACAGCTGGCTTAGGTGCGGGCATGACAGAGGCTCTTTTCGCAGTCACTCCTTCAGAAACCATTAAGTAAGAACTTTCTTTGACTTCGTAGACACCTTTGACATATTATTTACGCAGAACAAAACTCATTGACGATGCCAAACGCCCAAATCCCCGATTCCGAGGGCTTATACACGGTACAGCGACGATTGTTAAGGAGGAAGGCATTCGGGGAATTTACCGTGGGCTCTTCCCCGTGGTAAGTCTCCTTTGTGCATATCATTTATGACGTGTCTCAATCTTTGTTCTCGTTATAGATGATGCGACAAGGTATGCCAAATCAGTATCTTACGCCAGTCTCACTCACACTGGCAATCCGCTTGAACAGGAGCAAACTCTGCTGTCCGCTTCACCACATATACTACACTCAAACAGCTTGTGCAAAGCAACGCGCCTCCAGGACAAACGCTGCCTAGTAGCATCACGTTTGGCATTGGCGCTATTGCGGGACTCGTGACTGTATACACCACGATGCCTCTAGAGTGCGTACTCAACGTATGCTAACAACTAAGCTTATTGATCCTTGACTTCCCTTACAGTGTGATTAAGACGAGAATGCAATCGTTAGAGGCTCGACAGCAATACCGCAACTCGTTCCATTGTGGATATCGGATATTCACGGAAGAAGGTCTGCTGAGATTTTGGACTGGTACAACCCCGCGATTAGTGCGACTAATGGTGCGTCTATGATACTAATCGTCGATGGGGAAATTTGCTGATATATCCTCCTCTAGTTGAGTGGGGGAATCGTCTTCACGGTTTACGAAAATATAATTCGTGTCATCGGGGGACGAGAGGAAAAAGAATTATGAGAGGCTATCATCGTCACGCATACATCCCTCTCTTGACCGTGCTTCAAACCTTTAAACCTATCGTAGCTGATCGTTCTTGACAGTATATAGAGTTACCAGACGCAAGATTACTTGCCTTATTTGGTAATTTTAAAGCAACTACTTCTGTTAACCGCAAGCTACAACTCCCGCAACGACTCAAGTAATCCCTCTTTTGCGTCTCTTACTGTCCGGCAGCAACTGCCGGCAAAAAATGCGTAAAAAAGTACTCTATTGATTGTCCTGTAGGAGCACGTGCTGCGAGGTAGTCAACGGTCGAGGTTGAAACGAACCGCCACCGAGTTCAAGTATAAAAGGTGCGTCGATTACCCGTCCTCTTCTTGGCACTCCTCAGCGTGCGTTTATTCGCCGCATTGTCCATCGCACGCACCGTTTTATTCACTATCAGCATTGGATCTTTGGTTCCTGTTGTTCGTGCTGTCCTCGACGCGTGCAATGCAAGGGCACTTTTGACTGCCATGGTTGATATGTGTTTGATGTTCGTGTTGGGTGCATACACACAGTTTGCTAACGACATATTTACGTCGTCCATCTTCCTCCTCTTCAACTCGCAAACCATCAGCTCTCCCTCGTCGGATCGTATGTGTGCCGCTCAACTTTAGCATGATTCTATAGTCTCGGCTCTGGTATTGGCCCTGGTTTGCGAAGTATTGTCTCGAATAGCCTTGCTACTCGACTCTTTTACTATGCTTGGTCCTTCATTGGTTCCTACGCTGACTCTCTGCTCTCTCTACGTGTACTATTGTTGTAATCTATATTACAAAAGGGCACGGTCGGATTCTTGACGTCGGATTGGTGGAGACATGGGTGGATTCCGATTCGCCCAGGGGTCAATTCTGGACTTCGGATTGGTTAAGGG
>MU274905.1:5376-374809 GCA_022160335.1 Irpex rosettiformis
CGTGTAATCCAGAGGAGCACATATATAAATGACTCTACATCGTATTCTGCAATGATAGTCAGAGACTCTCTAAGCCAAGACAAAGAATAAAAAAGTACCAAAGAGATGTGGGAGAGCTGTCCCACCGGGCCTCATGAGGACTGTAGCCATAAATGGCACAGTACCCATGCATCCAGTCCTGAATTTGTCAGCTAGAGGTGCCAAGATGGAAAGATCAAAGTCGTTGAGGACACCGACAACACGTCCTTCTTCATCCCTGTCGTACATGAGGTTGTCCGAACTGATGTCACAATGATGCAAATGCTTCATCCATAGTTGAAAGTGGCCTGAACATCAATTAAATCAGTGAACCTAGACACCCGAGTGGGATACAGGAACATACATCGGAAGCAATCCGTCCAGGCAATTATGAATTCATCTTCTTTCAACTCATGAATCGGCTTCAGCTTGTAGAAAACCAAGATGCGCAAACATCGCTGGATGAACTTGCTCTCCTCGCCGAGTTCGAGAAGGTCCTTTCTCTTTGCAATAGGGTCGTCCCTCGTCCGGAAGGAGCCAGAAGTAATCAGCCTTGGCAGATGACCGCGTACATGCTCGGACTGGCTCGCAACCGCATACGCATAGTCCAAAAGCTCATCCTCAGCCTGTCGCGCTTCCTCAGGCCAGTAAATCTTCGCCGTCATCTTTGCATTCTTGAGTGGGCTGTTCGGTTCGAGAGGGTTCATGTCCTCGCTGGTGACGGTCACAGCGTTCGTACCACGACCGAAAAGACTGAGATGGGAAGGATACCAATCATCCATCGAGAACATGGTGTTACCAAGGGTTAATTCCACCTTGTCGTTCTGCAGAGGAGAGAATGCTTCGCGACACTCGCCCCAGGCCACGTCATCAAAATATTTAAGAATGACGAACAACACCATAAGATGTGGAAGGTCGGTGATGAAGTTTAAGCCAGTTGTTGAGATGCATCCACCCCGCTCATACCACGTCAACCAGATGTGCTCGTCTGCAGTCAAGTCAGTACCCTCGCGGAAGCACAGCGCCTTTAAATCAACTCACCAATCACTACCGCATTCAAGGCGTGGGTTAGGGTGATCGAGGAACAGAGGCGTTCAGCAGCGTAGATTGCACTCTGAATAGCGGCAGGAACCGTTCTCTCCTTTTCTTCAGAAGGTTGCGCGGGATAGGCGGGATACTCGGATGCAACTGACCCACGCCTCATCTTTGTCTTGATGACTCGCCTACTGGGAGCCTTGCTACTGCTGGCCCTGCTATCACTAGGCATGCTGCGGAAAGCCTTAGTAACTTTAGCCGTATCGTCTTCAGGGTCCTCAATAGCGAAAGCCTTACGCTTCCTAGGATTCCCGCTCGAGATCCCCGCCGTAGAAGTTCCACTAGTCTGTGTTGGGCCAGTCTCATTGGAACACAACGCTTGTGCTGAAAGCGCCAGCTGCTCAAGAGAATCCGAAGTCAAGGAGAGAGGGGGGGCCATTGTGCATTCGGATAGTTTGCGGGGAATGTAGGACGTTGGAGGGGCAGGCATCTTGGCTTTCCGGAGCATTTTGAACTCCCAGCTCATGAACACCTCACTAAAATCTTCAGGGGCACGGACAGGAATGTTAGGCGCATGATCACGCGCGTGCTCAGACCAATCGGCCGGCGTGAGCTTCGTGTTGTCGTGTCTGTCGCAAGTCTGAACCGCGGTGCTCAACGGAAGAGCAAGAAGATCCGGGGACCGCTGGGTGTCCTTGTGTGCGAGATGTTGGTCAATAGTCTTGTGAACGGAGCAGATGCGTTTTGGGTCGTTGCGTTGGAGGATTAGACTCCTGTCGTTGCTAGGGCGTTTGAAGCCCATGCCATCCGTCGACTCAAGCTCGGGCTGGAAAAGATCCCATGCTTCGAGTATTTTGTTCGCCAGTTTGGTGAACGGGTTGTATCTGTCTTGCTCCTTGGTAGTGACAAAGCGACTAAAAAGATATAAGCACATGTGTGCATAAAAGATCAGTTAAAGCGTACTCACTATTCCCGAAGATATTGCTTGAGCTCGGCAGAGTACTTCCCTACGTCGCGCGGCGGATCCGTCCCATCCTCCGAGTCGTCGGCACCATTATTCGTGGGGTTGCATAATTGAACAGCCCACCCGTGAAGAATGTCCATTTGTTTCATGAGCTCCACACGACCCTCCGATTTAGATACATGGCTGAGAAGGAAAACCAGGAAAGACTCGAACGAACTTGAGGTAGACCGCCTCGCGACATCGTGCTCATAGTAAGCCTCCAATTTTCTAATGCTATACTTCACTCATCAGAATAGGAGACGCAAGGATGACGAGGTAGACGTACGTGGCCTCCGTGAGGATGCGGGCTCGAGACGCGGTCCCATCGTTCTTGTACTTAGAGCAAGTCATCTGTTGCAGACGCAAGAGTGGTTATTAGTGCAAGTAGCCAAGGCACGAGGAGAAGTTGAATAACCTAGCCTGCCTCGTGTGCAACGACACGGGAGAGGACCTGCTTTATTTGCATGGCCGAAACTCACGTGCCGTTCGCAGTTGCGCACGCACCAGTGCTAGCCTCGCAAATATGCCGTAAGGACAGAGACCCCCTCACGACGGGCACAGTGCACATGGCAGGGGTATGCACTGCAGAGGGTTGGAGGATGGCTGTTTTGGAGGAAGGCGATGAGCTTGAAAGGACACAAATATTACATGGAAACACGTGATCAGGGCACATAATGTCTTTTGATTTGCCGCTGCACTCAAATAAATCTGCCAGGGCTCAGCCCTCCTCAAACAGCGACCACCACCGGCGACCACCACCGGCGACCACCATACCACCGTCCTATCGACGTCCCCGCCTCACGGCCGTCTACTTCCTCGTAGGCCTCCAACGAGCTCCCCGCCAACGAGCTTCCGATATCAGCGAGAACGCCTCAGCCTCGCCTCCTGGCCTGACACGCAAACTCATCTAGCGACCGCTAGAGCTCAGAGGCCCATATTCGCGTCCTCAACATCCCTCTTGTCGCCTTCCTACTCACACCCCCGTCGGTTCCTCTTAACGGCAATTTGGTATGTAAAGCATATACCCGCTGACCTCGTAATCTACCACTCACACCCCCTTCGGTATTCACAAAGTGCAAGCAGTCGCTCAAGGACGGCAGACGTCTGGAGAACATGCCCAGCTTGCAATCTAAAAATCTATTCATTTGGCCATCCAGATTTCTTCGCGATATCAGATGACTCCAGTGAGTCGCTACTGTCTGTCCCTCAGGGACTCGACGCCGCGCTCGTGCCCGGCATCCTTCGCATAGTTTCCAACGATAACTACCCACCGGCGGTATAATCTCCGAGCACGTCTTGATACCACATTTACGCCGGTCGCCTGTTTGAAGATTATTCACTCGTGAATGGACAGCACAAACGAACAAAAAAATCGCAGGTAGCGTACCAGATAAGATAACGAACTAAACACATACGAGAAATCGGTGAGCACGAAAAGCGAACGAACAGCAAACCTCGTGCGTCTATGATGACTCACATCAGCTGAACCGGCCGCCTCGCCCTCGCCCTCGCCCTCGTTTTCATCCTCGTCGTCGCTTTTCAACCACCGCTGATACCCCCCCCTTCTTCGCCCTCTCGTATTCCCTCGCTCTAATCCGACACCCCAAACACATCTTCCACCTCGCACTCCTCGTCAGCAGATTCTGACATGCTCGGCGTTGACACACGTGCCGGGTTTGCGTTTTCTGAAGACGACCGCAGGGATCTTGATTCGCAGAGGGGCTTTTGAGTCCTTGAGAAGTGAATGGTGGGGTTAATAGAAGAGAGAGAGAGAGAGAGAGAGAGAGAGAGAAAGGATAGGGTGTACTTACATTGAGAGGAACCTCCACCTCTGAATCTGATTCTTCCGTTTCTGTAAGTTCAGTTAGATCGCTATCCCACCCAGGCAGCTTTTTGTCCTCCTCCTCTGCCTCCTCTCCATCCAGCCCCCGAGCACCATCAGCCAACGAAGAAGGGGACGCAGGCCTCGACGAAGGAGGGGGGGTAGGAAGCGTGAACTCTCCTTGTTGTGGACCGGCCTTGGGAGGGTCTGCAGGCGTTGTAGAGGGAACAGGGGCGGTGAGAACAATGATACTAGGCAGAGGCGATGGCTTTGCTGCAGTAGTAGGATCGCAGTTCACGGAAGAGCGGTCTTGACCATCGAGGGGTATATAACGGGCTTCGTCAGTACGCTTGGACGTTGCTTGCTACTTGGGTCGTGTAGCTTGATAGGTGCCCAAGAACACTTGATGTAGAGTAACGTCTTTGGGTCTGATGAAGTCAAGGTTCGATTGGACCCAGGCGACTGACAAGTTCGAGCTGGCGAGAAGAGTCGTAGAGAGAGAGACGATAGTGGGTTCTAACGAGTCGTTTGTTACTTTGCGCCTAATCGATGGCATTCCGAGCAAAGAGGAGGTGCGGGTGACGACGATGCGGCAGAGGCTTGAGGAGTTGGGATGGGCTGGTAGCATGTCGCGCATTGGACACAAGGCCCTTTCGATATCTACATTATACAGCAGGAAAAAGGTGATATAGAATCACCTGAGTGCGTAAACGGCCTGTGTTACTAGAGGACTCCAGGAGAAGGGACTGGTCTGCCGCAACGACCTCCAAGGACAGCCTGGGTGTTTGGGTGGTAGTTACGGGGGGGTGTCGGGCCCCCGGGGTTATAAACTGTACTCTACATGCATTATATAGCGGCGGCAAAAGGAGAGAAAAAAGTCACGTACAAACACGGCATAGCCCATATACATAGAGCTGAGCGATCCCAGCCGGCAGCTCCGGATCTTTTTCGCGAGCAAGAATATCGCGGACGAGGGCGTCGCGGCCATTGTCGTTAGGAGTGAAGCGTATGGCGTAGCCGAGCACCCGAGCAACAATGGCGGGAGGCATGTCCACCCTGGTCTCCTCGGACACGGTCTCGTCGACGAAGACATTTCAGCTGTCGAACTCTTAAAGCTATAGACAGTGGTTATATGCGGTACGTGTTTCGTCGCTGTTCGTGGCCGTTTGGCGGTAACTTTGCAGAAGGCCAGCTGAATCCCGCCTTCATGGTCTATCCTATAGCAGACTCCTAAGTGGTGCTATTTCACTCACCAACTCTTTATTACCGACGTCGTCGACGATGAGGCAGCTCTTGCGGTCATCTGCAAGGGTGCGGTCGTCGTGATGATGGTGGTCGATGGCTATGCTTATGGGCGCCTGATCAAACCGACAACCGTATATAGTATCAACCGCCGACAAACTCGACCCGTAACCACGACCACGACCAGCGCAGACGCGACAACGACCACAAGACAACCATGTCGCGATTTGTACGCGCATCCAAGTACCGGTACGTCTTCCACCTGCTCATCGTCGCGTCTAGTCATGTGCTCACTGTCGACATCGACAACACAGCCATGTGTTTGGACAGTCGGGAAAGAAAGAATATGGGATTGAGAACCTCAAAATCACCAACAGCGCATGGGATACGAATTACATCGCCGCCTCTGCCGTACGTCCTCCCTCTTCGACATTCCTTGACCCCAATCACCAATCTCTCGCTGTGTAGCAATACCTTAGTGTAAACTGGAACGCCTCTGGCGGAGGAGCTTTCGCCATCCTCCCTCTCCCCTCTCCTTTCAACCCCCTTCCACACGGCTTCCCCTTCAAAGTCCCCGATGTCATCCCTCTCGCCCGTGGCCACACCGCACCCGTCCTCGATACCGACTGGTCGCCATTTGACGACTCTGTCGTTGCCTCCGCAGGCGAAGACGGCAAGGCTCTCATCTGGAAAGTCGACGCCAACGCGTTCAGTGGGTGGGGGACAGAGGGCTGGGAGCCAAAAGACTTTGACCCCGTGCTCAGAATCGACGTCACACCACGACGTGTCGGCCAAGTCGTCTGGCATCCGACTGCGAACCATGTCCTTGCAACGTCGACTGGCGAGCATACCGTCAAGCTCTGGGATTTGGCCAGCCCGGAAGACGCGAAGAGTGTGCTGAGCGGTCATGGGGATGCTATACAAAGTTTGGCATTCAACCCTACCGGCACTCTACTGGTCACGACGAGTAGGGATAGGAAAATCAGGCTATTTGATCCTAGGACGGGTGGGGAGGCTGTGAGAATTGCCGAGGGACATAGTGGTGTCAAGGTGCGTCATGCTCTCTTTTACTTTCTGCTATTGGCTCATTCGTTACGAAGGGCGCACGGGCCGTTTGGCTGGGCGAGCACGATCGTATAGCAACGACGGGTTTCAGCAAGATGAGCGACCGTCAAGTATCGCTATGGGAGGCGGGCAGCTTGAACAACATCAAGACGACCACCATCGACCAGAGCTCAGGCGTGCTTATGCCCTTTTGGAGCGACAACAACATTCTCTTCCTCGGTGCGTAGGTTGCTACTGTGTTTGTTACTGTGCGCTAACAGTCGTCCCTCGATAGCTGGCAAGGGGTACGTCTCCACCATTCGTAATCCCATCTAATAACAACTAACTACTTTTCTACAGCGATGGCAACGTTCGGTACTACGAATACGAACACGATGTTCTCCACCCGATCGCCGAACACAAGTCCACCGACCCCCAACGCGGCATGTGCTTCCTCCCTCGTCGCGCCCTAAGCGTCTCGGACTGCGAAATCGCTCGTGCGTACAAGATATACGGCTCGACCGTTGAGCCCATCGCGTTCATCGTCCCTCGAAAGGTGCGTGCTCGATTACGGTGGAAAACTGACGATACGGTCACTGAAACCCTCTACAGTCCGACTCCTTCCAAAGTGACATCTACCCACCAGCACCATCCTCCGAGCCCGCGTTGACAGCGGGTGAGTTCTTCTCTGGCAAGACCGCCCCTCCAAAACTCGTCAGTCTCGAAGACGGCGCTGTCTTTGCCGGTCAAGCTCCCACCGCCGTCCCCTCTGCATCAGCTTCCTCCCTGCCGACCCCCACTCGCACTTCCACTGCTCCAGCGCCAGCGCCAGCGCCAGCACCCGCACCGGTATTATCTACGCCGACCCTCGATCCTGTTTCCCCCAAGGTGGCGGAACCAACTGCCTCACCTATCTCTGTCTCGCGGTCTGCTTCTATTGCATTCGAGGTCAGCTCCCGACTATCGCGTGACTGCACTGATGACTGACTTTTTTTTTCACGACGCAGGATACATCCAGCGCATCTCCCACCTCCGTACTACCGCCCCAACCTCAAATAATCACTTCTGCAGACAACGAGGTTGGTGTGCTACGGAATGAAAACACGAAGCTGAGTGGGGAGTTGAGGGAGGCGAGGGAGAAGATACGGAATTTGGAGTTGGCGGTGGAGACGTACAAGGCGAATGCGAGGAAGGCGGCGGCGTTGTTGGATGCGTGAGGAATGCTAAGTATACGTAGAAGGGTGGTGGAAATTTGGATGTTCTATTTCTTACTATATGGGGGGAGAGTGTGTGCTGTATACCTGTCGATTGACGAACAATGATTAATGATCATCTGCTTTTCTCTGTGCATTTTAGAGAGACAATCACCAGTGCACTGTGCTCTACGCGAAGACGACGACGAATATATCCTTCAGTTGGACCACGATCGATGGATACTAGGTATCGAGTAATATTTACTTTAATGTTCTTGTACTGTACTCGTAGGCTACGCAACAACTAGATCTACTACGTACGATACGTACAACGTCGTCATCACAGGAACAACAAACAAAAAGTACGAAAGCCACGAAAAAAAAAGTCATAAGGATATGGAGGAAAGGAGGATGGTATGAGACAAAGCTTGTGTGTGTGTGTGAGTGACAAGTGGGTAGCAAGATGATCTAGTTCTACATACAAGATGAAAAAAAGTGCGTTTTTATGCCTTGGATGTACAGTAGAAGAAATGTCCGATTTGTGTGTAGTGGTCAGGATGAAGGAGAGGCAAGTCTCATAAATAGAGACACGAGAGAGAGCACTGAAGTCCGAGTGAGAGGTCCCAGTCAAGGATTCCTCCAACATAACGTCCGAGATGACCCAAAAGAAAAACAATAACAGCAGCCTAGTCCGTGTGGCACTAGAGAAGGAGAGCGCTGACCATGAGCGCGCCCAACACCATCGCCAGAGACACCCTTACTCCTACCGGCGCCGCGCTCTTGGTAGAGTTGTTGCTATTCGTGCTATTCGAATTCGACGACGGAGCACCCGAGCTACTCGTATTCGTCCCTGACCCCGTCGAATTCGCCGACGACGGCTGCACCGCCACGACATTCCACTCCTGCCTGATCATCCCCGCCGCCTTCTCCGCCAACCCATAAATCGGAGCCATCAAATGCGCACTCAGCTGGATCGTAAACACACTAGCGTCCACAACCCTAACATTCCCCGTCCCATACACTCTCAAGTCGGCATCGACGACACCGCCTTGTTCTTTGGGGAGCATCGCACACGAGCAGGAGGGGTGGAACTCTGTACCGTAGGCGTTCTCGATCCACTTGTCCCAGTCGTCGTCTGATTGGACGGAGGATCCGGGTGTGACTTCGACGAGGGCGTTGGCGTCTGAGGCGAGGGGGGGTGTGGAGCCGAGTTTGCGTGCGAGTTTGAGGCCTTCGCGGAGGATGGTGCGGTCGGCGGAGTGGGAGAAGTAGCCGGGGTCGATGGAGGGTGGGTCGAAGGGGTCTGAGGTGGTGATCCATATATGGCCTTGGCTGTTGGTGGTTAAAAGAAAGGACTGTGTGAACGGATGGGTTAACAATTCAAGAGCAAGGGAACGCACCTGAAGGGATGTTGCAACGCAGCTTGGATCGCAACAGTCTGGGCACCGGCAGGTGTACCCGTCAATGACAAAAGAATCTCCACCTGGCCAATCTGCTGCGTCAAAAAGCTAGCAGTGGTGTTATATATGGTCTTGTATCCCGCGATGACAGTGGGGTCAGAGGAGGGGAGGAGGGTGCTTGCGGAGGAGTCGATGGCGGAGAGGACGCCGTCGTGGAAGGATTGGTAGGCGTTGAGACCGACGAGGTCAGAGAGGTTGGCGTAGGCAGTGGCAGAGTTGATGTATGACATGAACGCTGCTTGGGAGACGCCGTTAGGCTACGGGGGAGGGTTTTCATGAGATGGGATGTACAACAATTTCTTTAGGGTGATACTCACCAGACTACCGCTCGCGTGAATCTGAGCAGCTGTGACGGCGTTGGTCTTGAACGACACCTGAGTGCTCTAAACGCAGTTATTAGCATTGATTCAAGATACAATAAACCCGCCAACGCACGATATGGTCTTGGAGATGCTGCCCAACACCAGGCAACTCGATCTGCACAGGGACGTTGGCACCGGTCAAGACGTCCTTTGGACCTACACCGCTATGCAACAGAACATGTGGACTGCCCACAGCACCACCACTGAGGATAACCTCCTTGTTCACCTTGACCGTATTCGTCGTCGCGCCTCTAGCACTAGCAAACTCGACGGCCGAGACGTTCTTGTTGCCGGCGGAGTCAGTCGAGTTGGCGAAGATGAGTCGTGTGACGGTGGCGTTGGCGAGGATGGCGAGGTTGGAGCGGGGCGGGAGGGGGTCGATGTAGGCTGAGCGGGCGTACGAGCGAGTCCAGTTGGACGGGTTGATGGAGGACGTGGCTACGAATCCGCCGGAGTCGTCTCCCGCGTAGGCGTCGACGGTGGTTGGGATGCCGAGGTTGGCGAGGGAGTCTGTCCAGTCGCCGACGATACCTGGGATGCTGAAAACGAAAACGAAAGATCAGTATCTTTTCGATGGCAACTTTATCAAAAGGCGACTTACAATCCAGGATAAGTGACGTGAATAGGCCCACTTGTCCCGTGACTGACAGTATTGAACTGGATGTTTCCCGCCTGTTTGACAGCGTCGATGGGCGGGGAGAACGTCTCACTAGCCTGCATACCAGCAAAGAGACTATCCCAATTCCACTTGTCTGAACCCCCAGGGACGAGTGAAGCCCAAGCGTCGACTTCCGCTTTGGTGGGCCGGACCATGTACATGCCGTTGACGGCTGAGGAGCCTCCGAGGAGTTTACCTCTAGGCCAGGAGATGGTACGGCCGTTGGCGCCGGATTGTGCGGTGGTGGTGTATCCCCAGTCGTAGGAGGAGCCGAGGAGGGATTGGTAGTAGGCGTTGGCAGGTGTGTCTGAGGCGAGGAATCAGAGATCGACGATCAGCTGTTAATGTTTATGTTATGATGATAGAAGCTCACGCACCGACAGAGTCCTTGACGGCATCGCCAGAGTCGCCTGCCTCGAGACAGAGGACGGTGTGGTTTGAGTCCTCGGAGAGACGAGCGGCGAGAACGAGGCCCGCTGTGCCGCCGCCTACGATGACAAAGTCGTAGGAGTCGGCGAGCTGGGAGCCGGCAGCGAGGATGTTGGCGCGTTTGACGAGGGTTGCATGTCGTGAGTCTGCAAAGGAGTCGTGGCCGAAAGAATCATGGTGAGTGTCGCGATGACCGCCCTGGAACGCTGTTGCGTATGTGGAGAGTGAGACGGCTGCAAGTACGACGGCTGCAGACCGCATCACGCTGTATCGGAAGAGAGGGAGATGAAAAGGGAGAGTTGTTGTGGAAGAGACACGAGTCGTATATGAAGACAGAAGGAGAAAGAAAAAAAGAGGACGGGGATGGCGAGCCCGTCTTTTAAAGAAGTTGAAGCAGGTGCCGAGGTGCCACTGTGTGATATTCAATATCGAATATAATTAATTGACGGGGATGTCCTAACGAATGTTTTTGGGGACTTGGCAAGCTAACCGTTCAGCTAAAACGAAACGGAGCAGTGCCCTGGAAACAGCAACGGACATGGGCAGCCCTCGATGAGCTCTGATGAGCTCAAGAGTTCTGGCAGGACTCAGCTGGGCGGGTCTAGGTTGTCTAGATCAGTCCTCGACCATGCATCTCCGAATCCACATCCCGCCCCCGTCTACCGCCGTTCATGCCCTTTTCGGGTAATAATAAAAGCGCCATCTGATCCCTGCTTATCCTCGTCCTCGTCGTCGCTGTTGTCGTTGTTATCGTCGTTGTCGTCGTCGTCGATGAAATTCGAATATTGACATCGCACATGCTGGGCACCCGGCTGCTTTTCCCCATCCTCCGCTTCCGGTTCTATGTGCGGCGACATTTCTCCGAACCTCGAGGTCGAAACGGAACGGAATGGGTGTACTCTGCACATACGTCGCAGGCACTGCAGTCATACAAGTAAAATAATAATAATAATAATTGAGATGACTGCACTGCCTTGTCTCATAACAAAATTAATCTCCCTTTAACTTGCCTCGTTATTTCCAGCTCTAGGTCGACCTCACCCCGGAACTCGCACAGCATCAGGCAGTCAACTGGTTTTTTCAACGTTCGTTCCCTACGTTACTCACCAAATTCTCAGCGGTATGCACTTACTGTACCTTTGTAAGGCGTTCTCGAGCGTGTCAGCGTAAATGACGATCAGATGCTGATATAAGAGAGGACAACTTACTCATGGATAAATAATGCAAAATGAGTCAACTTGGAAGCGAGAGAAGAGCTCACTGTGGTAAGTAAGGATATCGATCCTTGTATATGAATTGCGACTTACCCATGTAATGCGTTTAATAGTATTGAATCTTTATCCTGCCACCGTCAGCAGCCGCTATGAGTGAATACGGCACTGACACTTGTAGTAGCACACTACCTGTATCGTCCCTTAATGTATCTCTGAGTCCTCCCCCTCCCCTTCCAGCCTCTCTTGATCACGCCGCTGCTCCTCGACCCTCTTCCTAATCTCGGCCCTCCGCTGGGCACCAAACTCCCTCGCCTCAGCTCGAGCCTGCGCCAAGTTACTCGCCGCACTCCTATGTCTGCTCGCAATCTGCTCTGGCGCAGACGAGACAAAGAAGATCGTCTGGAACAACACTATTCCCAACGCCTACGCCATGAAACGTCGTCACAATATTCAAAGCACAAAATCAAGGAAGACAGCAACATACGACAACACCAAACGTCACCAACAAATTATCCTTCCACTTGTCGTTCCACCCCTCTACATTCACCTCTGGCGGTGACCGTGGCGACGGCGACGCCCCCCCTCTCCTCCGCCTCTCCAGCTCCTCATACACCCTATCATTCCACTCGTCCGCCGTCCTACTAGCCGGCCTCAGATGCGCATGCGACACTGCCTTACCACGCAAGACATCATACGCATGCTTGACAGCCTGGAACTGTGCGTGTCTGGTTTGCGCCGGGGCGTCGCAGGAGACGTCTGGGTGGTAGAGTTTCACGAGGTCGTAGTCTAATAACACAGACGTCCGTGGTGTACATATAATATATACACACAGAACGCAGGGAATGTAAGTTTATAGTTAGCGAAACAAAGCTAACCCTCGAGGGATTGGTTCAAGGGTAGCCGGTTACAAATGTTCACATATGTTCGGTGGGAAAACATGACGTACATCGCGCTTTGATGTCTTGTTGACTTGCACCGTGCGGGAGGTGGAAGATTTGGTGAGGGGTGGGGTGGGGATGGCGCGGGAAGGGGTATCGTGAGTTCGGCGTGGACGTCGAAGCGTGGCGGGATGTGAATAGTCTTAATAGTAGTAGTGTTGAGGATGGTTTTCTTAGCGACATGGTTGTTATCGATTCCGATTTCCTAAATCGGTTATTCTTATGGAGTAGAGCTTCGCTGGGTGTCACGTGTTTTGACATGGTTTTCGTCGGTCCGGTTGGCTGTGTGGCCGGCCCGTCACTCTCGGCCCGCTGCGTCAATAATCCGCCTGCAGAAATAATTACTGTTTCTTACTGTTATGACAGTTATGTACTATATACCTACTGTTATTAATTTGATGTTACCGAGCGAATGTAAGACATTTTATATTTTCCACTTTCTTACCGTCTTGCTAGACCAATTCCTTACGCAACACTATCCAGGACTGAAAGCGGGTGCACAGAGCTGCTGGCCGAAGCGCCGCAGGCGCGAGAGGCCAGCAGCGACGTGCGCACTCGGGAGACGGTACTGATAACTCTACTTTTCAATTTTAAATCTTTATTGATTCTTGAATTCATTCATTTGTGCTAATTTTGATATTGATATGCTTCCGTGCAGCGTACAGGTTTTTGCTATGTATTAATAAGTACACTTCTCCTGAAATGCACTACCATCCCTTTACATGTACCAAAAACCACTATTGGGACAGGAAATCGGCAGAGAGGGCGCGAGCCGACTAAAAACAAGTGTTGTAGTTGACGACATAGGAGTGGCAAAGGCCCTCTGCGGCTTAACTTGTTCCGACGGCCCGGGGAGATACGGTCCAGTATCATATGTCTTGACAGTCTTATAGATCTCATTACTGTACTTACTGTAGCTACTCAAGTTATCAACATAAAAAGAATACCTTGTTGGTTTCCACCGGATGCTAATACATAAGTCACACACACTACCACCCATAACCACCACTCTTACCACGCCATACGCGCAACAAACGACTAAACAAACAAATCAGCCCCTCCCAACTCCTCCAAAAAACCACAAAAAAAAAACTCACCTTCGGATACGCCCTCACAACTGCCTTCCTAGCCTCATCCACCAACAAAATCCCCGCCGCAAACCCAAACGGTATGCCCCAAAACATCCCCGGGATCGGCGTTGTACCAAACACCTTTTGGAGGCCTGGGCCGTACAAGTTGACTATGGCGATGAGGACGGTGAGGGTCATGCCGAGGGGGACCATGAGGTTTTGGCGGGGGCCCCAGAGGGGGTTGGAGTGTAGGAGGGAGACGCGGCGGTTGCGTGCGGCGAGGAGGCCGCCGTATTGCATGATGACGATTGTTACGTAGCTGTGAGTGAGTGTGTGAGTGAGTGCGCGTGTATGAGTGGTAAGGAAGAGTTTCGGACACGTGAGAAGAAGGAAAGAAAGAAGACGTACTAGATACATTGCCCGACAGAGACGAAATGCGTGAGCTGGTCAATCGAGTATCCCTGCCACCCATCCGCCCACTTGTCATAGACGAGAATGACGTCGTAGAACCCGAGGTGTTGTTGGTCCATGTACAGGAACCACATGCTCATCGCACAAGGCCACATCATCAGTCCTATAAACTATAACAAACAAGTGTTAGTGGGCGTTTTGGGTGGTAGGGAAGGGAGGAGGAGGAAGAGGACGTACGAGGTATATCTGGAAAAAGAACCGCCAGTCGGTGAGACGATCTGTCCTTGCGTTGCGTGGTTTGCGGAGCATCAGATCTATCACGTCTGTAAGCTCTACAGTATCTGATAAACCAGTAACGATATACAGCTTACCGGCTTCAGGCTGCTCGTACATGAGCGAGATGGACATGACGACGTCGTTTGTGATGGAGAAGCATACTTGGAGGTACGAGCTCAAGGCGAGTTGCATTCCGAGGAAGACGTTGGCGAACACGGTCATGAACTCTGTGTACGTTCCTGCCTGTGTGTGCGTTTAAAAAAACAAGGATCAACAACTAGCAAACGATGAGGAGGAGATGGGGGCGTACAGGCATAAGATACAACACGACTTTCTTGAGATTATCAAACACGAGTCTTCCCATCTCGATACCTACGACGATCGAGCTGATATCGTTATTCAACAACACCATCGACGCTACGAAGCATCACATCATGAGTTGTTCTCTCCTCAGCAAACGTCCATTAGTGGGACCACTCACCAGCATCCTTCGCAACATCGCTCCCACTGCCCATCACAACCCCAATATCGCTCGCCTTGAGCGCAGGAGCGTCGTTGACCCCGTCGCCGGTCACAGCCACGGTGTTATCGCCCCTCCGCTTCGTCTCCTCCACGATCTTCAACTTCTGCTCGGGCGTCGTGCGCGCAAAGACGATTTCGGTGTATACCCCGATGACGACGTTCCAGTCGCTCTCGGTCAGAGTCTCGACGTCGTCGCCGGTGAGTAGGAGAGCGCGGATGGCGTCGTCGTCGGATGGTTTCATGTCGTGGAATGGGATAGGGGTGTGTTTGTCTGAGGAGAGGGAGGATGGAGCGGAATAAAATGGGTGTGAGGAGTGGGAAGATCGGAGGTCGGATAGCGAGTCGACCTTTTCTTGAGTGACGATCCCGACCTGTTCAAAAAAAGAAAACCCCATCATAAGCTCCCCGAGTTGCAATAAAAAAAACCCCTCCCGGTCCTCACCTGTCTCGCAATAGCCAACGCCGTCAACTTGAAATCCCCCGTGACCATAAACACCCTCACCCCCGCTCTCCTAATCACGCCCACCGCACCTTGAACATCCGCCCTCGGGGGGTCTCTCAACCCCACCAACCCCACCAACGTCAACCCCTCCTGCATCTCACCATACATGACCCCCTCAACATCATTCGGGTTCATCTTCTCCACGTCCAAGGAGGAGAGTTTGACTGGGGAGGAGGAAAGCGAGCGGCGGCACAGGGCGAGGACACGTTGCCCTTCGCTAGACCATTGAGCTTGTAGTGCATGGATTTGCGAGCGTACGGAGGTGGTGATAGCCACGCTCGTCCCGTCTGATAAGATAGCCTCTGAGCAAATAGGGAAAAGCACGTCCGGTGCGCCTTTGACGAGCATCGTGAGAGCGCCGTCGTGAGTCTTGTCTTTGACGAGGGTCAACATCCACTTGTTGCGCGAGTTGAAGGGGATCTCGAAGAGCTTGTCGTGTGCGTCGACGATGGATTGGGAGTCGATGGATGGGAGGGTCGAGGAGAAGCGGAGGACGGCTGTGTCTGTTGAGTCTCCTTTGATGACGCGTTCGGAGATGGGAAGGGGGACGTCAGAGTGTTCGAACTTGGCGCCGTTGCAGAGACGAGCGACGGTGTGTAGGTCGTGGAGTGCCGGGGGAACCTTTTCCGAGTCGGCGAGCTGGTCGACGTGGAATTGTTCGTCCAGGAACGAAAAATATTGTACAGACTGTAGAATACGTTAGTCAAGAGCGGCTTGGGAGTAGAGAGGAAGGTACCATTTTGCCCATTGTCAGAGTCCCCGTCTTGTCTGAGCACAGAACAGACATACATCCCAGCGTCTCGATAGTCGCCAGATTCTTGACCAAGACATTCCTCTTCGCCATCCGTTTAGCTACGATCGTCAACGAGAGCGCCACACAAATCGGTAGACCCTACAACTGCCAGTCAATATCGTCACTTTAAACACAACCGTCACCTTACCTGGGGGACAAACGCAGTCAAGCACCCAATAGAATTAATAATCGCCCCACTGGCAGTTTCGTACCCGGGAAAAGACTTCCTCAACCACGTCGCCCAGACGATGATGGAAATCACAAACAACGACAACGCAAGGGAGGACACGATCTTGGTGAAGAACCATATTTCGCGTTGGACGGTTGTGAGTTTGAATTTTGTCTCGCCGGACATGGCGACGATCCTGCCCATGACGGTTTTGTCGCCGATGGCGAAGACGACGCCGGTGCAGGTGCCTTGGACGACAAAGGTGGAGCTGAGCGCGAGGTTGCGAGTCTCGAGGGCGTTGTCTGAGGTGGCGTCGACGCAGCCTGGGATCATGTCGCTAGATGTTACGAATGACACAGCCGATAATTAGCAAGGTAGATGTGACCGTCTTTGAAATAAAGCGTGCATGCGCACCTTTCTCCGGTGAGGAGAGACCTATCGAAGCGTACGTCGCTTGATGCTTCGACGATTCGCAGGTCAGCGGGGACGCGGTCTCCGATGGAGAGTGAGACAATGTCGCCGGCGACGATATCGGATGCGGGGACGGTTTGGCGGTTCCCGTCACGAACAACAGTGGCATCCTGTGCGATGAGCGACTTGATAGAACTCATAATCCTCGACGCATGCCAATCCACCCAGGCGTAAAAAGTGGCAGAAATGACGATCACCAAGAGCTGCGAATATACATTATCAGCTTATACTACGTCCATAAAAAAACACGTATGCGACTTACCAACAAGACGGCAACACCAAGGTTGAACGCCGCAGGGTTGCTTCCGCCAAGAGGCTGGTACGAAAGCTACCCACACACCCACGCTCTATTAGTCTATTTCTTTCCCCAACATCCCAAAAATGCTACATCTCACAATAGTAACCACAAACGCGATCCACATCAGAAAATTGAACCCTCCAAAAACATAATTGAACGCCTTCTTCCAATAATGCGTTGGCGGGGACGAGATCACGTTCTTTCCGAGCTTTGCTCGACGCGCCACTGAGGCGTCGTCAAGCCCTACCTTGAGCGAGGTGGAATAGCGGGTGAGGATCTCGTCGGGGTGGAGGACGTGTGCGTCGATGTTGCGAATGGCGTCGGCAGGGTCCTTGTCGCGTTTGGACGCGGCGGAGCCTGCGTGGTCGGCTTGTATGGACAGAGTCCGGTAGCTGATAGTCACATCGAAAAGGGGTAGTCGGTCAGTTGAATAGAGTTGATTTCGATAGGAAAAGACGAACCGGATTTGCACGTCATAGTTCTTCTCTTGGGGGCTATTCTGCGACATCCTGGAGCACCGCTCGTTATACCCAAGAAGTGATGGAGAGGAATGAGGAGGGGGGTGCCACCTACCTGCGACCCTATTTATTCACCAAGCCACACCTCGTTATCAACTCAGTCAGAAAATTGAACCGACAGGATTCAAGCGTCTCCGCCTGAGGTGTTTTTGCCATTCCTCCTACTATGCAGGTTATCTATGGCGGCTGGTGGAGGCCCAGGGGGACAATCTACCTGGCAGATGTCCGTCAGAGTATCAGAGCATCTAACCAAAATAGAGACCGCAGTTACACGTATTTTCAACTCACTTGACATCCTGGACGCAAAGTTACACTGTGTGGCCAGAGGTCAAAGGGGTAACATCGAGCGCCCAGTTTGTGAGGTGTTTTCGCTATTCCTTCTGTTCGGTGGCTAGAAACAAAAATATCAGCAGGAACATGATACCAAGTGAGGGGTATCACGGTATTAGCACACGGAGGGAAACAAAATGCGTACCTTGACAGGGAGTCGACGGTGGCGGGGACGATGTCGTTGTTCCCGTTCCGTTGCACTAGTATGAGGGATCGATTTTCAATTTGGGAATAGGTAGCTTACGCGGGAAAAGTCAGTTCGTGTGATCCATGGAACTCTGCACGTACGTTAGGGGTTCGCAGTAGCAAAGCTGACTTCAGGCTTTAATCCTCAGTAGTGGGCTATTACCCTAGAAAGCGATATAATACGGTCAATAAAATACACAGGGGTCAACGTCAGCTCGCGTTTGAGCAATGGGTATATATAGTAGTAGCAGATTATTCTATAACACCTAGATGGTCTTCTTTTATGGTACCTATCGCGAACTACGAGCGCATCATCAGAGATCGAGTAAATAGCATGGGATACACAGCGAGCACATACGATCTCTGTCGCATCAACTCGCGTTCCAACGATCTTTAGTCGTACTTTTGTGTTTTTCTCGATAATCTTTAAAAGAAAAAGATTTGAAGTGGTGTGCAGTTAGGGGATCTTGTATGTGGGCAACGAAGACTGACCTGTTCGTCTGAGGCGTACGAGGGTGGATTCGAGTTGGGGTCGAATTTCATGTCGGGATGTATAAGCTACGTCGGCACGTAAATCCCATCTAACATAAATAATCTTGTACTAGAACTCACTTGGTGGGACACAAACACCGTCAAAGGTCCTACTTCAGCAAAGAAGCCCATCTACAGCGACTCTTATTAACATACAAACATACAACAATAACTCTTACATACCTTTGTCACGTTATTGACCACTCCATCGACGACCTCTCCCTTGAACGGCTTGAACACGATGGCGCGGTAGCGTGTAATGAACTCTGCCTGGCCGCTCCCTGGGAGCACCATGCCCTTGCCAATGTCGAGTATTGAAACGACAGCGATGATGTATCCAAACTGTCCCGAGCATGTTCCTTCTACGTCGGCGTACAGCTTGGATTCGAGATATTGCAGCATGCGAGGGCCGAAATACGACGGATGGAGGAGGATGGTGTGCGATAGCTCCTTCTGGAAATCCCCAAAATAACAATAATAAGTCATCCACGGTGCACATGCAAGTATAAATACTCACAATGAAGAACATTTTGGGAGTGTGGGTTGACGGAGGCAGAGAGCAACTCCTTGGAGTCGTTCAAGTTCACGCTACGAAAGGGCGCGTCACGTGGTATAAACGCGTAGATGACGCCCGCTACTCTTCCACTTGATCAGCGACGTTCACTCATGTCGACCACCAGCTAACATCCATGATATCCTTTTGTTACTAATTACTAGTGTTCTACTTCAAACACATCTCACCAGGTAAGCTGAAGACAAACGAATCATTACATCTCTAACCTGACTTTATTTAGTTTTCTATCAAACCTCAATGTCCAGCAAGCGACTACGAGCTGCAAGTCCATCTCAAGCCTCCTCCTCAGCCTCTCAGCCGTCTTCCGAGGCCACAGAACCGGTGTCCAAGGCCACGCGCACAACATCAACCTCGAGCAGCGCTCGACCTCTCCTTTGCACCCTCCCACCGACATGCAACCCACCTCATCAGCCTACCACGCTCGCCAACTCGAAAGAACTCGAGACTCACTACGCTACGTACCATGCTCACGTATGCGAATATGAAGGCTGTGGTTGTGTGTTTCCTGACGCACGGTTATTGGAGCTGGTACGCACACGTCTTTCCTTCTTCCGAGGTTTATATCTAACGTATAGTATATCACATACGGCAGCATCAAACAGAATGCCACGACCCGATAGCAGCCCTGCGTAAAGAACGGGGGGAGAAAATCGTACGTGATGTTCCCATATTCGCCTTGCACTCCCAAGTTGAGTTCGATCTTGCACTAATACAGTTCGCATGCCACCTTGCGACATGTCCTCGAATATTCAGCACTCCCAAAACGCGACGTTTGCATCTCATACAGTCTCACGGATACCCCAAGGAATACTTTTTTGCTGTCACGAATAAAGGCGTGGGTGGGCTGTTGAAGAAGTGGGGAGAAGGTGCGAGTATGATTAGAGGGACGTGGAGCGCTAGGGGGGAGAACGATGGCGGTGACGATGATGTTCAGGAAGAAACCGAAAGTACAACAGAACCACTTGAACAAGGCGAGTCTGCTAGTTCACATCGCCACGACGGTCCTTTAGTCGAAGATGATGATGACGACGACGACGACTTGATTGGGGAGACACCAGAAGCGAGCGTAGACGACCTGGCACAGTCCATGGGTACGCTCTCACTCGTTCCAACAGCCGTACGATTCGGCCGAGGAGCAAAACGTGGCGGGACGACTCACTATGATGCACCGAGCGGTAGTAGAGGGCATCATCCACGATATACGACTACTCAACACGATGGCCCTACAGAGACGAGGATGGAGGTTGATCCTCGTGCACGCCAAGAGGCTGACAACGGGCGTGGACGGGGGCGAGGACGACCACCGTTTCCCATGAGGGGGATACCTGGAGGGAGACGCGGTATGATTTTTGGGAGGGGGCGGATTGCGATGGGGAGAGGCGGCGGGAGAGGCGGGAGGGGAAGGGGAGTTCAGGTTTAGGTGTACTTTACCGGCAGTGCATTTCGAGGTAAATGGTAATCTCCCAATGATAACTCTCCGGTCCGGATTTCCGTTTTCAATAAGTTGACGTCTCTTGGCCAGATGTTAAGGGGGGTAAGTATTCTATGATACTCCCGTCGTTGTTTATCTTATCCTACAAACCGTTATTCCCAAGAGCCTGGCTTTTTCTTAGAGTGCTAGCCGTAAGACTTGTTCGTCTGGTTTTCCCAGCTGTATGTGAGTCAACACGGTGGTCAAACATCCTGAGAATCGAGATTGTGTGTCTGGTACGTCGTAAATACTCACTGGACGCATGCTTATTCCGTCCAAACACATAGGCAGTACCCTCCCCGTTCTAAAAACTTTCTTGGCACGTCTCCCATTTCCTGACCGGTCACTCGGCGTCGCTGGTTAGACTAGCGAACGAAACACACCCTGCGTTTGTGGCGCATTAAACTCCACGTCTAGTTCCAGTCGGAAACCTCGCCAGTAGCGTCATAATGTCATTGACTGCGGATCTATCCCGACTGAAGGAAGTCAAACTTTCGTGTGTATCTTTTTCAGCCGGTTACCCCGGGTCGACGACATCCTGCGAACCCAGTACAAAAGGCCAACTAGTAGCGGATGTCATCTGCATCGTCGTCGACCTCCAAGCCCTCGGTATGGATACCCAGCCTAGCAGTGAAATGTAAGTATTTCCTACCATCTATTCTATTATTCGCTAACATAACTCGAACGTTATCGATAATCCCCCAGTCAGACGCGTATCTACGCTCATTGCGTTCTGCTAGGTACGTATACACCACATCCGCTCGAACTCAAACATACTAGTGATAGCGACCATCCTAACACTCGGGCCCCATAAAGCGTTCGTTATCTACGAGCACCTCATTACTCTTCATCGAGAGGTCCAATGCGTATGGCTACACAAGTTCAGCAAAGGGTCTGCTGTGTTCCTTGCTACGCGTTATGCGTTGTTGGCGATGGTCGTGGTGCTCTTTATAAAGGATCAACTACCCAGCGTACACGTTCGTCATTTTTCGCTATTCGCTACTAACCTATACTCGATTAATCGTATAACCCCGTCGATCGCTCCAGAGGTAAATCCACATTGTATCAATTTTATAATCTTGGTTAAACTTTCCTTCTTTCTAGATGCACCATATTCCAACGACTCAATGAAGCTTGCATACTCACGTTGTGTTTCAGCACGTCCGGTAAGTATCACCCACCACCACTTAATCTTAACCAAACGTCAGTGTATAGATTTGAAGAAGAACTGATATTCTCGGAGATAGTGTTCACAGCAGGTCGGGTGAGCGTCATTTGGGGGCGGAACTCTGTCATCTTTGTAACCATCTACTCTCTCGTGTTCCCGCCTTTTGTGATGTACTCGGTAAAGCACCCATCGGCAGTTATCGTTGTTGGCTTTCTAAACACTCTTTTTGGCTTATATAGATCCTCTCTGCCAAGTCTCATCGAATGTACCTCTACGCTGAAGGAACACGTCAAGTCTGGTGTCAAGCGGTCCCCGAGCTTTCGCTTTTGGTCTAGCAAAAGTACGTATTATACCTCACGATGCTTCCATCATATCTCGTTAATTAAAGGTTTCTCTAGGAGTTGAGTCTCTCACGTTGATCTACAGTATGCCATCCCTAGTCGCTCACAGGCACGATGATGACAGTAAACATTGCCACGCGCGTTTGCGTTCTCGTTGGTGACACTCTCGCGGTATTGCTGACTTGGATCAAGACGTACAGAAACGTCAAGGAGCTTCACAAGGCGAAGAGTACAACTCTCACTAAACACCTCATGCGTAATGGTGAGTTGTTCAGCTGAGTCGTAGGAAAAAAATGTTGATTGCTGAGTCGCGGTAGGGACGTTGTATTTCATGTAAGGTTCTCCCAGAACGTCGTCTTGACTATCTGAAACTGCCATACTGAGTAATCTCCCCGCAGCGCATTACTCGCTTTGAACCTCTCCATGCTATTAATCAAGGTACGTCCTGACCATTGTGCGGCGTTGAACGTTTCAAGAACTAAAAGTGTTCATACACCAGAACACAACCCTCGTCACCTCGATCCTCCACACGTCCGTCCTCCCATTTCCCTCATCCTCCTATACAAACTCTAACCCACTGGAACGATAGCTGCATGGGCGTTCTCGTTTCCCGATTCATATTGGATCTCCGGGGTGTAACGATCTCAGAAGCGAATAAATATGGTACAGCAGACTCTTGTCCGTCGACGTTGTCTCAGGTTAGCCTAGGACAGGCGAACGAGGAGATGTTGAATGATGTATAACTTAAACGTAGTCAGTGAGTGTATTTCGATACGTTTCTCCTTTGAACGAATTCGCTGGCCTAAAGACGGTTTTAGCTGCAGGAAAACCTCGTGTATAACTCTAAATATTATAATACATTACAGTTAAAGCGCAGTACCCTCAACCCAGCCTAGAGATAGACGCAACTCTGGTGAAATGTTGGATTTAAAGTTCGCTTGGAGAGCACTAGTCGCGCGTAAGCCTCTGATTACTGGTATCTGACGCCGCTGCTAGCCTTATCCGCCAACTTCCAACTTCCTTGGTCGTTCAAACTTCAAAGCTTCAGGCCTCAGATCCCAACACCAGTACTAGGTACCGCCTTCGTTATACTTGTAGGTACCATTCGTCGATTTGCCAAGTTTATCCAATGTTCCGCCCGACGTTGATGTTCATTTCCAGGTGGAATCCTCGGCGAGGTGTATGTCTAGAAAACGGACGTTCAGTATGTACGACTGATATCGACTTACTTATTCGACATCCGACGCCTCCGGATTATTGGATGTCAGTGTGCTATATATATGACGTCCCCTACGAAAAAACTATCGTCGTCCTATAGCCACAAGCCTCTTCCTTGCAGACTACTATTATATCGACCTCAGCCTCGTGAACATGGATCCTAACCAACCCTTGACCGAAGTGTACGTCCTCCCTTTCCGAATATACGATATCATCATCTCACATCACCCAAATTTAAATCATCCAGACAAACTCGGATCCACGTCCACTTTATACTCTTCAGTAAATACAGACCCTGCACAACTCAAACCAACCACAACCGATACTCACATGTAGAGCAGCACTAGTCGTCTATGACCATCTCATCACCCTCCACCGCGAGGTGCGTTCCGTCTGGCTACACAAGCGCGCCAAAGGGTCGATCATCTTCCTTGCCAATCGGTATGCGTTGTTGGCGTTGGTGGTGGTGCTCTTCGTCAAGGATCATACGCCGAGTGTTCAGGTATGTTAGTTTACCGGTCTGCCTTCCCGAGTGCTTGCTATTTCAAGCTGATCATTGATGAACGAGATAGAAGTAAGTAGCATTCTATCGTCGGATGGTGATTTCTATCGACGCTGACTAACTTGCTTGATATGCTTGTATTACCCAGCTGTGCGGTGCTTGAACGCGTATACGACGCTTCGATCCTCATGCTCTGCTTCAGCACATGCAGTGCGTCACATATTCCACCCAAACACTCTCCATTGGATTTATATGTTAAACAACTACAGTCTTTTCAGCGTGGAGAGCCAGCGCCATATGTAATCGCAGCACCTTCGTGTTCGTGCTCGTGTTGACTCTCATGGGTACGTCGTTCGTGGCATATTGGGTGAGCCTCGTTTCGGTTTTCTGAGTTCTCTATTTCAGCTAACTTGAACTTGAACTATCCGTCGTTTAGGTACTTTTTATGACATCTGCACGGACACACATCTTCATCGTGGAGACACATACAATTTGGTGTCAGGCGGTATCTTACATATCGTCTTCAAACCTACGAAAGTCAGTGATAATCCCACTTCCGAGTCTATTTGTCGACTACTAACATCTCGGACGTTGATAGGAGTTGAGTTGGCGTTCTATAATCATACACCACCACATCTCATCTCACAATTTATAATTCACAAACCACACACAAACAGCATACATAGCCACACGCACATGCGTCATCCTCGGCGAAACACTCGTCGTACTCCTGACCTGGGCGCACACCTACCGGAACTCGGTGCAGCTGCACAAGATGAACTTCAAGGTCGGGCGTAGTAGTGTGACGGAATACTTTTTACGAGATGGTGAGTGCTTTTTGGCAGGGTGATACTTATCCGGGGGTTAACTTGTAGGGGTGTTCAGGAACATTGTATTTCTTGTAAGTTCCAAACCTCCCCTCCACCGTTAAGTTTAGTACTTACTTTGAAAAACTCGGGTGGGGGTTTTTGGGGGTAGAGCGTTGCTTGCGTTGAACCTCACCATGTTACTCGTCAAGGTACGTCCTTCCTCCCCCGCCCCTTACCTCACCCCACTCAGTCGATTTTAACTCACATACGCGTAGAACACAACGCTCGTCACATCCATCTTGCACACGTACGTCACCACACCTAAATCACCACTATCACCAAGCCTACCTCAGAGAATTCTGAAACTCAAAACTCCCACAGACTAACAGGGATCCTCGTCTCGCGGTTCTTGTTAGATCTTCGTGATGCCATCACAGGCGATTTCGAGGGGTATAATGGGTTTGCTACTAGGTTTTCCACGTTTAGTCTTGGATGGGAGGATGAGGAGATGTTGGCGGGTGTGATGAGTGATGAGTGATGAGTATCGATAATGTGTAAAGGTAAAAGTAAAGATGGTTGTCTGTACGTTTGATCTTGTGTAGCCTGCTATCAACATCCCAGTATCGTACTACTAATACCACTCTCCACCAAAGAGCACACCAATAAACACCAGTAAGAACTTGACGGATGGGTATAAATACACTCAAACAACAACCCTCAAACCCTCACCCAAACTCCCCTTAGTCCTCTCCCTCTCCTCAGCCTCCGCATACTCACGCAAGGTATCCCTATCCGTCTCTTCATACTTTGTAATCTCCACAGCCAACGCCTTCATCTCATGCGTCCTCACCATCCCCTTCCCTCTCCCTCCTCCTTCTCTCCCCCCACCTCCTCCTTCAGAACTGTGCAGCCAACCCAAATGGAAGGGTAAGTGAGCCCCACTTGCACGTTGTTGGTGAGAACGAGTAGGCGAAGGAGGGAACGAGTCGTGTGTGGAGTTCGAGTTTCCTACTGCTGAAGAGGAGCCGGCGAGGATGCGGTTGGAGGTGAGGCCGATGCGGATGATGATCATATTGTAGACGATTGATATTATAGGGGATATCTATAGGATGGACGTTAGTTAGTATAGAGAGTATCCGTCGGACGACGGACAAGTAAGTGGTAAACGTACCATGTCGAGTAGAACGTACACCCCTGGGGTCTTCAACGCAAATGTGATGATAGCAGCGATGATCGTCAACGAGTATAACGCCCCTGATTCGATGACGACGCGTAGGACGGGGGAGAGTTTGTCTGTTGTCCGCCATGGTGTTGTGGATTTGTTGATTTTCCATATCCGGTATGCGAGAAGACCTACAACATAGATTTAGCTTTCGTTTAATAGGGAATGCGTGCCCACGTACTTGTGGCGGAAAGATTGGTCACCAACGTCATTGAGTAGACTGCGGTGATCCATCGACCTGTTTGTTGTACGAAGACGTCTCCAGGGTTTTCGGAAGCCGTGGCGAGGACGACGTTGTTTGCTATTGAACACGCTGGGATTCCCATGTGTCACCAATATTTAGTGTTTTCAAGGACGTGTTTACTTACCGAGTAAACCGAGCCATCCGATAATAGGAAAGAGCACCACTTTCCAGTCGTTTTGCCAGACGACCCATGCGCGGTATATCTAGCGGGGCGAACAGGTGGTTACACATGTTGAATTTGGAGTGCACGATACGCGAACTTACGACGACGGCGTCCAGGACGAGAGTTTGCGTGTTAAAAAGACTGCTCTTGATGACAAACGTCGTTTCTGAGACGCTCTCAAAGTACGCCAAGGACTGAGATGGTGCGATGTCCAAGAATCCCTGACATATGCGAACGATGTTGACGATCATTTCCTGTGTACATAGTAAACGAGATGAGCGACTTTTCGAAATAGTTATATTGTGCAGTGAAGACGTACTGCGGTGGTTAGAACGAGGAGAAACGCGGTGACGGCCATCAATGCGTATTTTGGACACCGTTTGTTCTCGTTCCGGAGGAGGATCCAGAATGTGAGGATGTACATGAGTGCACAGAATCCTTGGATGCGGTTTAGGATGTGCCATAATAGTCTATCGCCGACAAGCGATGAGACTGCTCACCGTATAGAATAGCCTCGACGGACGTGGAGATCAATGCGGCCTCGGTAAGTTGCAACATCGCGGGGGTGGGACAGAGGGTGTAGCCCTTGGCGAAGGGTGTGGCCCTGCTAGGTAGTAGAGCAAAAAGAGCGTACCGATATGTGAGCGACGAGCTGGAAACAAGGTTGGGAGGATCATCGTTTTAATTACGGAGGGAAAGGTAGCAGCCAGGTGAGACACCGGGTGTGAAACCGCCATTGAGAACCCCTTGAACCCAGCTGAGAGGACTCTGGCAGACTCTCAGAGGAGATTAGTAGGAAGACCTACTACGCCGAGGCCATTTAGTCCTAGTCGGATGTCGTGTACTGGCGTATTCCTGATATGACGCAGAGGTGGAAGAAACGACGACCATAACGAGGTTAAGCAGTTGTGGGATCAATAGAATCTAATAGAATCTATTGCGCAGCTGTATGGAAAACATGGGAAAACATAATTAGTAAGATATTCTTTTCCCAAAAAGTATCGAATACCTGCAGTCACTTGTGTTTTCTTTCAAAGGCGGTTCCAGTCTAACCTACGTTAGGGCGTCTATTTCGTTCTCTTACCGCGCTGCCACGTCCTCAAAAACAGGTTTCTAGGGTTCAAAGAGCTCTCATCGGTAGCATTAGAAATTGAGCTGTAGGTCACGACAAACCTTGACAATCATGGAAGCCGGCTGGCAGTGGGACTAAAGGTACGCTGTGAATACAACGGTGTCTGTTACTTGGTTTGACTCGTGACAGCGTATACAAACTTTTATTCCGATGACGAGGAGTACCGTGACTCGGACGAGACCGCACATCCGTAAACAGTGATCCTTAGATCGTCCCGGGGCACGAAGGCGTCAGACGCCCGGGTGACCGTGGCGGGCTGCCGAGCGAGGACCCCGAAACTCCTGTGCGAGTGCTCGTCACGGTAGAGACTGAGTCACTGAGAGTCTACACGCACAGGCGAATTAGATGTAGAGAGGATATCAGTTTGCAATTACCTGCCTGATAAAGAAATTTAAACAAAACGTTGTGACTCGCGTAGCAACCTGTAACTGTCGGCATGTATCATGGCCGGCGGACATCCAATGAAAGTGTCGGATCAATGACTTTTCACTAACGGTGTGATACTTCCAGTATCCACTTGGAACATCGGCTTGTGGTATATCGTAAAGATGTCTAAGTGTGGGATATACTGCATACAACTATGTAATATCCACCAGCCACCGGCCACCTGCCGCGCGCATCATGGTTTGCTCATGAATATACACAGCATGTAGCTATCGCGATCTTCACGAATTGCTTTCAATAAGGTGAACGACATGTATAGCAACGTAGACGTACTACAAACAGGGAAATGTAGTACGTAAGGGGCACGGAGAAAAGACAGGGATTAGTATGAACGAGGAATATACGGTAGCGGGAGTGTAACAGCAGGGGAGAGCGCGAACAGAAGCAACGGCGAGACTCAAAACCTATGTACAAAGAGGGGAGAGCACGAACAGAAGCAACGGCGAGACTCAAAACCTATGTACAAAGAGGGGAGAGCACGAACAGAAGCAACGGCGAGACTCAAAACCTATGTACAAAGAGGGGGATTGGTATCAGCGGCGGCAAACAGGCAGCTCCCTACGCCTCGTAGTACGTAGCAGCAAGCTGCTGAAGGGTAGTGAGGCTGTTGTGACGCTCAGGGGGTGCCTTTCCCTTGAACTTCTTGCTGTCTGCGGTGAAGCACTGGGAGAAGAAACTGCACAAAGGGTTAGTAGGAAGTGTATTAATCATAATAAATATACGCACGCGTCAATCTTGCTCTTGTACTGGAATGCGTTCTTCGCCGATCCTTCGGCGTCGCGGTGAATTCTGTCGAGAGCGTTGTCGACATAAATCCAGAAGTCTTTGCACATCTCGTCTTGCTCGCCGTCATCTTGACAGTCGTCGTTTTCGTCCATAGGCCATTCACTCTCCGTGCCTGTAGAAGCCGAGGAAGTAGTGGCGACGGTGAGCGCGGCGGGAGTAGGACCAGAAACGAGGGATCCGGCAGGGGCAGGGGAAGCACCATGCAAAAGGGCAGGAGTTGGGCCACGAGAAGGGGTAAGACCACGAGAAGAGGCAGCGGTAGGACCATGAGAAGGAGCAGGGGTGGGGCCACGAGAAGGGGAAGGGGTGGGGCCTTGAGTGTCCTTGGTCTTGTTGAAGTTAATAAGACACATACGCTACCAAATAGGATTAGAACTGAACGGCTGACAAGGATTGGATACTGACCAAGAAGGCGATGCGAGGATAGTGGGCAGCATCGATCTCAACATGAGGCGCAGCACTGAAAATCTTCTTCGTCAGCTCTACAATCCCAATGCTCTCCTTCCTGACTCGACCACGATGAACATAACCGGCGAGCGAAGCATGGATCTACGACAGTACTTTGGAGTTAATATATGTCAGAGGCCAGTAGAAAGAACGTACCTTCTTCTTGATAGAGCCACAAATGCGGCTCAAAAGCACTCCAATGAGTCGGAGCACGTAGGTCCATTTATCAGAGTCCGCGAGTGTCGCCGCCGAGATATGGAACGCGTCATGGTTCTGACGAACAAGCTCCTGTGCATAGGTATAGTCTAACGTCTACCACGCCGATTACTGCGATACATAATAACACTCACCGTCATGTCATCGATTGTAGTTTTCACATAGGATTTGATATTGAAAGAAAGCATACATCCTACTAGGTCCCGTTGAAATGATTTCTGGGCATGCTATGATCAAAAAAGACAAGAAACAAATAAACATAGACGACATACCTTGAAGTCCGCACTCGTAATGTAGTCCATCGTCTGACTCTCCACGCTCTGCTTGACGAACGAGGTAAGCAGAGCCATAATCTCGATGTCTCTCTCCATCGGCATTAGCTGTAGTCATAAAGTCATGGGTGTGTATGTGAATTTTAAGAGAACGACACTTACATCCACAAACCAGTCGAGTGTCTCAGGAGCCAGACTATACTTTGGGCAGGTGCGGCGGGCGTGGGTCTTGTAGCGTTTCCGCACAATCTCTTCCGCGTCCTCGCCCTCAAGAATAGAGCGATCTTGAACACTTCGACGACCTAAGACAGACCCAGCACCGGCGGAACCAGTGCTTGTCGAAAAACTGGTTGTATCTAGGCTGGAACCATGACCGGAGTTAGAGAGTGACACGGCAGAGGCTGAATCATCGACCAAGTCAGGAGAAATAGAGTCGAAATTAGCAAAGAAAGAGTCCATCAGATTCAGCGAATGTGAATTACGAGCTTGGAGCAAGGAATAAAGACAGAAGGGATGAGATGGCTGAGGGTCAAGAGACGAACATTGGCGTTTATATATTGATGGATGTACTTACTTTGTATTGCCGAATTTGGCAGTGATCGCGCTCAAGAGTGCAGGCAAAGGTGAGCAGAATTCACGCTACTTCAGGATGTTTTAATTTCGGATGTCTACGGTATAGGATAATGCTGTGTTATAGGAGAACTGCGTACCCATTGCGTAAAACGGTTAACCTGCTGAGGCGATGACTGAATGTAAGATGCGCTACTAGTACCGCCTGAGTCTTCGACAGCTATTGTAGAGGGAATAAAGTACGGCTGAGGCGGGTATGGAAGCGTAAGCGGAGAAGGAGAATATAAAGGAGAAAAGGTATGTGGTAAAGGGGCAAGTGTAGGGGAAAGCAATGGAAGCAGCGGCTCAGAGACTGGGAAGGCTTGAGGATTGTAAGGAAATTGAAGCGGATATGATTGCCTTTGTCCCAAACCCGAGTAAGCAGGAAGCATCGGAGACTGTTGCCCAGGTATATCAGCTGATGTGTAGTGAGGTACGGGCATGTATGGATTCCACTGAGGACCAGAGAGCGCACAATGCTCTATGAACGGAGTACTAGACCCGGGGATTGTTGAAGAAGTTAGGTCTCCCTGAGCGGTGGACTATGGACAACATGCGGGTCAGGTGTAGGCAATGAGTCTCGTACGATAGCATACTGGAACTTACCGTTGTGGGCAGACCTTGAGTTTCAGATTGCGCACACACCCTCGAAGTCAAAAGAGCAGAGACCGTCTAAGTACGTTCGAGTCGACAACGTTAGTATGTTAATGTATTACAGGCTAAAAAAGAGGACCAAGGCTTACATCTCTGCTAGAGCCTGAGGTCCTATTGGCCGTTCTTCTTTCCGTCGTGGTGGCCTTGCGTTTGACTCCTTTGGTTCTTGAGCGGCTTGATACTTGATCGAGACCATCGAATACCGGGGTGTGCGAGTCGCCTGGCAAGTGAAGTCCGTAATTAGCTTGAACAGCATGAGTAGATAATTTAAAAGTCGGATATAGCATGGCCACAAGTATGTTATTTACGTACCGTATGTCGTCTGGCCAGTCAGAGATAAGCCCAGGCTATTTTGAGGCTGATCGGAATGCGTCAGGAGGGAACCGTCGTGCAGAGGAAATGGAATGATTTACCAACTGAGATGCCAAAATAGTATTATTGGCTTGTGTTCGAGAGGTCCTTGGCCGAGCAGATCCTTTTCCTGTGCCAGCTAATACTTCAACAGGAGCAATTTGGGTGGCGGCATTCTTTCGAGCCTTCATGACCTCGACGGCTTGTGCTTGAATTTGGGGTCTCGACGCTTCTTCATGTACGAGCGGTACAATGCGTAAATCCTCTGGTAGTGCATCATGAATATGCTGGTAATTATGAATAGAATGCGTGTTCAGCAAGTATAATTGTGAATCTGCATGCTCAACAGTAGGAAGTGTGCGGCGGTCGCTTATAGTACGTTCTTGCTTGCGTAGTTGAGAAGTTATCTTCGTGCACTTACTGTCAAGACAGTTATGTTGGATATTGACAGCACAAATCAAGCTCTATGTTGTACAAAGGGCTTATTAGTGCGCACGGTAAGTATCATTGTGACGACGGACCTTGAATGGAACTATGATTTCACGCTGTGTAAGAGTCAACTGAGGTACCCTTAACTTTGCATGCCTTGCATTCTCGACTTCAAAAAGTCGTAAGCAGACATGCGAGATACCCTCCAAGGTGTCCGAGGGTGTGAGCATTTCTATAACTCGTGCAAAAGACCTCTAATGAAGACATTAAAAATGCTGTATAATGTTCCATAGTAGCTTAAGAAAAATACTTACCTGTTCATTTGCTCCGCCTGCAATAACATTCTCACCAAGCAATACTTCATCGCCACTCTCAAGGACGGCGGATTTAACTTGCACGAACTTTCTCTCGTCCAATGGATTTTGGCCAGTGACCTTCGAGCAATGTGTTTGTGACCACGCTAAAGATTGAGGTGGGCGGCCATTCTGCGAAGGCTTGAGCAAAGTTAAGGATCCTATACGAAAAACATGTCAGTCAAGTGATGTACATTAACCGTCAGATATAACAAAGAAAGATTGAGATAATAGAACTGACCGCGGTTCGAATCCGGCTTTGTATAGCCCAAATACGTTCTTTCTTTGGGATTGTCGTCGATGTAGTCAATTACCCCCTGGCCCGCTCGACGCCACTTATGCTTGACATCATCATACTAGTATCCACCGAGTGCAACATGCCTAACAGTGTCTTGTCTTGCAAAGCTGATACAGGTATCACGGCTGGGTGCTTGGTGGTTACTGTAGATTGACGAGAGCCGAAAAATGTGGTTGAAGCTTTCGTATCGCTCTGTTGAGAAGAGAATCGCTGGACCAAATCGACGAATGTACGCTGGAAGGTGCACAAGAAAATGAAATTTAGGCTTGCTGATTAGAATACTCGGAGCACACTGCGCGGTGATGTTGAGGAAGTCTTGAATCGTCCGAGATAGTGTCGCCTATGTGTTAAGTCTAGGATCAGTCGAGGGCGTAGTACTCTAGTCCACACAACGAAAGGCAACTCACCAAGTATTTCTCTCGATCGTCGATTTCGGTATGCCACAATAGCATTACCAAGTCGCCGATAACATTCCAGGCGTCGAGTACATTTGAGGGAACAAGGTCGTATATGATAAATGGCATTACCTGGGCAATACTCTTGAAATGCTTCCCAATGAGGCCGCCTCGATAATGACAAATGTACTCTGGTGCGAATGAGGGTAGATTAAGACCGTGAGTGGTTAGCGATTGCATGCGAGCTTGCAAGAGGGAGAGCGACTTGGCCTTCTCGATTAAGGCAACAGTCTGGGCCCAGAAATACTTAACCACACCTAGAAGAACCGTATGCAATATCTCCGTTGGTGTATCTTTATGGATATCAACGCCTAACGGGTTCAAACTTGACTGATTATCCATACCCGACGACTAGAAACCAGCTCACCTGGCAATCCTAATAATGGATTTATGCAGTCCTTGACTTCTCGCTGTTGAAGAAGGTCTTGGAGCTCCTCTCTGAGTCGATTCTTGATGTCCGATTCCGATAATGGGGGCTGGGTGAGTTTGCCGCGGAGTTTCTTCCCCATTTCGACTATTGTAGAGATGACTTCGTCGAGCCCGGTATCGCGAACACCCGACGAGCGTCGAATATTTTCGATCTCGGACTGTGCTCCAGGTTGTATAGATGTTCGAACCTGTTTGGAGATTTCCTCTGCGGTTTCGGAAGGGTGGCGGCTTCGACCTTCCTAAGATGCAAACAGATACTGTAAGGTGTATAAATCAGCCCTAGATTGAACGACGTACTTTAAACAGAGACGCATAGCCCTCCAGTGAGGACTTGAAGTCCCTCGTGCCACCAACATAGCAGGTGCGACAGAAGAAGTTACCTTGCAAGCCCAGCTGACTGCAGAGCTCCGCTTGCATTGGATTGTCGCCGGTGAAGAATAGGGCATACACGAGCAGCAGAACTTCTTCATCGTTCATGCAGTCCCATGCATCCACGCCTGATTCAGCAGCCGCGCTAGGTATAATATCATGAGAATATTAAGTGCTATCAATAGAACAATAGCAGCACTCACCTGATCGAGTCACGGATAGCCTGCATCAACTCCATGGGTGATGCATGTGGCGACGAAGTCACGAATCTAACACAAAACTCCTTTTCAATCATCTCGCGAGGGAGATTCCCGTTTGACATGTACGCGACGAAATGCTTGTTCCATTGCTTGGAGATGTTTCCCGACACATCGTCCATAAAAATGATCAAGGGGACGGAATAGCACATACGCCCCCTCGCTCGCTCTCGCATCCGGTGTGGCATAAGTGTTGCATACGTGGAAGATTCGTCTGGTTGTTTGAGTGGTACGGGTCAGCTACTAAAATCAGCAAACTATCGCTGCGTACCTGTGAAGCCATACGATAAATCGGTTGCTGGGAGTTGGTCATAAGGGACCTCGAAAGACGAAGTCTTACAAACCACCTGATTCTCACTAACATTGAACCCTCGCTGTTTATGTGGTGAATATGTATATACTCCTGTTATATCACGACTCACCTCTGTTTTTTTTGCCACCCTTCCTAGTGCCATTAAAGCTTTCTCTAGGTCTGGCTCGTTCGGAATCGTAAACGATGCTTCTTGGGCGGACTTCGACGTCTCTCTATAAAACCTCTCAGGAATAAAAAAAGTCCCGTTAGCGCAGCGCAGAAGCTCATTGACAAAATAAATTTGTCCTCGAACCCTCACACAAGGTGTCGCAATTCCTTGTGGACTGTCGAGAAGCATCTTCTGGCCATGGAATGCCTGTGAGAGTTTGCTGCCTCCGTTCTCTGGAAAATCTGACATCGCGAAGCGAGTAAGAGGATTTGCATAGTCCTATATAAATAGCCTATTAGCAGCCCTACACATATAGCACGTAGATACTGACCTTCGCAATGGCATGTGCAATGTCGTTAATATAAAAAACATTCCCGCCCGACCCGGTCACCTTCTTGGTGGGATTTCCGACAATCCGGGCCAGGTCAGCCTGGGACTTATCGATTGCATATTTGGTTGGGACGTCTTGAGCTTTGAGTGCTTTAGCCCATCGCAGAATAGCGTCAATTTGAGCATCGGAAAACTTGAGACGAGGGGAGCTCAAGAGTAGGTTGGTCAGAAACACCTGTTTATCATAGGTTCAGAATAATCCTATTCATGTTTGGAGTCAAAATACATACCGACTTTGACGGCCAAGGGTAATAAGGATTTTCTTTCACGGGTTGAACCTTTTCTTTTCGTTCAATTGTGAGTGTCAGTATCGGTAAATGGCCGTGCGCGCTACATGTACAAAAAATACACATACCCTGATTACGCTGTGTGTCTGAATTTCGTAGATGCACCCAAATGTTTGCATCTTCCGGAGGCTGTACGGTGTTGTCTGGGAACATATCGACGTCTCGGTCTTGTACCTCCCAAAGCTTGCCTATTGGCACTGGAAGTTCATCCAATGCGCTGCTGGGAGCTTCTGCTGAGCTCGAGTCAAAAGGTTCCTCAGCCTCCACATGGAGAGGCCCTACGTCGGACGGTTCATCGAAGTTTCGCCGCTGGTGGTGGTGAGGTAATTCTAAGATAGCTTTGCTCAGCTGTATCTGTTTGTATCGTTCTTGATGACGTTTCGAGGCTTCGTGCTCTGCCATATAACGGTACTCCATAGCCATCAAGTGGCCTGTGGTCCGGTCTTTGCATAGTTGACATTGTACGGTAGTGCCACCCGGTAGTGGTACCCATACTGAGTTCAAGTTGTTCAAGGTAAGTATTGCTATCTCTTAATTGACGTGGCATAGCACAAAAATTAAAGTACGTCACCTTCTGGGTTTAATCCTAGCTTACTGTAGATCCTCCGAGGCTTGGAATACATTTTTTTCCTGCATACAATGTGTGAGGACAGCCTGTAGAGTATAAAAGAATGCGACGCGACGCGACTCGCGACATGCTTTTCAGTCACATGCTGCATCACGTGATACGGCGTCACTCTGCAGGTTGGAAAGTTGTGGTTCATCCCACCGAACACGTTTGGTCTCAACCACCTCATCGGCACTCATGGCAGACAGCGACCATCCCGTAGAAACATTCTTCGTCCCTCTCCCTGCTAACTTCCGTTCATCGAACGGGTTTACTATGGAGTTCAGGGCTGACGAGCTTGTGTCGAATGCTAGGCGGTCAATGGTGAAGTCAGTTCCTGTATTGTTTTCACCCAACTCATGTTCTCGTTCAGCCTTTCAGCTTCATGTTCGGTACTCAAACACTTTCACTCAACATCCATGAATCAGCCAAAGTTGTGTTCAGCATGCCCTCCACTCAAGCACCGTTTGTCATGGCAGATCTCTACAAGCTTGACCCAGGTGACAAGGACACTGCGGACGCTGACCGAAACAAGACAGCGTTGTCCGGGCTTGAGTCATCTATACATCAATGTGGCAGCTCTAGACTCGATACCGCTGAGCAGGCCCTCGAGCACACTGATCAGCTGGCTGCTGAGCAGGCCCTCGAGCACACCGATCAGCTGGCCGCTGAGCACGAGGTTGAACACGAGGCTGAGCGGACCGTCAAGCAACGGGACGAAGCTGAAGCTGAGCAGGCCCTTGACCAGGATATCGAGTACGCTGTCGATTCGGCCGTCGAGCAAGAGGACAGTAGCTCCTATTTTTATCCAGAGCACCAGGTTGAATCCTGGGAAGATCACCCGGGACTCTACTTTCTCCGGCACCCGAACGGGACTCAGTCTTCGCAAGACTCAGAGTACGGGTTTCAGATCAAGGAGGGCAACAGTATCGTCAATGACCGCATGGATACAGAGGATCCGGAGAAGGAGAACGTCGGGCGCGTGACATGCGACGCTACGAAGGTATGTGCTTGCATACACTTCTCTAGATTGACCTTATGACAACGTTTACAGGACGAGGACGATGGCGCATCGTCTTTTTACGAGGAGAACGCCCCTTCCTTCTTCCCTATGCTCGAGCATGACTTTGACCCCACGCTTGCCCGGTCGTGGGTGATTCTTTCGTATGAGATTCAGAAGTGGCTCGCCACTCTCTCCGGAGATAAACTCCATCCCCTGCAGCAATGGGGGATCGAGTTGTTCTGGATGTCGTACATTGCCGCATTCCCAGACTTTCCAGACGGCGACATGTGGGTATCATGGGACCCCGCTGTCGTCCCCTTCCGTGGCATATTCCTCACCTCCTGGCTCCAGAAACTCGACAACAAGCTGGACAAGGAGGATCCTGAACTCACCACTCTCATGAACCGCGAGGAGCTGTGGCGCGAGGTGATGCAGCATATTCCTCAGTACTTCGCACAGTCTCTTTGAGATTATGCTCTTGCTTGATGTATTTTTTTCCTGCTGCTAATGCGGCTGTCGTGTATACCCCTCTGAATGCTATCCGTGTTTGTGCTTCATTCTCAATGTGTGCCTGTGTGAGATCATGATAACATGCAATGTACGAGCCCTATCGGCACTTCACACCATGCTAAGATAGTCTGCATATCCGACTGCTGTCTGTTGCATAACTGTTGTATGCTCTGCGCCTTGATATTCAACAGATATTGCTTTCAAGTATCAGTCAAATATTACTATGTGTCATACAATGTGCAAATCACAGATAACCGTTGTAAACTAATTCTTATAACACGTTGATATCCGTCGTTTCACATAGTCCTAATAACCCGCATCATATGTTTCTTACATGTAAGAAAGCTTTATTGACAGGTCGCTTACCCGGTGATGTCGATATGCCTATTTTACTGCCATAAGATTATGGCTCGCGGTTTTAACTGACCGATGTTTAATTGACCTGGGCGTGTACTGCCAACGTCGTCTTCGTCCCCGCCAAGCCCGCAATAACATAAATACTCGTTCGAGCTTCTCTACATATACTATTAGTCTCTAATTAATTTTTTCAAGTGTTAATATACAGAAATTGGTACAGAAACGGTCACAGAAGACGGTGTTGTGCCATGACTATTGATATAATGATAGTTTGCTGGCCGACGCCTGTATAATTCGCGCATCATCATTTTACATAAGCGTATGTGAGTGGGACCCCGCTGCCGGGTATTTCTGCGTGCCCCGCATCGAGAGCAGCAACTTATTTTTACACGGGGCACGAAGTTTTTGGCGGTGACCGCTAGCCACTTCGTGCCCCGTGTCAAAATAAGTCTTTACTACCTCACGGGGCACGAAGCGGTCCATGTATACAACTATTTGGCGCATCCGTGTATTTTTGCTCTTGCGGCATGCTCCTCGCCGTATCCCATTTTTTTCTTGCTATGTAACACTATCCTAATCCATTATAAAGTATAATAAATACTATGTTCTAAATAAAGTACAATGTAAGTTATTTACTGGACTCTGCGTCCCACTCGAGGCGGTCTCGTGAGGCGTTGGTCTACACAGTGTGCTTGCCGAGACTCGATGCTCGCGCCCATCACTCGACAATCACACGGCGGATACACTCTCACAAAGCACTCAATTTTCGTTATTACTACGGCAGGCTTCTCAGATACGGACTGCGAGGTCACAGTCACGCCGGCGACACCAGCGTCTCCCCTGAGACTGGTGGCCACCGTCCCAACCCAGGCGTTGGGCGAGGTCACACAGGGCGTGAGGTGCTTCCCGGGGTCCTACGAGCGCCTGGTTGAGCCCTTCGTGCCCCGGGGCACGATGCTTGGTCAGCATTACGTCAGCCCCGCCCAGGACTTCGTGCCCCGCGCCTAAGAAGTACTCATAGTTAATATTGTGGATCCTGCGGTAGCACGCAGGCAACACAGGTAAAATACCGTTCGATACTACCGAATAAAACCCTAATAAACCAAACTCTCTCACCGAAGAAAGAACGTCCAGGCTCGCCATGTGCGCACCAGATCTCCTGGCATATGCCCGTGGGATGGTAGTATATCACCCATACAAAATCTCATCTAAACCTACTTTATCCACCGCCGCTATCCCCGCCATGTCGCAACTAACCTTCAAGAAAGCAGGTCTCTTTGCGATACACGATACAGGAAAACCACCAGGAGTCGAGCACTACACCACCCTGTTCATCGTACACGGTTTTGCGTGGCATGGCGGTACGCGTCTTCAATACCACCTTGTCCTCAGCAATGAATTAACGATGATCTCGTCCCCTCATAATTGTTTAAATATAATTCTTTAGCTGTATTCGCACGGATGATCCCTTTCGCCAACACCCACAAAACCCGTCTCGTCCTCGTCAACCGTCGAGACTACCCCGGAGCCGTACCTTACACCGCCTCTGAACGTGCTGCACTGCACGCCTCTCAAAACCCCGACACTACCCCCGCTGGGGCTCTCACCACCTTGCTCTCTTACGCGCAAACGCGTGCGTTAGAGTTCCACGACTTCCTACGCTCGTTCGCTATAGAAGAAGAATTATCAGAGAAAACTGTCATACTTGCATGTTGGTCGTTCGGCTCAGCATGGCTAACACAACTCCTAGCAAACACCTCGTCTCTACCGACCACCCCGCCCCTCTTGCATAAATACATCAAACGCGTAATCTGGCTAGGCAAGTTCCTCCTCTTTCCCTCTCTTCCTCTCTACATCCACATACACTAATAAAACACACACACAGACCCACCCTACCACGCCCTAGGCTACCCACCCCCTCCCACATTCTACAACCCCCTCACCGACCCCTCGCACCCCCCAGGCACAGGCATCCAGCTCTTCCCAGCATGGGTCTCAGGGTACTACACCCACGGGGACTCCCCCCACGAACTTGAACATCGTACGCCTCTACAAGACCCTCCTCCTACGATTCTTACGATGACGCATGAGGAGATCGAGGGCGCGGTGTTCCCTGGGCCGGGGGAGGTGGGGGGGTCGGATGAGGTGTTTTTGCATAGTGGGGTGAGGTGTGGGTTGTGGGAGGTTTTGCGGGGACGTGCGTTGTTTGTTGGGATGAATGATGATGACGAGGAGAAGGAGGATAATGTGAAGGGGTGGAATGATATTGAGTTGAGGTATGTGTGGTGTGATAGGTCTGTGTGGGAGTTACCTTGGGCGACGTGGGCGTTGCAAGCGGAGCTTGCGGAGGCTGAGAAGGCTGGGAGGGAGGTAAGGAAGGTGAGGTTGGTGAGGTTGAGGGGGGCGAATCATTTTGTAGGTGGTGGTTTACTTTACTTTACTTTATTTAGCTTTTTGGAGGCTGATGAATGTTTTGGGTAGGTGCACTGGGACGAACCTGAACGGGCATTGAAGGCTTTGTTGGCTGATTCCTCAGAAGAGGAAGAGGAGGAGTAATATACTAGTACAGTGGTCTAGAATACACATACACTCGTCAAACGTACTGCCCAATAGTACGGTTATCAGTCAAATAATGCGTCGGGAACCACTCTGGTCTATGCCAACCCTCTCCATTCAAATCAGCAAGTATCATCCCCGCTATCATCTCAGCACTACATCCAAATTCACAAAATTAGCATTAATGAGATATACGAGTGCGAAGAGACTGACCATGCAAACGCGCGAGGCATACCGTGCCCTGTATACCCAGCAGAGATGTACTGCCCTGGATACCGTCGACCGGTAGAGTCGATAACAGGTCCGACCTACAACCCAGTTAAATATCGACCAACTAAACTAGTCGAGTATGTATAACTCACAAACGGTTCTCCCGAACGCGTGTATCCCATAATCCCAGTCTATCACCCATCACAACCTTGAACTCAAAATCAATAATAATGATAATAGTGTGAAACTCACCCATTCCATCTCTGGTTCAGTACCGTTGTCAAACCTTCCTGGGAAGACCGCGGGTAAGAACCCTCTAACGACTTTCCCTACTTCGGGGTTCACGACGGAGTCGTCTACAGTGTAGAATTCGAATTTTCCGTTTTTGGCGGCTTCGCGGCCTCCCCCGAGTATCACTAATTCTCGCTCTTCCTCCCCCTCTGCATAGTCATCGCGTTTAACAGACTTTGGCCGAGGAAACCAATACTCGAACCCATCGTTCCCCACGAACCCCTCTCTACCTTTCCCAAACGGTGAAGGGGTGTTCGCGCGGACGCTGATGACTTGTCCGCGGGTAGGGACGATCTCGCCGTGGAAGAACGGGAGGAGGTGCGAGGCGTAGCCGTTCGTGGCGTGTAGGACGGCTGAACAGGTGATTTCTCCGCGGGGGGTTTGGAGGGTTACTTTTCTATGAGCTGGGTTTGGGGTTGTGGTGGTGGAGATGGATGTGACGGGGGTGTGGGTGTGCAATGTGAGGTTGAAGGAGGAAGAGGAGGAGGAGGCGAGGTTGTAGAGATGGCTGACGAGTTTGAGTGGCCAGACGTTGTTTCCTGGGATCTTGACTGATGGGTATGACGCTCCGTACCTCTATCGTCACCGTCGTTAGTAACCTTCTCCTATGAGTTGATCGTGAATCGCAAACCTCTTGTGTTTCCTCCCTAGAAAACCATTCTACCTCAGATACATCAATACCCGCTTCCTTGGCTGCATCGAACTCCACACGAGTGAGCTCTTCTTCCTCCTTGGAGAACAGCAGAATGACCCGTCCGTCTGATACCATATCTACGTCATCCGTCTTCCCTGATTCAGCTAGGATTTTGCGGATTTCTGTAGAAGTATAACGTTCGAGTTCGAGAGAGCGTATCGCGTCTTCTTTACCGAATCGCTTTGAGAGCGTCGTGAAATGGGCGAACGCATGTGGTGTGAGATGACCTCCGTTGCGACCTGAAACCACGTTAGCTATAGTAGAGAGACGTAGATCGTGCAGTGGTATCGCTTGCCTGTTGCACCTGAGCCTGTATATCGGTACGACCAAATAATCAGTTTAGCATTAATAGTCGCTGTATCGAAAACACCACTAACAGAACTCGCGCGCCTCGAGTATCACGACGTTCAGCGGACGTCCATCCTGGACAACAGCCTTGTACAAATGATACGCAGCAGAAACGCCTGTGATGCCGCTCCCTATGATGCAGATATCTGCGTCTTTGGTGAGAGGGCCTTTGCTGCCGTGGTCTAAAGACGGGGTGTGGTCTTTTGAGAGGTATCGCGTCCAATATGGTGTGGTTGCGTTGGGTACGGGGAGGGCGGTGGGGGTGATGAGGGGTGGGGGGAGGTGGAGGACTTGTTGGTGGGCTGCATATGTGTGGAGGGGGATGGGGAGGGTTGACATGATGATGATGGCGGTTAGTGTCCAACGGGTCACTTGTGAGTTTCGAGGAGTCATTTAAGTAGTATCGTCTTGAAGGAAATCAGATACCGTGTAATGGTTATGAGGGTGTAAGTATACGTAAGTAGGTTATAGATAACAGCTAATAAGAGATACGTACTTGCATGAATCATAATAATAATATCAATCGGCATGCGACTCACGACGCGGTCATGTGATGGTTTGATGGGAACATGTGGTGAACGCGTCGCAGACTCCCCAGTCGGATCGCTTGCTTCCGCACCGCGATCGCATACAAATTCAAGTCGGCAGGCCTGCTTCTGTGAATCGCTTTATTGAACAAGTATGTGGAGAGGGGTTATTACTTACTATAAGCACTTTGCCTCGCCGTATAGATGGCATGAGCACTTGATGGAAAAGCTACTTCACCCTCTTCACCCACTGCGCTCGATCTTCTACTTTAAAATCTTCGTTATAGGCGTTTCTTTAGTTCCATGGCAGCCGATCAGTGATCACCCCGGGTTTTTCAGAAAGAGCCTCAAGTACTGCACTAAGTACTTAGTTGGGAATGGGAGTCGACGTGTTCAACGATATTCACACTAGGCCTATTGTAAAAATTAGTGTTATATCATATGAATACTACGATACAGATAGTGCATACGAGAGAGTCGCTGAGACCAAGCCTCCCGGGCCTTCTCCAATTCATTAATACAATGTCACGTGACAATAACACGATCGACCGCTCGAACGGACGTGTGGGCGCTAACTGTATGGCTGCGCCAACCTGATACAGCTGCGACGTCTACATCTTGTTCGTTGACCACCACGACCTCGGTACGTTGCTTTCCTCAACTTTCACATTGCCATAAAAACTAACTATACTTGCTATAGCTATGGCACCGCTACACAGAACGGCGGTCTTTTTCTGGTCACTTTTCCTGCTTACAGGCCTCGTCATTGCGCAGCGAGATCCCGAAAGCACCATCTCATACTTCCAAAACGCACCTGCACGACTATTCTTCTTCGACGATACGACGTCTGTGATATACTTTGACTCCTCGACAAGGAATGTTTACGTCTCAGATAACGAGGGGAAGGAGTGGAAGCTGGCGGAGGACGTTCCAGAGGGAAAGGCGGCGATGGTCATAGAGCATCCGTTCGATAACAATTATGTGCGTCGTCCCTGTTTTGATATGCGCCAGTTGTTGCCCGCTGTGCTTCGTGACGCTGCCCTATCATCATCTTGTCTGCATTCTCACAGGCAGGCGCGATGATAGACAAAGCAGAACCCTACGCGTTATCCTTTAGAGCAGTGGTGAAGGAAACCGTGGTGCAGGGTACAAGAGGTCACATTCCCAGTTGTCGACTTTGGCGTAACGCGTGCCGAAACTGCGGGCGTTGTGCCCTCGAGAGGCTTCTGCCAGAACACTATCACCGGTCCCAGGCTCTCGGTCGGCGCGCTATATGCCTAATAACATCCAGTAGAATATCCTGCATCACGGTTTCCTCTCCTCTTCGGTAACGTCAGAATCACGGTGGTGTTACACGATAAAATAACATTGTCAGGAACGAGTAACTGACGCAGAATTTGGTTTTATTCGCATTTCAGGCATTTATTCTAACAAAAGGGACAACCCACTATCGAACAGATGACCGCGGAAAGACCTGGAGCTCCTTCACCGTCCCCGTCTCACCCGCCTACGTAGGCAAACCCCTCTCCTTCCACTCCAACTCGAAGAAATACGGCTACATTCTCTATCAAGGGATCCGTTGCGAGAACGGGATCTTTGGTGAATCCTGCTTTGACGACACGTACTACACCACGGACGCGTTTTCCAGTGAAGCCAAGTTACTTTTGAGCGACACAAGCAAGTGCCAGTTCGCCCATAGCAGCAAGGGCTTCAGGCATTCTACACACGACGATCTCGTGTATTGCGTCGCGTTTGATTCTACTGGGAGTAACGGGATGCATTCTCTGTCGTCGAGCAAGTTGTTCTCGTCTACGGATTTCTTCGACAAGGAGCAGAGAGTCGAGGATCTGGGTATTTCGAAGAACGCACGGGGGGTTGTTGCGTTTGCTATTGTTGGCAAGTTTGCTGTGGTGGCCTTGAGGGATCTTAGCCCTGGGAACAACGGGGAGATGCTGCTTTATGTGACGGTGGATACCAAGACCTGGGCAAAGGGACAGTTCCCGCATGCTTCCTCGGCGCAACTCAGAGAAAACGCTTACACGATTGTGGAGAGTACGACGCATTCGTTGGCGGTGGACGTCATGTTGCATGATCGAAGCACGATTGGGACTCTATTCGTCAGCAACTCCAACGGGACGTTCTTTGTCGAAAGCCTGAAAGACACGAACCGGAACAAGTTTGGGTATGTTGATTATGAGAATCTGTATGGTGTGGAGGGTGTTGGGCTGGCGAATGTTGTGTCGAATGCGAAAGAGGTGGAGGTGAGGAGGAAAGAGAAGAAGCTTCAGTCTAGGATCACGTTTGACGATGGGCGTACTTGGTCGAGACTCCGACCCCCGACGGAAGACAGCGACGGCAGACGAATCGGATGCAACCCCGCCGATAACGATTGTTCCCTTCATTTGCACTCGGTCACGGACGCTCACAACTTTGGACCGGTGTTCTCGTCGCCTGCGCCTGGGTTTGTCATGGGTGTTGGGTCGATTGGGGAGTACCTGCGTCCGTACAAGGAATGCGATACGTTTCTTAGCAAGGACGCTGGCGTTACGTGGACTATGGTCAGGAAGGACGCACATCACTACGAGTTTGGTGATTCGGGGAGTATTGTCGTCATAGCAGACGACGAAGAGCCTACAGATGAGATCAGGTACTCGACAGACCTCGGGAAGACTTGGTACGTTTCAAAAGCCCTGCCTATTTATACGTGATACGTTTTATAATGATTACTTTTTTGGTACAGGAACAAATACGGGCTTGGGATCAAACTTCGCGTCCGCGGGTTAACCACCATCCGCGACTCTACATCGCAAAAGTTTATCCTCTTTGGTCAAATCAGCAAGCGAGACCAAAAAGCCGACTTGGGGCCCGTGGCCACTGTTTTCCTTGATTTTGCCAATACGAGGCCACGTCAGTGTGGTAGTGACGATTTCGAGGATTGGTATGCTAGGTCGTCGACTCATGAGTGTCTTATGGGGCATAAGGTGTGTGTATTTTTTTTTCGACGTTGTCTTGGTGTTTTTTGGTGCTAATGAGGTGATCGTAGCAATATTACGGACGCAGGAAACCCGATGCAAACTGCTACGTAGGAAAGAAATTCGTAGATCCTATCGCTCAATACGAAGATTGCGGGTGTACAGATGAGGACTATGAGTGGTACGTCTCTCACATTCGCTATGTATATTTTACCTCGATTGAGTCTAACTTGTAACATCGCTAGCGATTACAACTTCATCCGTCAAGGTGGAAAATGCGTCGCAGCTGGCCCTGAGCCTATCCAAGCAGGTGAATGTGCCCCCGACAGTCCGAAGAAGACGTTCAAGGGGTCTTCTGGATATCGCAAGATTCCTGGGAATACCTGCGATGGGAACAAAGGTTTGAAAAAGGACACTCCCGTTGACAAACCTTGCTCTCAAGGTTAGTTGGTCTCCATTTCTTTTTAGTTCCGTGTGTTATGCAGTGAGTGAACTGATGTTTGTATTTCAAAGCGGAACCCCAGGAAGGGCAGATTTTTCATCAGACTGTGAGTATGAGGTGAACGCTTTTTAGAAACTCTTCACTAAGGTGGTGGTTAGTTCGAATTCCCTGCTGCAGTGCAACAATACTCGTACTTCAAGGAATCAAGGGTAGGCGGTTATTGTAGCGTCGATTATGACTTTTTTGACTGACTCGTTCCAGACCATTCTCGTCCGACTCGCAGACCACACTGTCTGGCAGTCTAGTAATGAGGGATACATCTGGCAACAAGTCCTCCCTGACGAGAAGTTCGTTGCGTTCTACTTACACGCCTATAGCCACGACCGCGCGTACTTGATTACCGAGTCTGAAAAGTATTTCTATACGACCGACACCGGCGAGACGTGGTACCCCCTCACCGCCCCCATCCCGCCCAACGGGTTCGGCCTAGCCGTACTTCATTTCCACCCAATCCACTCAGACTACTTGATTTGGACAGGTCAACAGGACTGTGCGGCGTTTGGACCGAGCTGTCACGTTGAGGCGTTCTACACTCGGGACAATGGGCGAAAATGGGATAGCATCGACACGTACGTGCGCAACTGCGGGTGGGCCAGAGACGCGGAGCTGCGTATCGATCCTGACCAGATACTCTGCGAGTCGTACCAGAAGAAGGCGGGCAACCAAAAGTTTTTCCAGAACGACAATCCGTTGGAGTTGATCAGCGGGACGGATTTTTATAATAAACGGACGAAGCTGTTTAACCATATTGTTGGGTTTGCAAAGTTTTCAGAGTTTTTGATCGTAGCAGAGGTGAGGATCTGTTGGGACGAGTGGGTTTTTTTGGAGTTATGGTGCTGATGAAGTTGTTGCTAGTATCAACCGGAGAAGCGTTCGCTTGATATTCAAGTATCGCTGGATGGAAGGAAGTTCGCTACGGGGTTGTTCCCTCCCACTTTGCGTCTCGAACAACATGCAAGTGTTCATTTATAATTTTCTCGCCGAGAGACGATCATGTTGATCTCTTCTGTTTTAGGCCTATACTATCCTCGAGTCAAGCACAAAATCGGTCTTCCTTCACGTCACTGTCTCCGAGCAGCCGAATCTCTGGTGGGGCGATATCCTCAAGTCTAACTCGAACGGAACGTACTTTGGCGTGTCTGCAGACTACGTGAATCGCAATGTCAATGGCTACGTGGACTTTGAGAAGGTCATTGGGTTGGATGGGATCGCGTTGATCAACGTCGTTGGCAATCCGCATACTGCGCCGTTGACCGGCACCAAGGAGATTCAAAGCAGGATTACCCATAACGATGGTGCGTCTGCTTTTACTGTGTGGGCGGTTCACGCATGCTGACTTGTTGGTGTAGGTGGTACGTGGAAGACATTGACGCCTCCGCCTAAAGATGCAAACGGGAACAAGTACGAGTGTACATCGACGGTAGGGTTTCCGGTCGTTGTTGTTGTTGTTTTTCTCTTGGTTGGCTGACTGGTTCGCAGAGTTGCGCTTTGCATGTTCATGGATTCACCGAACGCTTCGATTCTCGCGCTACGTACAGTACACCCTCTGTTCCCGGACTCCTGATGGCCGTCGGCAACGTTGGAGAGAAACTCGCGCCGTATACAGAGAGCGATACATTCCTGAGCCGCGACGGCGGGTTCACTTGGGAAGAAGTCCACAAGGATGCCCACCTGTGGGAGTTTGGTGACTCTGGTTCGGTGCTAGTCATGGTGAACGATGAAGAGCCAACGGACCACGTCATGTATAGTCTCAACGAAGGCATGAGCTGGACGGAGTACCGCTTTTCGGATGAAAAGGTCAGAGTGAAGTCCATTGTGACGGTACAGGAAGATACCAGTCGCAAATTCATTCTGCTTGGTCTTTACCCTCGCTCGCCGAAAACTGCGGTTGCGATACACTTGGATTTCTCTGCGCTCACCAAGAGGAAATGTAGGTTATCTTTACTCGTTTCAGATTGCTAGTATAAGAACTGATGTCGTATTTTGCAGGTGTGTTGGATACGACGGATCCTAATCATGATGATTTCGAGCTGTGGAGTCCTAGTGAGGGCCGTACGGAGGCTTGTCTGTTCGGACGACGGGTGAGTGGATGTCTTGCCCCTATATCAGTCTTTGGTGGCTCATCTAGGGGATAGACTCTGTATCATCGCCGTACAAGGGATGCGAACTGTGTCATCGGTGACCAGGAGAAGGACGAGGAGAAGATCGTCGAAAATTGTGAATGCTCTGCAGTCGATTTTGAATGGTAAGAGATCAATGCGTTCTTGGCAGGTGCGTCCGCTGATGACAGTTGAATAGTGAGTTCAACCATCGACGAGACGCAGATGGCAATTGTGTCTTGGTAGAAAGCACAGAGGCACTCCCAAATGACGATACATGCCGGGGAAGCAGCGAATTTTGGTATGAACGAACACCCTACCGGAAAGTGCCTATCTCTTCCTGCGAAGGCGGGCTGCGTCTCGATCAAGGCACTGCTCATAGATGTCCAGGGATTAAAGGCCATGGATTTTTCTTCTGGTTGTTCATCTTGGCTATTCCTTGTCTGTTTGCTGGTTTCGTGGGTTACTGGTTCTATCACAAGAGCGGTCTTGCCAGAGGGTACGTATAGTCATCTTTCGGAGCTTCACAGTGAGGTTCATTCTCTCTCTTTCACAGGACCATCCGTCTTCCCGGACCCGAAGGTAACTCAAGATACACCAGTAGTTCAGGTGCTCTCTCTACACTTGCATCCGTCCCGTGGTTCCTTATCGGCCTGGGAGGTATTGCGTGGGAGTGGGCATCCTCAAAGTTCGGCTCTGCATCTACGAGGTTCAGAACCCGAAGGGGATATCGTCACATCCCCGTCGACGAGGATGCGCAAATACTACGGTTCGAGGATGAAGAGTGAGGGCTTTGGACGCATTGATATTATTGGTTTCGATACGATATGCTCTTTGGAATTTTGGCCTACTGTTAGTTGTATATATGTATGCAATCATTTTGTCTGTAAGTTCGGTATAAATATATATAGAAGTGCACGCTATCATCAGAGTGTGAGCTCGCGTTCTGGGAGCTCCCAGAAGGTCGACTATCATATCAGTATTTGACAGTTCTTGAACTACTAGTACTGTATCAGCAAATCGCTCAAATTTCTGGGCGTGACTGCCAGTCACTTCGAACAGACTCGGGAGCTCCGAAGAGGATCAACTACTATGCTCTACATCCAATATCACCTATAATATCTTACTTTGAGGCATCTCGACCATATTTTAATGTATCCTCCAGTTGTTCTCGGATCACTGTATTAGCAAACGGCTTGAATATTTCGAGGTCACTGTCAGTCACCTCCAGACACTCCCTCAAGGTAAGTTTCTCGAGGATGGGCAGACCACCTGTGTCCTTCCGCACTATGAACACGGTTTCTAGATCTGCCAGAAAGTCGTTTCCATCGTATACCGGCATGAATCTTCCAGGTACGACACCGGCCATACTGAGGGCAAGGAAAGATAGATTGGGAAGGATAAATTCTTGGCAGAATCGTCTTCCTTAGGGCGTGCTTGCATCATGATTCTGTGAACGCGGTCATGTGGTACATTTCGATGGATGCAACTAGTCGACGCGTCGTGATCATCATCGATCAACTAGACACGTTTTTACTGTCTCAGGTCATGTACAGCAACGGAGGTAAGAGAAATAATAAGAATCCTTGCTATACTTCACGGATTTCAATACCACAGCCAAGTGCCGCTATCCCAGAAAATTTATACAACAGTCTTCGGCAACCTACTCCCACACATTCCTAAACATACATCATCCCGTCCGACTCAAATCTGTTAAAAAGCCCATAGCACAGCGCAACCAAGTCTATCCGCGCGATCTCGATGGCTCCTTTAGCGTAGAGAGCGGTGGGTTTGATATTGTTCACTATCTTGACATCTCTGGTAGCAGACCCGACAATGCCGGCATTGAGCAAGTACGCTGTATAGTTTCTGAATGCCAGCCTGAGTGCGAAGCGGGAGGCATCCTTTTCTACTTTTGGGTGTAACAGCGTGATGGTTTCAATGCCAGCTCGCTCGGTATCGTGTGCGACCTCGTCGTCATGCGAGCCATCTCCATCATTGTCGTCGTCGTTGGGTGTGTCCACCGCACCGACACCACAAACATCAGCATTCATCTCCACCTCCAAGAACAACGTCGTTATCCCAGGACAAAACCTCCGTACTTCCGGGAGGCCAATAAACCCGCGCCCGACGGCACACGTCTTGACGCTTTGAAGAGGCCAGTCACGGCAATACATCGAATACCACTTCTCCGCGAAGACCACAGGGACGCATGTGGTCAACAGAGACAGCCGTACGCCTATCATTTTTTCTTCACGCCAGTTCGTCGATGCCGTGCTGTTAAAGATATTGTCTAGGTGGGTGAGCGCCTGTGTGAAAAACGCGGTGTTCTCGGTGGTATGCTTTGCATGGCCGTAGGGACTCTGAGTCTTGAGACAATGAACGAGTATCATACCCGTGCGTTTGGAGATTACCGGGCGGCTTTGGACAATGAGACTTTCGACTGGATGAACGTCTCCCAGCGTGTCCGACCCATCCAGCTTTCTTCCAAGAGCCGCGAACAACCCGGGGATGTGCACCCAATCCGCGAGAGTGACGCCAATGCACTTGACGTCGATGTGCGTATCGTTGGGGAACTTGAGTGTGGAAAGGAGGGCGAGGCAGGATTCTGGCGGGGCAGATACTGAGAGACAGTGCAAGTGCGGGAGAACAATCCGAGGATGATCAGCCTTGGAATTGTACTCGGTCAAGACACCGTGCAACCCCAGATGCTCCAGGAGAGGCATTTCCCGGACGATGGCCATGGTGATCTGGTACAATCCACGCACGAAGCTCCGATCTACGAAGCTTAAACCTAGGCGCAACGAACGGATGTTGTGCGAGAAGATCGAATGGTGTGGGTGGAATCGATATCCTAGGATGTCGATGGTGGTCAAGGCAGGGAAGGATGTAGACAATTCTGAGAGCGGGAACATCCGGTCTTCGTGGTCACGGGCACTGCGATACAACCGCAATTCTTCGAGGTTGGGTAGGGCCTGTACGTTGTTGAAGGCCTCGTGCCATCGTTGCGCACCTATCATGGCCAACGACCTGATGCGAGGGACGTGAGAACGATACTCTTCAAAGAACGATGGCGTTTCGGTGTTGGGACCAGGATTGTATATGACGGTCAACGGCGCTGCCTTGGCCATGCCCATGAGAAAATGTCGTTCAGGGAGAGAAGCCTCGATGACTGTCCACAACATGCAATACTCCCGTGAAACCTCCCTCCAGAGACGACACACCAGTTTTGTTTGTGAGTACCAGCGATAGACGTTCTTGTACCATTGATGGTCGCGTTGGCATATAGCTATGGCGTACGAGTCTCGTAGAGCGAGAAATATCATGGCGAGTAGTTCGCGAGGGAGTTTGTTGATAAGGGCCACATCGGGTGCAAAGCTTGTGGGATAGGCATCTGTATGTTAGAAGCGTTAGGGATCAGAGGGAAAGTATGTATTTACCTTACGGTCTCCATCTCTAATACCTCCCTTCGATGACCTTGACTCGTCGACAGAGGTAACAGTTGAATGTTGAAGGCCTGGAGTCGTAAAGAGGCTCGTCAACGCGAGGCAAGCAAGATAAAGGAAGGTGAACGCGGAATGGGTTGAAGGTGGAAGATCGCAAAAGACCAAGAAATAAAACCCCGCGTATGTTTTTAAACCCTTCGCAGTATCCGAAACGGGAAGTTGTCCTTCTGGGCCCGTATAACTTCCCTTTTGGGTAAAACACGAGGATTAGGTAATCACAGCACGCACCGGCGGCTGAGCACTCAGTTGGCCCATGAAACACACTGTACATTCTCTAAAGTATTTGCAAGCACGAAAGAAAGTCAGCATTCAATATTAATTGGTGAATAAGTCATTGTGCGATATATACACGTAGCTTCGGATATAGTGATGCTGATAGTATTCCAAGAGGTTCTACTAGTTGCTGTGCTGTTAACAGGAGTCGCCCTACAACAGAAAGACATTCAGCAAGGCAAAATTAGGAGGATGGAGTTCAGCACAGGTGACGTAGATATCACGGTCCAAGGGATACAACGTACCTAATGAGGGTCGATTTTAGCCTGTGGAAGATATACAGAAGCCACCTTGCAGGATATACAAGCTCATGATGTATCGACAGCGTAGTCATCTGCCAACGTGACCGTACCGAACTGTACCCTTGCCTTGGCAACACCGACCAGAAACTTGCGAGTGACACCGGCCAAACCGCCTGCGAAAAACAAGAATGGGATAGGAGTGGTGCTCGAAAGGAAGCGGCTTCAGAGTGAATCGAAAACTGGGCTTTCGTCCGTATCGTCGTAGGAGGGCTTATCTGCCAACGCTGGACTGTACCTTTGTCTTGACGACATCAGACGAAAATGTGACCATTCAACTTGTGAGTGACGTCGGTCAAGCTCCTTGCTAAGTGTAGGAAGAGAGCTTCGAGAGGAACCCCACGGCTCCTTCGTATGCACTGACATACGCTCCGTAACCAGTCTCTCAAATGGCCGTGGACGTGAATCCGCGGAGGGGGCCTCAGATGCCGCGGCGCCACCATCTCTCAAGTGCGACAACGTTGCACAGCAGGCATAATCTCTCCCAGAGGAGTGTTGCCGGATCTTGATCGGCTCGGTTGGTGAGGTAACGATTCCGTTAGGGGGAAAGTAAGGCTGATCCTACAAGCCCGGGCTTGGACGGTAGAACGTGCGATGCGATGATACATACCGGTGAGCGAGAGTGACTCGGCTCAGTCTAGGTTCGTCTGTCGTGTTATCTTAAGCAGCGCTCTAAAACCTGCAATATTGCGAAATGCAAAAGACTCGAGACACGTACTAAGGGAAGGGGGGGAGATGCCTTCAAAAAGCATTCAGACACGTTCCGTACGTGTCAGACAGAGCTACAGTGCGAACCAGGCTCTGGATTTTGTAAACACTGCGTACCTTGAGTAAACATGTACAAGCTTGTTTTCGATATTCGTCCTCGTGCACTTGGACCTCACTGACCTGTATCGAAGGGGAATGGTGACTGTGCAGCGATGCCTGTGTACACGGTCGCAAGATAGGAGGAAAGCATGCAAAGGCTACTACGGAGCTTAAGCTTAACCCTTGGCAACTGTGCTTCAAATCAGCAGACGATGACGACGACGACCGGATACTGAGTCACCTGAACCTCCTGCATCTCCAGAGGACATAGCGTTTATTGCTTGAGTGCTCTTACTCTTCGTCTTCAGAGGGAGAGTGTCTGAGCACAACGTAGTACAGAGAATGGACGGTTACGGAAAACCTTGTCGTGTAAGTAGATTTGTTGTTGGCGGGTAAGTAATGCTTTGAAGAGTCATAACAACCTGATGTTCTCACAGTAACAAACTCAACAAAGCCACTTAGTATCTGACATCATCGTCAACAAGCCAGTTTGGCGCCTCTACCGCTGTGTCTTGAATTCTAAGCTTGAGCATCGACCATCACTGGTATCTACGCTGCCCATGATCATTCCGAACATCCCACCAAACTACAGGCAAGCGCAGAGATAATTCTGAGATAATTGAAGAAAAATGGGAGGTAAAAGCACATCGGAAGGGGACACAATCCCAATTATTAACCTCGGTGATACGAATAATAATAGTGATAAGACTCATCGTCTCGTTTGCTCCAGGTAAGTGTCAAGCACTACACTTTACTGTTATGCTCAATGCTGTCCTTTTTTTTCAATTACAGGACTGCATATATGCGTAACATAGTGCCCTCCTAGTCCGCCACGTTGACCAGCTGAAAGCTTGACGGTCCCCAGTTTGTATACGGGGCGGTGCAAGGTGTCCATCGCGAAACATTAAAAATGAGACCAAGTCGATAAGTACACAGTCATTTATCACTCGTTGATCTAGTCACGTTTTATTGACTCCTTGGATAATTGACTGCTCTACCAAAGTAAGTAATCAAGTACACTGCATTAAGTGGCTGACACTGCTTCAGTTGTAGGGAGATAAACACCGCTTTCATTTTCCGACTTTCTGCCCCTGGAGCAAACGGTACACGTGCTGGCGCACCAGCCAATCGCAGCGCTTGATACGATGAACGTTCATGTCCAATATTGATTCCTCTCTCTATGATCTAGGAATGCTCCTCGGGTTTCTGATACTGCGAAATTACCGCCACGTCCCCAGTAAGTGTAAAGCCAGCATTGCCTGTTTGTTTCATTTATCTCCCTTCGCAACTCTGCTGCGATCTCGCGCCGCTGTTTCAACAAACTATATACTAACATTTTTGTTCGACCCAGAGCTGGTCGTGTGAGAAAGGTATCCCCCCTTCATTGACAGGTCCGCACAATATCAAAGTCAAACTTGTGTCTCTGGTCTTCTCTTATAGGTGCAAACATCGACCTCCCCCCTCTCAACCATCCACGTATCCCTCATCAGCCATGGAATATCCCAAGGACGATAAACCCTCACTTGATGGAGTCTCTTCATCACCTCCAAAACCTTCATCAGAGCACGCCCATATTTCATTACCCATCCCTATCAAATGGTCTTCCAACAGCCTAGTACCTTCATCACCCACCCACCCTCTCCTGCCTTCTGAGGAGCCAAAGCCATTGAGCTCTTCCAGAAAGCCGGGGTTGCGTACAAACTATCCGATGACTCGTGCACCGACATACGTTGAGTGCAAAGACACAGACCCAGCAGCTGCACAAGCACGGATTTGGGGTGCAGGGACTCAGCTTCCCGGAATCCCCGCTGAACCTGCAGATGACTCTTTTGATCCCTCTCGACTCCCCAGTAACGAGACCAAGTACTATTCTCAGCCGGAAGCAGGGTCTAGCAGTAGCTGGCCAGGGAGTGCTACCCTCCGCGTCGATAACAACTGCACTCGGGTCGGGTATTCCGCAGACGACCCTGCTACGGCATACCGCCCCACCCACCGTAACCCAGGCTCTGATCACCTCTACGCTGGCCACCATTCCAAACAGCCGACATCTGGGTCTTTAGGACCAGGTCAATCAAGCGAGCACTCTTACCCACCTCGAACGAGCGGCGAGACCAAAGCCGGCGTTTACCCCACCTATACCTCTGGCTCCGATAAACTATACCTAAGCCGCAGTCGAATGCTAGGCACCGACCTCAAGGACGGAAACACTAGTCACGGGTACCACGACTATGGTAAATCCGAGGATCACTCCGTCGAGGGTGAACAGTCTGAAGTGCGCCCGTTGGTGATGATCAGGTGCCCAGAGGAGGATTTCGCGGACCACGTCGGGTTCAAGCTTTCCAACGACAGAATATCTGCTCTGAACGAAGTTGACAACGCCGAGTTCTCGTAAGTGTCTCTTGTCGCAAGTCGTTTATCTAGTCCACGATAGATAACTCTGATTGTGACTCGTATCTCGTAGGTGGTTCCACTTCAGAGTCTGCTTGATCGCCGGAGTGGGGTTCTTCACCGACGCGTAAGTCTCGTGCTCAATCATCTCAGTTCATTCGACTTTACCTTGCATCATACTAGATATGACATCTTCTCGATCAACATCGCTTCGGTTATGATGGCGTTTGTCTACAACAGTAACGGCGGTAAGTAATATTCTCCTACATGTGACCTACCACCTATAACATTCTACTAGCTCTCGCACAGACTGCCATCAAGGCTGCTGCTCCAATTGGGACGTTGATAGGTCAATTGCTCTTCGGATGGCTCGCTGACCGTATCGGCCGTAAAAGGATGTGTACGTCTGTCTCTCCTGAGTTCCGCCTCAAACGCCTAGTAATAACAGCTCTCATATACCATAGACGGTATCGAACTTATCATCATAATCATCGGCACCTTTGGTCAGTCGTTATCCGCTAATGCAGACATTGGCACCATCAACATCTTTGCAGCCCTCATCGTCTGGCGGATCATCGTTAGTTTTCAACCGTGCGCTACATGGGCCCACGTTTTGCTAAACTGTCACGGATGACTACTAGATGGGGCTGGGAATCGGGGGAGATTACCCTCTTTCTGCTGTAATAGCCTCAGAGTTCGCAGCAATCCACAACCGCGGCAAAATGATGACTGCCGTGTTTGCTAACCAAGGCTGGGGACAACTAGGTTTGTCCTCTGACTCAAGTTCTCCAAGTTTCAAAACATACTCACCGTTCAACATGTATCCCAACACCAACACCCTTACAGCCTCCACCATAATAGCCATCATCATCGTCTCCATATACCACAACCGCTTTCCCTCCCCCGACCAACCTCTCTCCCTCGACACCCCCTGCACCTCCCCTCTCCTCATAACCTCCCCCACCTCCCCCACCTGTCTTCTCCGGAACAACATCGACCAAGCCTGGCGCATCCTCATCGGCCTAGGCTGCGTCCCCGCTGTCCTCGCCCTCTACTTCCGCCTCACCATCCCCGAAACCCCGCGCTTCACCATGGACATCGAACGCAACGTCAAACAGGCTATCAACGACATCGAGCAGTTCTTGACGACAGGACGGTATGCGTACGACCCGGACTCGGTGGTGGTGAGGGTGGTGGCGCCGAGGGGGAGTTGGAGGGATTTTGGGATGTATTTTAGGAGGTGGGAGAATTGGAGTGTTCTTGTGGGGTGTGCGTATTCGTGGTTTGCGATTGATGTGAGGTTTTGATTACTACTTTTCTGATTACTACTTTTCTTAAACTCCCGCCTTGCCTGAACGCTACGCTGATACCTTTTTTTACAGGTAATATTCTATGGACTTGGCCTCAACACCGACAAGTTCTTCACCGCACTCGGATTCGTCACGCACCTCCGAGGTCTTACACCATGCCCCAACGGAGACGCACAGGCGTTGAACTCGGATAACACTGCAAACGATGTGTTTAGAGACTTCAAGAACCTCATCATCGCTAATTTGTTGCTTTCTGCTGTGGGGCTTGTACCGGGGTATTGGGCGACGTTTCTTGTGATCGAGAAGCTCGGGAGGAAGAAGATCCAGATGATCGGGTTTGGCATGCTTACTGTGTTGTTCGCTATCATGGGTATGTTCAAGCTCTTCTCTCCTCCTCATTCCTTCTAAAAACCATCGGTAAACTATACAGGCGGCGTATCCTCAACTCTCCTCCCAAACTCCTCCCAACCCTCTTCGTGCACTCTCACCCCACCACCACCATCGTCGAGCAACTCCCTCTTCACCATAACCCCCTCTGCCAAAATCTTCCTCTTCCTATTCATCCTAGCGAGCTTCTTCCAGAATTTCGGACCCAACACCACAACATTTTTACTCCCCGGCGAAAACTTCCCCACGCGGTATCGTTCGACGTGTCATGGGATATGCGCGGCGTGTGGGAAAGTCGGGGCTATCGTCTCGCAGTTTGCGTTTCAAGACGTCTCGCCAAAGAATGTGTGCGTAGTGTACTCTACTATGGCTATGAAAAAAAAAAAAAAGTTACTGATATGAACATCACGGTAGTCTCCTCTCGTACATAGCGTTCACGCTCACGGGGGGTGTAACCACATACTACCTCGTGAAGGAAACCTCCCAAGAGACGCTTGAGGAGATCAGCGGGGAGGAGTCGAGTAGTTTCATACACGGTGCGTTGAGCGTTTTCAAAGATTTCGTCCGAAAAAAAAATTTAATGGATGATGTGTATTATTTGGTTAGGACTCGTACGGTCTAACCCTAGCGATCCAAAGCACTACGTCGTAGCGTAGCGTTTTGAACGTCTAATTGGCAATTAACTGGGGAAGAGAGAGGAAGGGGTTTGAGCCCTTAGTACGTACGCGTATACCCGGAGTCGGACGCTATTCCCAGTCGCGCTCCCATTTCCCATTCTCCAAGGTTCGCTTTTTTGGACTTGGACTCAGTCTACACTCCCCCCCTCCACGGGATACACATTCCGCGTGTATGTATGGTGCATTTCTTTCTAAACCTCCAGTACGTATATATACCCATCGGACGTCACACTCCTGTCTCCCATTCTCCAAGGTCCGCTTAAGTTCTTCTTGGACTTAGACCTGGAGTACTCTTTCCCGCAGCCTTTCTTCTTCTCCCTCGCCCTTCCACGAGAATGTGTCATTCTGCTTGTACCCATGGGCTGGACCTGTGCTACGAGTCTGAAGAGAAGAACGGCCCTCTGATTCTGACTCATGGACTTGATATATTCAAGTTATGCTGGTAATGATACCCCTTCCCCTGTATAGAGTATATGTAGCCAATAAACCAGATAATCTGTTGTATTTTTTGCAGGAAGTGTGTGATATATGATCGTCTGATCAAACTTGGACCTTGGCTTTTAGTGCCATGGATTCAAAGCGACCTCGCCACTGTGAACGTCATCAAATGTACAAGAATACGCAAGAGAGAGTGATTGCCAATAGTGTAGAAGATACATGCTCGTACCAAAGACGCAGTATATAAGGTTATACAGCCTCCCAAGAAACAGCTTCGGATATAGTGACGCTGATAGAACTCCAAAGGGTCTTATTATTGTGGCGTTAACAGGAATCGCCCTGCAACAGAAAAAGATTCAGCAAATTCAGCACAGGTGACGTAGATATCACGGTATAAAAGATCCAGCGTACCTGGTGAGCGTCGGTTTCGTCCCGTGGAATAATACACAGAAGCGGCCACCTTGCAGGCTATACAAGTTCACGATGCATCTACGGCATGATTAATGATTATCTACCAACCGAACTGTACTCTTGCCTTGACAACATCAAACAGAAAACTTCCGAGCGACGCCGGCCGGACCACCTGCAAAAAAAAGCAAGGATGGGTTAGGAGTGGTGGCTTCGAGAGGAAGCGGCAAGTTCAGAGTGAATCTATGCTTTCATCCAAATCGTCCGAGTAAGAGGGTTTCATCGATTCCGCCAACGCAGTGGATTGTTACTTTTTATCTCGACAACATCGGACTCCGGAAATATGACCAGCAAGTTGTGAGTGACAGTCGACCAAGTGCGACTCCTTCGTAGGAGGGTAACTTCAAGGAGAGCCTCAGGGTCCTTTGCACACGCTCCGTAAACCGGTCTCTAAATCGGATGGCAAGTGGAGGTGAATATGCAGAAGAGTACTAGTCCTCTCTAGATGCCCCGGCGCCGCCATAGTATCTCTCGAGGTGTACAGTAGACGTAAATCTCCCCGGTAGAACGTTTGCCTTCAGATGCGTTCTTCACGTACCCTCCGATTGTCAAACAGGGGGGTAGCACGCAAGCGGAGGGGCTCTAGGTTTTGTGTTTGCTGCGTACCTTGAGTAACTTGAAGCACGTAGGGGTAGCACAAGGCTTTCGATATTCAAGCTCGTGCACTTGGACCTCACTAACATTGTCGAAGGGGAACGCTGACTGTGGGTACAACGATATATACCTACATGTACGCGGTAGTTTAGTCTTGCAGGGCATACAAAAATTGTAATCACCCACCTAACCCTCGGTGACTGTGCTTCACATTGATCAGCAAAAGACGCGCGTGTACGAGTCACGACATGACGGTCTCAGACTTTCTCACCTGAACTTCCCCCACTTTCAGAGGACGTGCCGTCCACCGCATGAGAGCTCTTGCTCTTCGTTTTCGGAGGGAGAGTGTCTGAGCACAACGTACAAGATGGACGATAACAGAAAGCCTCGCTGTGTGGTTGGATTTGTTGTTGGCGAGTATGTAATTACACTTTAAAGAGTCACAACGGCCACATCATCATCATCAACCTTAAGCCAGCTACATCCCGAATTCCAAGTTTGACGCGAGCATCGACACGCACCATGAGTGGGGTAATTAGTGTGCACACTCGATTTTCCTATCCTATTACACACACATGCACAATTTTTTAAATAAATTAAGCAAAGTACAGTAATCTCAAGAACAAGCATATTATAGTACAGTACAGTAACGTACAGTCAATTCCAACCGTCGCAATATATAGAGTCATTACTACACTACTCAGTATCGCAAAGAGAAATCACCACTCTTGTATCACCCGTACATCCGTCGTTAACCCCCTCAAGTGCCTCGATCACACAACACCAACACCAATACCAACCACATCCAAGGCTTTCTCATCGACGTCCTTCACACTACTTCGATCTTCAGATTCAGGTTCGGAGGAAGAAGAGTTGGATTCTCCTCGGGGTAGCGTATCATCTCGTCCTCGTCCTCGCTATAATACGTCGTCAGGGTTGTTAGAGTTGTGCGAGATGGCTGGTGCTCACCCATGATGTGGACGTAGTGTCGGAATCGACGACGATGGTGTCTTTTGATATTTGGATGATTGTCTGTGGGGTGGGTTAGTACATGTTGGAGGAGAGGGGGAGAGGCGACGAGGCGAAGAAGGGGAATGGGGAGGAGTAGAAGAAGAAGAAGAAGAAGAAGAAGAAGAAGAAGACGACGATGACTGGAACGCACAGGTCTAGTATCGTGCGTCCCCGTACGCACAGGCGCAGCCGACCACCCCGACAACTCGACCTCGTTAGACGCGGCTTCTGAGATTCGTTGACGAGCGTTCAACCTTTTTTAAAGAAATCATATATCGTCAGTAAGTACATACCCACACTTGAATTCGAGGTTGGAGGGGGAAATCGTACCATGCGAGCATCGAGTTTCCGTATACTAAAAATCGAACAAAGTCAAGTTGAGTGACGGTTGAGTTGGGAGTTGGGAGGTGGGAAGTGGGTGGGGCGGTACTTACCTTTGACGATGACTTCTGAGAATCCGAGGAAGATGATGTTGTCGTGTGTGACGTTGAACTGCGTACGTGCATAAAACAAGGATTTGGTTAGAGACGGATGTATCGACGCAGAGAGAGGAGGAGGAAGAGGAGGAGGAAGAGGAGGAGGAAGAGGAGGACGAATACACACCGTGATTAGGATACACGTAGTCATTAGACTACATCACAACGATCGTGGGGAGGGAGGAGGAGCGGTAAGTGCGAGTATAGCGAGTAATAAAAGTTGGTAGGTTGAGGGTACGCACAAGGCTATAGCCCCCGTATTGATCGTGTACTTGATTAATTTCGATACCATGAACTTTGAGCTTCTACATTGATCCAACCCATCGTCAGGATGAAAAATCGACACCATGCAATTTGCATTTCTGAGAGAACTCGACGACTCACTTTGACGACATACGAAAGCTCCCTTCGTACAGATATATTGCCATCACGGAGGATATCGACAGGTCTGTGAGTGCGACGAGTGCGACGGAGAGGTTGATTTGGAGCTGTGCGTTGAGACGATGATGATGTCGATGATCAGCGAGGCGTTGTTAGATTAGCTAGGTAGTCACCAAATCGGGGATATGGGAGGGCTGCTTACGTGTGCGCCTTCCTTGTCTAGCAAGTCGGGGAATGTGGCGAATTTGCATCTATCATGTCACAGTGGAGATCAGACGGATGTGACGTTGATGTTGTTGGATATGGAAATTTGCAAGGACGTACATTGTTCCTCCCGATGCTATATGCAGCATTTGCGAGATATCCGGATGAGCAGAGTGTTTACTGGGGTAGACAAACGTTACTCTCACCTAATGCAAGGCCTGTTTGCCACGTCGGGTGTTAACGTTAACGTTTGCCATCCAACTCTTTACAAGATATACATATATAAACTCACCATTACGAGCCAACAAAAGCGCAGTCTATATCGCTTTGGCATTAGCCCCCAACACGACATGCGCCAACGAGAAGCCACTGACCAAGATACCGGATACAATGGCTTGGCGACGTACTACAGTACAGTAGCAGGTGGTATGTACGACGGACGAGAAGCACCACCGGATCGATGAACATGATCATTAATCAGCAGAACACGGGGAGAGGAAAGCTTCGGTGACTCACAGCGCCATATCCGCCAAATGTAGAATCTGCATACACGCCACGACGTCACTTTGACTCCGAATGCCAAGGCAGAGAATCGCTGCACATACCCTTGAATTTGGATACTAATCAACGCCTTGAATCCTCAGTCAGTCAGGTGTATTCCCAAATTCGAGGAGGAGGGACTCACTCCAAGTATCATTGTTGCCTAGTAGATAATGTTTGAATGAGGGCGTCCTAATCATTAGATCGGTTTAAAAACGACGTACCCCGACGCTCCTAACCAAGTCAAGGTTAGAGTGTAATCAGCTTCTTGTTGTTACGTGAACCCGAGGTTGGGCGCACCGCGGGGAATACGGCTTACGCTGTACGGGCGGCGGTCGGGGGGAATGGAAGAGGGGGAAGGGGGATGGGGGGTGCGATACAGCGATGACGAAAACTCACCATATGATCTTCGTAGCGTGTTCTGGATCTCTGATGCTCAGCACAAAGTAGGTGTGCACGATGTGTATGCAGAAAGCGACGTGCAGGCTTTCTAGTATCCTGCTCGGAAAAAAAAAACAAGTAGGGCGGTAACGGGTGGTGTTGGCAGGCGGAGTATATTTAGAACTCGGACGACAAAACATACCATACAATAGCTACGAGGGTTTTTACGGCCCAGTGGTCTTTTGTGTAGGTGCCCCAGTAGTAGAAGGCTTGTGCGCATAGCACGCCGTATAGACTACAGGAGGGTGAATTAAAATATATCGGTCAACGGCATATGGTTTAAGTGAACGAACGACTGACATGAACCCGATACAGAGCACCACCACGAACCCGTCCAACAGCTGAGCAGGGTCAACCGTCGGTGCCATTATCCACCCTCCTAAATTCAGCCGTCAAAGTCGAAAAAAGTCGAAGAAGAAAGAAGAAAGAACGTGAGACTCGGCTTGTTCACATGCGGGGTTACTTATACTTGCGTGGAGAACTTTATAAAGATGATCATCGTTGCGTGGAGAACTCTAGAATGATGGATTATATGATGAGAATTCGAAGCACCGTTCCTAGCCACTAGATAGCCTGGCGCGGTCAAGTTGTGAATTCGAAGGAGCCGCTTTTCCTGAATTCATCAATGCCGACTTCCCTCGGACCGCTCTTCAATGGGGTGTGCGCCGCCGCGCGCGGTTCAGTTCGATATTATGTTATACATACTGGTTCGTTAGCAGTGGTGCGTCGAACCAGTTCTGATGATATGGAGCGTGCATGCGTGCTACGGTGGCGGAGGCGGTCAGAAATTGGATCGACCCACCCACCAGTTCACCTCGAACTAATATTTTAAATGCGTTACGTAAGCGCCACAAACAAGCTCACTTACAGTTCTGGCAGGTTCACACTATATATCTCCATGCTCTTCCCAACGTACCAAGTCGCAGAAATGAAGACGTTGCCCATTACCCACCACAACGACAAATCCCTGAGTCCTAATTTGACGAGCTCCCTTTCCTACCAATACCCTGGGTGTCCGTAGGGAGAGAGCGATGAACAGGTCCAGTGAATTCGTCGACGGAACACGTCCAGTGGTAGCGGGGGTTACAAAGGAAATTCGGTAACGTGTACGACGATCTTAAAAGTCAACTTTGAAATGGATGTATGGGTAGGTAGCTAGGCAAGGTGATCAATAGGGTGAGTCGATCTTGTTTTTTTTGACGCTACGTAGTACTTAGGAATTTACGCTGCGGACGCAAGGGAATGCACACTAGTCTGAGACCTGTCACCTTCCCTGGAAAGGTACCTGGAAATATCTCGGTATGTCTGGTTATACTGAGTGTCTATATCACTGTAGCCGCTATACTATAGACCTCAGTCTTCGGTCTACACTGCAACGTCTGGATGAATTACAAAGACGACGACTCTAACTCTCTTTACCATCGTCAGTTTTACTCTTGCCTTGGGCTTGAACCTTCCTCCCTATGATCGACACAGAACAAATTTGCTATACAGAACACACAACCAGGCGTTCAGTCTTCGTCAAATTATAAGTATGGGGTATTCGGTGGGCGTAACGTGTTCTACAACAAGTTAGTGGTTTCTCAAACGAGTTGTGTGGATTTAGAGCTGATTCATTCTTGGGGCTGAGACACAGTGAAGATATGGGACGATTTATCGTTGTGGAGCGTTTGAATTGTATGTTTCGAGGAACCGACGGATCTCGCTATAGTACTAGAGCCAATCATTTCGCAGCAGTAAGGCCATCCGATTGTCCCTGTATCAAAGTACGTCTCCACTATCTAACCAAAAGGTTGCGATGTTCAGAGAGCATTAATATAATTATCCTGATGCATAGCGTTGGCCGACGCCGGAAAGAACACCCAACTTACATTAGCTACGATCTCTCTGAGCGGTAGACTGGTGAGTTCGATAAACGACGCCTTCATTATCCATGCATATCTTGCCCTTGACGCGCATAGACCTGAGGGGTATGCCAATAGGCGAACTATTTGACCTTAGAGAACTCGCAAAGGCGTGTGCAGAGAAAGGGAGGTATACGTCCTTCTTCACGTCTTGGCATTTGAATTTGTGAGTTGTCGTCCGTGCGCGTCCTGGTTGAATGTAGGCTGATGAAGAGTCGACTTTTTTGTAGGCTTGGATGTATAGCTAGTCCTCCTAACGCTGCTGTGAGTGTCCCCTCGTGTACCACTATATCGTATTGGGTGCGATGCTGATCCTGGTATTAATATGCGTATGCGTACGTCGTATTTGTAAATTTATAAATCACTTAGGGGGGTAGAACAGGTGTGAGATTGTAAACCAGCCTCTGCTTATCTTCGTTATCCTCTTACCAGAATACTAGGCCTACAAGGGTACTGACTTACGACAATATCGCTATCCACTTCTTTCTCAATGCTTGTTACGTTGGAAGTTTTTCGTTCGTGCCAGGGGTCCCGTGCGCATGAGATCTCGAGTCTCGCCCGCGCTGCGCAGTGCGCAATCTCGTATCAAGATCGAACAAGGCACCAACACCCTAAGGCTAGAACACAAATGAATTTTTTTCGCCAGGAGATACATAATAGAGGTTCTAGATCATTATATGGAAGCATGTGATGGACATAGGAGGCGAGACGGAGCCGGGGAGCAGCGAATAATTTCCAAAAGAGGCAGCTGTAAGCGGGAATCACCGCAGTCCTTTGTGGCGTTTTTGTGGCGGGTGGCTGAGCCAAGCGGAGACCGTGGAGCGAGAACCATCCACGACCATCCCATACATTCCCCGCAGCAGCTCTCATCGTCATGTCCGTCCTCCCCTGCTCTTCCCTCCGACTATCTAGTCGACCACCACCATTCGTACAATGATCTCTACAGCTAAGGGGAATTCCCCACCACACAGACTCGGGTCGCTCGACAACGACGAGATACCACTGACACACGTCGACGCCCCTGCCGACAACGTCTCCCCCGGCTCGCCATCGCCCCCCGTCATCACCACCCCCGACAACTCTCAACGATCAACCAGAGTTGACCCTCATCCTTCAGCAGCGGACTCTTCCGACCCATTCGACCTCCCAGGCCCACCCCCACTCAACTACACCGTCCGCACCAAAACCCGCGAACGCTACATCATCATCTTCTTCGTCCTCATCTTCGTCGAAACCTGCGTTCTCCCCCTCATCCTGTTCTACTCCCTCCGATGGGGTGCGCATTTGAGCATCACCAAGAACCTCGCTATCATCACGAGTCTCATCGGCACGGTGAGCGGACTGAAACTTGGACAACGTCAGTATAACTTGTGGTTCCGCCAGGGCCATGAGAGTCGACGGCCGATTGGGGCTGGACGGTGGGGTGTAGATGCGTTCCAAGTGTTAATCAGCATCGCCCTCTTTGCGTTCTTCGTTCCTCTCATCGTCGGTTCCAGCTTGTACGTGCTTTCTCCTTATTTCTTTCTTTTTTTTATCACCAAGATTAACTCGATTCTTCTTTTTTTGGAAAAGATCCCCAGCCAACGTCTCTACAGTAGCTATGGCCCTCCCATTCTTCATGCTCACATTCTGCATCCCCCTCCTCATCACCGGAATCTGGGATCGGCACCTCCGCGTGCCCTTCCGCGTCTCCTCCCTCCCCAAACACCAAGTCCTCCCCCCACTCACGTACACCATCACCGAAGACGTCGTCGCCGTCGACGGCGGCGGCGGGCTCATGTACCGGCAAGCATGGCGGCATCGGTACGAAGCCTCGCGTGTGCTCCGTCGCGTGTGCCGCGTGACGGCCATCGCATGGGGTGTGTCGGGGTGTGTTGTCGCTAGTGGGTGTATTGCAGCCGCATGGACTGCTCCTACGGATACAGCGTATGGGCTGGGGTACTCGATGCCGTGGTTGTGGGCGTTGTTGGTGAGCGCGTGGACGATCCATTATGTGCATGATGCGCTCAAGTGCGAGAAGCTGGAATGGGAGGTGGGACGGGCGCATAAGGAGATGGAGCTGCATTTGAAGGAGAAGGAGGTGGATAGGGAGGTGGATGTGTTGCAGAGGATGCGGAGGAGTATGGCGAAGGAGGATTTTGATAGGTTGTTGAAGGATGATAAGGAGAGGAGGAAGAGTATGGAGCATAAGCATCCGAAGAGGGCGAGTTTGGGCGAGAGAGCGATGTCGGATCCGTTTGCGTCCGCTGAGGATGATACAGCTTCGCCTCAGAGGCCGAGTATCTCTGCGCGGAGTGAGCCTACACACGGTTCGGATCCTTCGCAAAGGGTTTGAACGTTTGGTTTCACAAAACAGTGAGTTCTGCGAGCGAATTGGGTCTACTTGTATACTGATCATGTTTGTATACCACATAGAAATGGCGAAGAATTCTGTTGTGTATCCATTCTATTAATGTTGTAATTTTAACAAGTTGTCATCGGTGTTTTCTTCCATTCACTAGAATCCGTGTAGCATATCCGGGACTGCCTAAATGACTTGAATTACGATATCATGTACTGTATATAGTCGAGATCTATACTATGTACACCACAATCTGAAGTACGACTTTCAGCCAAAGTGCTTTTCATAATCCAGTAATAAACATTTCAGGCTATATCAAGTTCGGGGCGTTTACTTATGTAAGCTTCGTCTACTATGTTTGGTACCGCCACGTCCTGCCTCCCAAGCTGTTTCGTTCTACCCACCACGTCTCTCGTTCCTTTCCCTTCTTTTCAATCTACGGCTGGCCATATACCCCTTGAATCCGCGACAAGATGGACGGAACCACCCTAATATATGGTGCTGTCACACTCGTACTTGCAGTCATTCTTTCAGTGAGTTTTACTCTACTGGAAACTCAGCCACAAACGCACGCAGGGTCGGGAAACTGTGGACGATGAGAACCCCAGTTCATCCTTGTTCTTAGAGCTGTGGGCTTTTTTGCGCCACGGCAAGGACGATATTTTTCTTTGGGTTAGGACCGCTCACACCCTCTAGGTGTGGTGTGGATCCTGTTTGTAAACTGACATCTCAGTTTCCCGCCTTCCCGTGCTACATTCCACATTTCCTACCTCTCCTCTGCTCATCTCATCACAACCTTCCATTTACACAGTGTTACACAGTCCTCGTCTTGCTCTCTCCCGCGTTAGTCGTCCCCCACGAACAAGACAAAAAGTACAGATCGCGGAACACACCCAACCCAACACCTCTACCCTCCATCCACGCCGACCCGGAAGTAGACCTCACAGTCGTCGTACCCGCGTTCAACGAGACACAACGCATGCCGACGATGCTCAAATCCACTCTCGCATACCTCGCGTCCGCCGCGTCTCCCGCAAAGACCCACGAGGTGCTCATCGTCGACGACGGATCGAGGGACGACACGTCGGATTTGGCGATGACGTTCGCGAAGGAGAACCCGGGACATGAGATTCGTGTTGTGACGTTGCATCGGAACCTGGGGAAGGGCGGGGCGGTGAGGCATGGGATGATGCATGGGAGGGGGAAGAGGTTGTTGATGGTCGACGCGGACGGGGCGAGTCGGTTCGAGGATGTGAACCTCTTGTGGGACGCCATGGACAAGTTTGCCGAGGACGCGAGTATCGCGATTGGGAGTCGTGCGCATCTCGTGAAGACGGAGGCTGTCGTCAAAGTACGTCTTATTTCCTACGTGTTCTCACGAGGTCGATTCCTTTTTTTCTCTTTAGTTCACTTACACTTGGCTTTTTAGCGTTCTGTGGTTCGCAACGTGCTCATGTACGGCTTGCACACGATCCTCCGCGTCGTCGGCGTCGGTCACATCCGAGATACCCAATGTGGCTTCAAGCTCTTCTCCCGGCGCGCCGCCCAACTTATCTTCCCCTACCAACACCTCTGCACATGGATATTCGACGTCGAAGTCCTACTCCTCGCCAAACAGCTCCGGGTACCCGTCGCAGAGGTCCCTATAGAGTGGCACGAAGTGTCTGGGAGCAAGTTGAACGTCTTGACGGACTCGCTGCAGATGCTTCGGGATTTGTTGATCCTCCGCGCGAATTTGGTGTTTGGGAGGTGGGTGGCGCCGCCTGCGACGACAAAGCAGCAGATCCAGTGATGGCACTACGGACCTTTTTTTTTTGGTATTTATCCATGGAGACGCATCGTAACATACTACGGACATTGTACAAGCCCAGTCATCAAGTAATAGAATCAGTATATAAATCATACAGCGATTGACAACGTTGTACCGCCAAGTCTTTCTGTGAACTTGGCTAATCGCGAATGTACTAGCTAAGCTACTAGCAGTTCATGGTTCTCCGGAGCGTGGCAAAGTTGTTGTTCACAGGTACGCCTGCGATAGCCAAAATTAGCTCTGTCTGCTGAGACATCTGATAAAGAGGGACTAGTACTCACAGCAGCGTTTGGAGGACTAGCGACACCCCCGAGTCTGTATCGATCCATGGAGTATCATATCGTTAGCTTTCAACAAACTGGTGAACGAATTAGCGGGGATGTAAAACGTACACGTTCAAAGGCCATGAAGTGAAGAAGAAGGTATATCTTCCTGCTTGGGCGCACGCCTCTGCGAGTGCTTCGAGGTCGAACAGTTCACCTATGGGCATTCCCCAGAGACTATGCGAGGAGTATCCGAGTTAGTGAGGAGGGGAAGTTTGTGCAAGGGAAAGATGAAGTGAGTTACCCAAGGATCGTCTGAGGTGTGGTTATAATACACGTCGAGGTGAGGGTTCGTTAAAAGGAATGGATTTTTTTATGGGTAACGCACCTGATGTAACTGGGTCGTCCCAGGTGGTGGACAGCACTACGATGGTAAGTGGAGGTCATTCGTGTGTAGTGAGGTCTAGACGAGTAGCAGATGTACCTCTAGGCATGGGGAGTCGGAGGCGACGGCAGAGAAGTGGTTGTTCCTACAGAGTACGTACCCACGAGCTGTTCAGATTCGATAGGGCATACCTGATATCCAAAGAAACCTACCACAGGAACCGCTTCATCTCTTCACTATGTTCTATGCCCGTACTGGCAACAATGTCAGTATAGTATCATCACTACTATCCTTACAGTCCGGATCGAGATCACAAATGAAGATACTCACAAAGTCTCTGGTTTAGTAGTCAAGCCGTCCCTCGCCGCTTGATCTGCTTCCAAATACCTCTTCATAAACCCCACCCTGATCAACAGGATATCACCTCTTTTGAACGCCACTCCTTCCTTCTTTGCGCACGCCTCCAAGTCAGATACAGGTATAGCACCAGTTTCCCACGGGTCGCATGGGAGGTCGGAGATGATGTTGGAACCGGAAGTGTAGAAGGAGAGGAGATCGAGGAGGACACCCCGACCGCATATACCGTGGTTGGCCCAGTCTGATAACGAAGGGAAAATCAAGATGAGAGGATGACTGCAACGGGGTAGTTAAATAAAGGGAAAGACAAACTGTGGATTCCGAGTTTAATCTTGGCTTTGTCGATTTTGGACGGGTCTGTGATGGCAAGGTCGCCTCGAGCGATGGAGGCACTGGGCGTACTATGTTTGGGGTCAGTAGCTTGAAGGATACGTCAAGTCATAGGATGATGGATACTACTACGTACTTGTTATAAAACACGTTATGACCGCCAAATACACCGTAGTGCCGGAGACCGTCCCACTGAGTGCTTGACTGAGTGTTCTGTACGCCTGGTCAGTGATTCCTCTAGAGAGTCTACGGATAGCGCATCGAGTCCTACAATTTTGAGGGTATCGTCGTTTGAGGCTGGGGTTGTCATCCATATATTGTGGATTGGAGGCTGGCGTTGGAACAGTGGCTGTGGAAGACATTAGTATTGACGTTTTAGACAAGGTAGGTTTGTGTGCACTTTTGAGGGAAAGTTCATGGGCCTATAGTAGGTGTATTTAACATGTCAGCAAACAATATTCATGTATACGAAGCGAATTTATATTACTCACATATTCAGACCTATCATCTTGCCCAACCTAGTTAAACACCGAAAAGACATGCATACCGTCAGATACTATTACCGGGACGTACGAGACAGACAAAGTACGCACTTGATCTCTTTCGCAGCTTCCGCTACAACCTTCTCTGTGAGTAAATTTACAGTGCCGAGTTCATCGTCTTCTCCCCAAACACCCCAAGCGCATCCGGTATATTCATGAAAGTTTGGGAGCTCGTCAAAAGTTGGAAGAGGTTTTTCATCGGTGCTGCCTGACATCTTGTCCTGATAAGTAGTCGAGGATCAACGGGAGAGACTGCGAGGTAAAGCAGAACGAACGAGACAAAGGTTCAGCTGGTAGATGTGTACCTATATACTCATTGGTATATCGCGAATGCCTTGTCGGACGCACCTCGCCGTTTTGACCGAGACAGTCTCAGACCGGATGACTCCCAGAGTAGGGAGGAGTAGGTAAGAGCATCTCTCACATGGTTTGAGGAGCTCGTTCGATGGCGTTAACGATAACATGTCCAGTCACGGCGGTCAGTATCGTGACAGTGACTTCACACACTGGGTAGCGCTGTCAGCAGCATTCGAATTCGAAGCAAAGATAACCCAACCGGCTTTTGGTGCTTATTCATGGAGGTGAATCGTATTGCCAAAACAATCAACTAATAATAGAATCAGCAGTCACATGACAATCGACGCATCCACGCACAGATTCACCAGCTAAGTACTTGCTATTCAGATTTCTCTGTAGCGTATTGAAGTTTGGTTCTAAGAGGACACGAGTATTGCAATCTCCCCGTTGCTTCCTTCATAAATACGCCTTTAAAATAGTCAAAATCAGTTCTATCCGCTAAAACATTCTATAAAAACAGATTTTACTCACCGCAGCGTTTGGAGGACTAGCGACACCTCCGAGACTGTAGTAGTTGATAAAACATCATTAGCTTCCTCCGGAAAGCGTATGATACACGAGGACGTACACGTTCAAAGGCCAAGAAGTGAAAAAGAAGGTATATCTTCCTGTTTCGGCGCATGCCTGGGCAAGAGCTTCGAGGTCAAACAACTCGCCTATGGGCATTCCAAAGAGGCTATATAAGAAACGTATGTGAGTAGGAGGTGAAGTTGTCAGATAAAATTTAGTAGATTGTTTACCCAAGGACCGTCTGAAGTATAAGCATCAAGATGAGGTACAATCGGAGGAGTATTTATGTGTGACGTACCTGGTGTAATTGAGGTATTCCAACCGGTGTCGGAAAACGCTAAGACCGGGAAAGTCATTCATATGCGGTGAGGTTCAGACAAGTTGTGACGGACCTCTAGACATGGGCAGTCTGAGGCGACAGCAGCGAAATGGTTGTTCCTACGAAAGTTACGAGTTATCGGTCCGATCAGAAGGACACCCGGGGTAGCAAAAGAAAAACACCTACCACAGGAACCGCTTCGTCTCTTCGCTCTGCTCTAGGCCCGTGCTGGGGGTGGGGTGGGGTGGAGTCAGCGTCATCATTACTTCTACACCTCCAATTAAAATCACGAATTGGATCGCTCACAATGTCTCGGGTCTCCCACTTAAGCTATCTCGTGCCGTCTGCTCAGCTTCCAAATACTTCTTCGTAAACCCCATCCTGATCAACAAAATATCCCCCGTCTTGAACGTCACCCCCTGCTTCTTGGCACATGCATCCAAGTCAGAGGCAGGTATAGCTCCGGTCTGCCATGGGTCGTATGGGAGCTCGTTGATAATGTTTGAACCAGAGGTATAGAAGGAGAGGAGATCGAGAAGGACACCGCGACCGCATATACCGTGCTTAGCCCAGTCTGTAATGTAAACAGTAAGAACAATCAAGGTAAGCTATGAACGGGAAGGCAGACTGTGTATTCCGAGTTTGATCTTGGCTTTGTCGATCTTGGACGGGTCTGTGATGGCTAGATCGCCTCGAGCAATAGAGGCACTGGGTGTACTGTATTTTAGGTCAGTGGCTTGTAGAACATTTATTAATACCACTGCTTACTTGCTATAAAACACGTTATGACCGCCAAACACACCATAGTGGCGGAGACCGTCCCATTGAGAGCTTGACTGAGTGTTCTGCACGACTCGTTAGCGGTCCCTTTTGACTACCGGCGGAAGTCGGTTGAACGAGCCTTACAATTGTGAGAGAATCATCATTTATTGCTGTATTTTTCATCCACACATTGTGGATTGGAGGCTGGCGTTTGTATAATGGCTGTAGAAGGCATTGTGGGCATGAAATATTTAAGACAACTTGAACTTCAAGGCAGAATTGTATGCACTTTCGAGGGAAAGTTTATGGGCCTATAGGGGTGCGTATTAGCGAAAAATGTTTACGAAGTGAACTGATGTTACTCGCATGTTCAGGCCTATCATCTTGCCCAACCTGGTCGGTCACCGAAACAATGGCATGGATACGCCAGACACTGTTATTACCGGGATGTACGAGACAGACAAAGTACGCACTTGATCTCTTTCGCAGCTTCCGCTACAACCTTCTCTGTGAGTAAATTCACAGTACCGAGCTCATCGTCCTCTCCCCAGACACCCCAAGCGCATCCAGTATATTCATGAAAGTTTGGGAGTTCGTCAAAAGTTGGAAGAGATTTTTCATCGGTGCTGCCTGACATCTTGTCCTGATAAGTAGTCTGAGGGTCAATGGGAGAGATTGGGAGGTGAAGCAGAACGAATGAGTCGAATGGATACCTATTACCTATATACTCATTGGTATATCGCAAACGCCTCGTCGGACGCACTTCGCCGTTTTGACCGAGACAGTCTCAGACCAGATGACTCCCAAAGTAGGTAAGAGTAGGGAGGGGTAGGTAAGAGCATCTCTCACATGGTTTGAGGAGCTCGTTCGATAGCGTAAACGATGGCATGTCCAGTCACGGCGGTCAGTATCGTGACAGTGACTTAGCACACTGGCTAGCGTTGTCGGCAGCATTCGAATTCGAAGCAAAGATAACCCAACCGGCTTTTGGTGCTTGTTCATGGAGGTGGATCGTATTGCCGAAACAATCAACTAATAATAGAATCAGCAGTCACATGACAATCGACGCATCCACGCACAGATTCACCAGCTAAGTACCCGTAATTCAGATTTCTCTGTAGCGTATTGAAGCTCGGATTCTAAAGGCGGCATGAGTGCTGCAACCCCCCTGTCGTCGCCCTTCATAGATACGCCTTTATGATAGTCAAAATCAGCTCTAACATTCTATAAAAACAGAGGTTACTCACTGCAGCGTTTGGAGGACTAGCGACACCTCCGAGACTGTAGTAGTTTATAAAGCACCATTAGCTTCATCCGAAGAGTGTATGATGCAAGGGGACGTACACATTCAAAGGCCAAGAAGTGAAAAAGAAGGTATATCTTCCTGTTTCGGCGCACGCCTGGGCAAGAGCTTCGAGGTCAAACAACTCGCCTATGGGCATTCCAAAGAGGCTATATAAGAAACGTATGTGAGTAGGAGGCGAGGTTTCAAGACAAAAAAATAGCAGATGGTTCACCCAAGGATTGTCTGAGGTATAAGCATCGAGATGAGGTACAATCGTCGTGGTACGAGTAAGTGGCGTACCTGGTGTAGTTGAGGTATTCCAACCGGTGTTGGAAAACGCTAAGGCCAAGAAAGTTATTTATACGCGGCGAGGTTCAGTCAAGTTGTGGCGAACCTCTAGACATGGGCAGTCTGAGGCGACAGCAGCGAAATGGTTGTTCCTACGAAAGTTACGAGTTATACGGTCCGATCAGAAGGACACCCGGGGTAGCAAAAGAAAAACACCTACCACAAGAACCGCTTCGTCTCTTCGCTCTGCTCCAGGCCCGTGCTGAAGATGAAGAGGAGTCAGTGTCATCATTACTTCTACACCTCCAATTAGAATCGCGAATTGGATCGCTCACAAAGTCTCGGGTCTCCCACTTAAGCTATCTCTTGCCGTCTGCTCAGCTTCCAAATACTTCTTCGTAAACCCCATCCTGATCAACAAAATATCACCCGTCTTGAAAGTCACGCCCTGCTTTCTGGCACATGCGTCCAAGTCAGAAGCAGGTATAGCTCCGGTCTGCCATGGGTCATATGGGAGCTCGTTGATAATGTTTGAACCAGAGGTATAGAAGGAGAGGAGATCGAGGAGGACTCCGCGGCCACATATACCGTGCTTGGCCCAGTCTATAATGTAGACAGTAAGAACAATCGAGGTAAGCTATGAATGGGAAAACAAACTGTGTATTCCGAGTTTGATCTTGGCTTTGTCGATTTTAGACGGGTCTGTGATGGCCAAGTCGCCTCGAGCGATGGAGGCACTGGGTGTACTGTATTTTAGGTCAGTGGCTTGTAGAACATTTATTAATACCACTGCTTACTTGTTATAAAACACGTTGTGACCGCCAAATACACCATAGTGACGGAGACCGTCCCATTGAGAGCTTGACTGAGTGTTCTGCATAGCTCGTTAGCAACTCCTTTTGACTACCGACGAAAGTCAAATAAGCCTTACGATCGTGAGAGAATCATCATTTGTTGCTGTAGTTTTCATCCAAACATTGTGGATTGGAGGCTGGCGTTTGTATAATGGCTGTAGAAGGCATTGTGGGCATAAAATGTTTAGACAACTTGAAGGTAGAAATGTATGCACTTTCGAGGGAAAGTTTATGGGCCTATAAGAGTGCATATTAGCGAACAATGTTTACGAAGTGAGCTGATGTTACTCGCATGTTCAGGCCTATCATCTTGCCCAACCTGGTCGGTCACCGAAACAATGGCATGGATACGCCAGACACTGTTATTACCGGGATGTACGAGACAGACAAAGTACACACTTGATCTCTTTCGCAGCTTCCGCTACAACCTTCTCTGTGAGTAAATTCACAGTGCCGAGTTCATCGTCCTCTCCCCAGACACCCCAAGCACATCCGGTATATTCATGAAAGTTTGGGAGCTCGTCAAAAGTTGGAAGAGATTTTTCACCGGTGCTGTCTGACATCTTGTCTTGGTAGTCTGAGGTTCAACTGAAGAGACTGCGAGGTAAAGCAGAACGAATGAAACGAAGAGTCCACTGGTGAGAGCATACCTATATATCCATTGCTATCGCAAATGTCTCGGATCGTGTTTCGCCGTTTTAGACGAGACAAATCTCAGGCTGGGTCCGCATGACTCTCAGAGTAGGCCAATCTCTCACAAGTGTGGGTTTTGAAAGAAGAAAGGGTTTGAAGAGAGTTAACGTTTGCTCGATAGGAACGACGTCCAGTCCACGGTGGTGGTCACTGTCACTGGGTGAGCGCTAGCCGCGAGGCCTTGAGAACGTGCCGAACATGCACGTGCTTCATGGGACGCGATCTGTCACAATGCACGTGCAGCAGTCACGCACGGCGGCACCATCCGAATTTCGTGCAAATATTCGGATAGTGCACTAGTACATACTGACGCTCACGCGATACTTACAGTATATATACAATACTCTATTGTTCAGAGGTACTATCCAAAAGAATTCTAGGCCTGGCTCTATACTTACATACCACTCAGTCATTGCGATGCATATGATTCCCTCTGAACGGTTGCCTCCCGGGAACGAAGGCCACTTCACGAAACACGGAATAATCTGTTTGACAACATCGATTAGTAAATACATACAGCATCCTTGCAATGAATTCTATATTGTCAGAGGTTGGGGGTCAATTGGAGTGGAGAGAGGTAGGAAACGGCAGCTATAGTCCATCAACTGTGTTGTAGCAGAACGCCATTCTGTAAAAAGGAATTACAAATGAGTCTTTGACAGCGTGGATTTGAACAAGTTCATGGCACTCACGACATTCTTATAAGTATATCATTCCGTCTAACTCGACTTGCTCGTAACGGTAGATCGGTAGATTAAGATCCCAGGAAATTACCTCCATCGTTCCTTTATCAAAGAAACTGACGGGTCTGTGATTTCTCACAAACTTGAGCTGCTTGATAGTATTCTTGAGAATTCCAGCTTGGGTCAAGTATCCCATATGGATCTGGATGAGCTCGTCGGAATCCTCGCTCCCAACCGTCGGCAATAACAGCGTGAGGGTCTCCAGCCAAGGGAGATGCGAAAGGAACTTTGGGATCTTGCGTTTTTCACCATCTGTTTTCGCCAAAGAAGGAGAATCATCGCCGACGGAACGTGTCACCGTGTGAGGGAACTGGACGCCGCAGAATTCTGCATACACCTCTGTATCCAAGAACAATGTCGTTATTTCGGGACAGAGACGTCGGACTTCAGGGACAGAGACATATCCCAGCCCAACAGTACACGTCTTGACGCTATGAAGAGGCCAGTCGTGGCAATATATGGAAAACCACTTATCTGGGAAGACCATTGGGCCTTCTTCGGTTACGAGGACTAGCCGTACGCCCATCATCTTGTCCTCGCGCCAGTTTGTGAAAGCCGGGCTCTCGATAGCGTGCTCTACATATCCCAGCGATTGGCAGAAAAATGCGGTATTCTCGTTTGGCCTCCACGGCCCGTAGGGATTCTGGGTCTTGAGACAATGCATAAGAATCATACTTCGATGTTGGGGGACTATCGGACAGCCTTGCACGATGAGACTCTCGACTGAATGGAAGTCTCCCAACGTATCCGACCCATCCAGCTTTGTTCGGAGAACTGAGAACAGTTTTGGGATATGAGCCCAATCCGTAAGGTTGACGTCGATGCACTTGATGTCCATGTGAGTGTCGTTGGGGAACTTGAGCATGGAAAGGAGGGCGAGGCAGGATTCGGGCGGGGCAGATACCGAGAGACAATGTAGGTGAGGGAGAACAATCTGAGGATGGTTGATAGCCGCATCGTAGCCGGTCAAGACACCGTGCAACCCAAGATGTTCCAACAGAGGCATTTTCTGAACGATGGCCATGGTAGCCTGGTACAGTCCATCAACCTCGGACCGTTCTTCAAAGTTCAAAGCAAGACGCAACGAGCGAATGTTGTGCGAGAAAATCGAGTAATGGGGTAGAAACCGATATCCTAAAATGTCGACGGTGGTCAATGCAGGGAAGGACATAGCCAAGTCTTGAAGCAAAAACTTCGGGTCCTCATGGCCAAGGGCCCTGCGATATAACCGTAGTTCTTCGAGTTTAGGTAGGACCTGCACATCTTTGAAGGCATTGTACCATTGACGCGCACCTATCAGGGCTAGCGACTTGATTCGAGGGAACTCAGAATGATATCCTTCGAAGAATGGGGGTATTTCGGTGTCTACGGCACCGGGGTTGTATATGACCGTCAGCGGTGCTGTCTTGGCCTTGTTGATGAGGAAGTGTCGTTCAGGGAGAGAAGCCTCGATGACCGTCCACAACATGCAATACTCCTGTGAAACTTCCCTCCAGAGGCGACATACCAGTTTCGTCTGCGAGTACCAGCGATAGACGTTGTTGTACCATTGAAAGTCGCACTGATACATGGGCACAGCATACGCGTCTCGCAGAGCGAGAAATATCATGGCGAGCACTTCGCGAGGTAGTTTGTGGATAAAATCCCTGCTGGGTAGATTTGTGGGGTAGGCACCATGTTAGACGCGTTTAGGGATGAGGGAAAGTCTGTACTTACTTCACGGTGTCCGTCGCCGATGACTTCCTTCCATTGTCTCGACCTAATAATGATAACTGAAGACCACTGATAGCCTGGGGTGAAGAGGTACGTCTGGGCGAGATAGTACGAAGTACAGCTCGGATAGCAAGGCGAAGGAATAATGGATCCATGAATGTGGAAGTGATTGAAGGTGTAAGGTTGTGGAAGACCTAGAATTAAAACACGCGTATGTTTTTAGCCCTCTCGAGCTGAGTCCAAAACAAGTAGTTGCCCTTTCGGGCCACACAGCTTCTCTTCTAGGTAAAACACAAGGATTAGCTAACCACGGCACACATATGCCGTGATCGCCGCACCGGCTGCTCAACGCTCAGTAGCTCGGTGAAACATACACTCTCCCAGGTACTTTTGCATGAGAAATGTTAGAATTCATTAGTGAGTATGTCATTATATGATCTATACACGTAGCTTCGGGTGTAGTGGTGCTAATATTACTCCAAAGAGTTCTATTGTTGTGCTCCCCATCTAGGTTAAAGCACGTACGACGGTCTCGAACGTTGCGAACGTGACCATGTTAACAGGAATCGCCCTACAGAAGAGAGCAGATTAGCGAGAAAAAATAGAAAGGATACGTTCGACATAGGTGATGTTGAGATCACAGTCCATCGGATCTAGCGTACCTAATTAGCGTCGGTTTTAGACCATGAAAGAATACACGGAAGCCCTCTTCTCTATACGAGTTCACGATGGTCGACAGGGTAGTTCTATAGGGATTATCTGCCGACGTGACCATGCTGGATTGTACTCTTGTCTTGACAACATCAAATGGGAACGTGACTACCCAACTTGCGACGCCGGCCAAACCGCCTGCAAGAAGCAGAGATGGGTAGGAGTGGTGCTTCTTCGACGAAGCGGCTTCGGAGTGAAGCGAAGTATGATCTACTGGCCCTTCATCCATATCGTCGTAGGACGGTAGCTTCGAGAGGAGCCTCAGGGTTCCTTCGTATACGCCAAAGTACGCGCCGTAACCGGTCTCTCGAATGGCAGTAGACGTGAATCCGCGGAAGAGGCCCCGGATACCACGGCGCCGCCATATTTCAAGTGCAACTTGTTGTACGGTAGGTGCAATCCCTCCCGTAGGAGTGCGTATGGATTGCTGCTGGATCTTGATCAGCTCGGTTGGAGAGGTGACAACTCTGTATGAGGCAAAAACTGGAATTGGCGATTCCATGAACTTGGAAGTGGATAAAAGGACGTACGATGCGATGATGCCAGTACCTATCCCAGCGAGGGTGATTTGACTCAATCTGGGTTCGTCCGTTGCGTTGTTCAGTTGCATCTTGAGTAGTGCTCCATAACCTGCAAATACTACACCGTTCAACGGGGCAGTCGTAAGCTAAATGGATCACATTACAGGTATATCAGCATACTCAATCTGACGAGGCATAACGGATCAAGACACGCACCAAGGGAGATGTGATGCCTCTAAAGAGACCTCGGATACGTTCCTCACGCACAATCGTCGTAAAAGCATGCCAAACAGAGCTATAGCGTGAAGCAAACTCTGGATTCTGTAAGCGTACCTTCACTGAACACGTATAAAGTTTGCACATTAGCGATGACATACGAATAGATGCGTGCTCGGGCAATTAGACCCACTGACCCGTGTCGAAGGGGAAGCCGACTGTGAGTGCAGCGATACCTGTGTACACAGTGGTTAGTTTCGCAGGGTAGGGGGAGCATACGAAGACTAAAATCACCTGCTATAGAGCCTGCAAATAGGTCGATCCTCGGGTCGAGGGCAACTATAGGTTATATCAGCGACTCGACTTGGCGAAAAGATAGCAGCCAACTTTCTCACCTGAACCTCCTTCATCTTCAGAAGACATACCATTTATCGTTGCAATGGTGTGTTATCCTTTGCCTTCAGAAGGAGAGCGTCGGAGGATGGTGTATATGGCGGATGGAGGGTAACGGAAGTCTTGTGTTGTCGGCCGACCGCTGCCAGACAAGTCGGTCTCAGTGTTCCTTCCTCTGGTAAGTAAATTTCTTATGACAGTGTAAAGGGCCGGCGCTGTCAGGCATAACAAGTTGGTGTCTCACGGTAACAAACTTAACAAAAGCCGCTTATCTGACATCATCGCTTGGCTGTGCACCGACTTGACTTAAACCTTCACCTTCATTCCAACCTCTCCTGCCTCTCGAACACTGTGAATGTCACTCCAAGTTAATCTTTCCAGTAGGGAGATTGCGCAGGCATATCAGGATGTAGTGAACGCGCGAGACATTGACTGGGCGATGCTCACGTACGAAAAGGGCTCGAACGACTTGAAGGTGCAGTCGACGGGTAATGGCGGTCTCGACGAGTTGGAGGAAGAGTTTTCAGATGGACGGTAAGCTTGATATTGATTAATGTACCAGTAACGTCGTGCTCAAAATCTGCATAGAATGCAATATGCGTTTGCTCGTGTCCAAGACCCCAATGTACGTGTGCATACAATGACTGATCTGATGGGTGTAGACAACTGACAGCCTCTTATGAATAGAGTACCTTGCCAAAGTTCGTTCTTGTCAACTGGTGCGGAGATGGTGTCCCAGAAGCCAGGAAAGGGCTGTTCTACAGCCATTCGAGAGCAGTAGAGAACTACCTGCGTGGCACACACGTCGTGATCAACGCACGGAATGAGGTGTGTTTCTATACAAACGATTACTTTCTTCGTATGTTGAATACGTTTCCAGTCCGATGTCAGTCCAGCACTTATCATGTCGCGAGTGGCAGCATCTTCAGGCGCCAGGTACTCTGCTCACAAGGAGGCACCACGCAAGTTCGAACCCATAGCCCCCGTTGGTACGAACTATGTTCCCATTGGTAAACCCGACTTGGATGCATTGCGTCGCGGTGCTGCTGCCTCCACTCACCAGGCACAGCCTCCACCTCCGCCTCCTGCTGCGGCACGTCCTGTTCCTACTGCTCCTCGCTTCCAGCCTTCAGCACCTGCATCTACGTTCCGCACCAGTCCAGTTGTCAACCGGGCTTCTGCGCCAGATGATACGTGGGGAGAGCCTCCTGCTCCCGCCAAGTTTCCTCCACCCCCTGCTGCTGCACGCCCTCCTGTTGTTTCGGCAGCGCGACCAACCCCGAGCCCCACGGTGAGTGTCGACTAACGTTCGCATCGAGGACTCATCTGACGATCGACGCTCAATAGTTTGTGTCGACTCCGCCTCCTCCTCCAGCATCAAACATCCCGACAAAGCCGGATGAAGACGATCGTATCGGTCCAGTAGGCACGGCTTACACCCCCATCAAGCTACAGCCCAAGAAACTCGTCAACCCATTTGCAGCTCGTGAAGCTCAATCTCAAGCAGAAGAAGCAGCTCAAGCAAGGCCTTTACATAGCTTCGGTGGTGGTGGTGGTGCAAAGAAGCTGACTTGGAGTGAGCGACAGGCTCTAGCTAAGAAACAGGCTGAAGAGGAGGAAGAGAGAAGTAAGGCGGCATCGTACCGTCCTTCTGCTGTACCAGCTGCGGAAGCTGCACCCCGCTCCTTTGGTTATGTTCCTGCACCTCCCCCACCCCCGACACAGACAGCTGCGGTGCCTGAACCAGAGGAAGAAGAGTACGCACCTCCGGTAAGCTTCAGATCATTGATTGTATACTTGATGTTCTTGCTTGATTCATGACTCCATCGCATCCGTAGGCGCCGCCTCCGCCACCTCCTGCTCCTCCTGCGATGAGTCGGCCTTTCGTTCCTGAACCAGAGGAGGAGGAATACGTTCCGCCTGTAAGTTTGGTGTGGTTCTTTTACGTCAGTGTATTTACTGTGTGAGCGATTATAGCCACCTCCTCCGCCTCCACCTGCGGCTAGTCGTCCTGTGGTGGAAGAGGCAGTTCCTCCTCCTCCTCCTCCACCACCTCCTCCACCGCCAGCACCCACATATGAACAAGAGCCTGTGTTTGATGCACCTCCTGTGAGCCTTTTTTTGTCATGTATGGCTTTCTCATTTCTCAACAAATGTGATGTATGTTCTAGCCGCCACCACCTCCCCCGCCTCCTCCTCCACCTGTGTTTGCGGCTATCCCTCCCCCACCTGCTCCTGAGCCCGAACCGGAACCTGAGCCAGAGGTCGCACCAGAACCAGCTCAAGCAGCTCATGGACCGGTACACGGGAAAGGCATCTGTGCGATTGTGCAGTTTGATTACGAGGTACGTCTTTGTCTAATCCAAGCTGTTGTTGTTATTGTTAATGTTTTGGGTCCTGACACTCATAACTCTTAGGCTGCCGAGGAGAACGAAATGTCTCTTGTGGAAGGTGAGCTGGTTGAGCAGATTGAACAGCTAGATGAAGGTTGGTGGTCGGGTGTGAGCACGGATGGGACGAGGAGTGGGTTGTTCCCTGGTACGTTTTTGGATAACCTGGTTTGTTTTAATGATCACGGCGATGCTGATTGAATTTATCTATTATTATTCCTTTCTTGTAGCTAATTATGTAGAGATTGTGGAGAGTGTCGAGGATGCTGTTAACGAACCTGAACCTCCTGCATCCCCTCCTCCCCCTCCTCCCCCTCCTCCTCCGCCACCGCCGGTAAGTTTTCATATTTCTTCTCTCTGAGCTGATTGATGATTAGGCTAACTGCTTGTTGGCTTAACGTGATTAGCCTCCCGTCGTCGGTGGAGCCGCTGAACCAGCACTCCCTCCTCCGCCACCGCCACCTCCCCCTCCTCCCGCAGCGGAGGTCAAGGATGAAGGTATAGTTGCTGTGGCATTATACGAGTACGTTGTTCTTTTTTTGGATACTTTTGGCATTGAACTCGTAGCTCACAACTTGCACTCGAATAGCTACGAAGCAGCGGAAGATAACGAACTTTCGTTGCGCGAGGGAGATAGGATTGTGGAGATTGAGGCTGTGGCTGATGATTGGTGGCAGGGGAAGGATGGGCAGGGGAGGGCTGGGTTGTTCCCTGGTGCGTTTTCTTCTCTCTCTTTTTTTGTTCATTTCTCTTGCGTCTACTCTGCAATCTCCCCAGTCTTGTTGTGTTTGCCAACACTTCAAGAGCAAGCGCGTTCCAGTTTGGTCTGGTCTGGATTTCAGCATCTTTGATGGGTGCTTTGTGAAGAACCGGGTGCTGACTTTGAATATTCTGCTTGGGTAGCTAATTATGTCGAGGTGCAAGAATGAAGTGATCGTCAAGAAGCGGGGTTGTGGGTTGTCAATAAAGGGCGGGGATGTGAGGCCGGAACAGTCGAACGGTTGTGATCAAGAAGAATGACGGTCTGGGTCTAGTACCTCTGCTTAGCAGCTCGTGTGGGACCAAGGTTCGACTTTCAAGTTTTCGTCTTTCAAGATTACACTAGAGTGTGAGTACGGTACAAATATACAAATTTTTGGTTTTGTGAAATTGTCTAGGCAGTCGAATATTGGATATGGCGGTCTAGGGTTTGACGCGGTTGGAAGCTGTGAAGTTCGGTCCCTCAGGTTGGCTTCTCCAGGATGCTGAGAGTTAAGGACGTGGCGATTCGCGTTCTTTTATGATATGACGGATGGATGGATGGGATGAAGAGAAGAAGAGGCGAGGCGAGGCGAGGCGAGGCGAGGCGGACTTTGGTCAAACTCAAGTTTCCGGGTCTCTGAATGGTCTTCTTCAAAGTGCGTGAGTCTGCGATCATGATATATCCCTGAGTCGTTTTTCCAAGGTTTGCTTCAGGTTAGAGTTATGTAAGTCAAGTCGATGAGAGTATCAACAAACTTTGTACCTTGGCGTGTATCATCAGTGATACCGTTGTACTTTTGATGACACATTGAGGCACCACGGTTGAAAACTTGACATGAAGATCGTCACGTCTTGAATGGACTTGAAGACATGGAGTAGTGTAAACGAATTTTGTCTCATTTGTTATAATAGCTTTACAGTAAATATTCCGCGTATGATGATAAAGAACAACAAGTACAAAATATTGAAAGTCACGATAAGAATGCACAAACACGCGCACAGCCTCGTGCACGGGTTGATCTATCCATCAACTGTCACTCTCTCTCAATAATATTACTGAGTACATTGGTGGCCATGGAAGCTGTTGGTGAGTGTCTCGCTACGAATGTCAAGACATATTGAGTATGTTGATTCTAGCAACGATGACAGATGCCCATGCCCATACTTACCCGCAGATCCTGCCTCTCGTCCCCCACGCCAATCACGGACTCTCATCCGGCGCACACCGTACGCACCCTCTTCTCGAACAACTCATCATTCATAGTATAAGAATTCTAAAAAACCCCGTGACAGACGTGCAGGAACAGTGACAATATGGGCATAGTATAAGGTAAAGAGTTCAGGGCCGCTTTGTCGACGCCCTTTCTCTCCAGTGCCACCATGTCGTCCCAGATCTCCCCGTCGGACACTGCCATTCTACAGAACATAGGCACAGATGTTTTAAGGTCCTTTATCTCCGTCGTCGTCGAAACTTGGTTTGTAGGTGAGCCTAGGCTGGTGATGCGTTCGAGTGCGGGCCTCGACTAATCATCTCTCCGACTCGATCACAATTGCCTATTAAAGCCATATACTCCGTCCTCGTCGTCAAAGCATGCTCTATTCTCCTGTAAGTGCCATCTGTATCATATGAATCTAAGAATAATATTAATGTCTCCCCTGGTACTAGCCATAAAGACCGTCGGAGACACACACCCTCAATCATCATGCTGGCGCTCGTCCTCCTCATCTTCCTTATGGACATCGTCCTCTGGGTCATGGACGTCCGCAACGTCGTCGCAGAACTCAACACAGCACTCATCGATACACACCCTGACGCTCTCGACCAACGGTACTCCAAAGCAACCGATTCCGTACTCAAGTTGTCGCAAGTTGTAGATGCCGTTTATGCGTTCATGGCAAGTACCCGTACCCTGTCGATGGGAAATACGCGTGTATATTGAAAAGAGGATGTGTATAGACTATCCTGGGAGATGCGATCGTTCTCTGGCGCGTGCAAGCATTTTGGTCGACGGGTCGTGAACGCTGGTTCATGTTGATCCCTTGTACGACATGGTTTGTCTCTGTCAGTGAGTACAAACGCACTTCACCTTTCTTCCCTGTTGGTATAATTAATTCTCAACTAACTACACTCTATCTCGAACTAGTACTTACCTTCCTTCTATCCTACTGCGCCGCACGTAACGACACCTCTGTCACATTCGGGCAATTCGAGCACCCTGCGTTTTGTCGGAACATACAGAGTGCAGCGTATTGGGCGCAATTCGCTACCGCGGCCGTAGCGACTGGTATGATTGGCATAAAGACTTGGTGAGTTATGGATTGACTGATGAAGTGATTTTGAAAGTTCGACAGCCCGGTTGTTCTTCGGTTTTTCCTCGTCCTGTTCGAATTCAATTTTATTCTCTAGATCTATAGACAGCTAATCACACTTGGTTCGGGAATAGGATGTACAGACGGATGGTGAAATCCTTCATGTCAGACATGCGTCACCGCTCCCCCGTCAACAAGGCCATGTTCATCCTGGTCGACACCGGGATTCTGTATACGTTATTTTTCGTACGTCTCTTCTCCATTTCCTCTCCTTCTTCTGTTCATGCGATTACGTACACCGACTCACTCCATCCTTTGGTGAACAGCTTGCAGAAGTCCTACTCAACATCGGCGTCCTCGATGGTGCGATCAACAAGAACCCGAGGTTGGACTTTGCGTTGGAGGTGTACGATTTCCAGACGAGTTCTATCGTTGTGAGTTTGTTTATTTCTTTCGTTTCCCATCAATTCGTTTGGTCTGTGTTGGGTTGGCTCCACAGTACTTCATCCTTCCGACTCGACTCTGATGTTTTACCCCGTGTTTTTTAACACACTGCACACTCTACCTCTCCCCTTCGCTGCCCTACCCCACTCCATCTCTCTCCTTCACCGGTCCCTTCACCGGTTGCTCGTCATAAAATCACACACTAACCAAACTTTCAAATCCCCAAACAGGGCATCTACCCAACCGTCGTAGTCATACTCGTACACACCCAATGTTTCATGCTCGACACACAAGGCCGGTCTACCACCGCACTTACGACTATCAACTTTGGTGATTCCGCCGGAGGCGGTGGTGGCGGTGGTGGGAAGCGTTCGCGGCCATCTCATCGGGGTGCTAATCATAATAACACGATGAGTACGTCGACGGCGTTAGATGGGAGTCTTGTGGTGGATGGAGATGTGGAGATGGAAGGGGAAGGGAGAGATGGTTGGCGGGATATGAGTAAGAGGGTGAGAGGGAGAGGGGGGAGTTGTGAGAGTGAGAAGGAGAGGGAGAGGGAAGGAGGAGAGATTCACTTGAGGGAGTTGAAGATGACGAATGGGAGTGTGAGTTATGAGGAGGGGATTGAGAGTCGGGAGATGGAGAGGGAAGAAGTTTAAGTTTTTTTTTGTGTTGGGGAGGGGAAGGGGAATGGGTTCCGGTGGTAGCTGCTAGACGAGAGTGATGCAGTGAAGTGGTATGTACGAATAGGAACTTATCATGATATATCGAGTACTAAAGTTTAGCTGCGTTGTTTATTCGGACTCTTACTATTCGATTATACCCATAGTTTCGATTTGCTTTGCTCCTGTGCTCTCTCCCTCCTGCTTAGTACTTATACCGTGTCTAGTGTCAATGAGAAGTACTAATAGATCTAGAACTGTATGTGTACCGGTGGGCATATTGGAATGCGAATTCATCTTTTACTTAAAGGCTTTCGTATACCACGTCGAGCTCCAGACCTGGCTCATAATCATATCCCAGGCAGCCTCCTTGGGGTTCAAATCTTCTACATCCTCAAGGTAAAATATCAAAGTGCCATAGCGTAGCATACTAGATGATTCCGGACTGCTCAATATCTCAGTATAGTCAACACTCAGTACTCAGTACATACTCCGCAACCTTTCAAAATCAAAGATCATCGGTCTCCGTCTCGGTAGATCATCAAACACGACCGAGCGTCGAACTTGAAATACAGGTAATTCAAAGTCGACGTCACTGCCGATCTTTTGTTTTAACCTCCCACCGCTGACACCGGCGATCGGATATGGAGACCTTGGAAAATCCCATTAAGAGGCCTCAGGGGGTTGACGATGATCGAGACGGAGGCGAACTTATTCAGTTCTTTTGTATAGCACTGTACGATCCGTGGGATCGATTTTGAGTTCGAGTCGTTGAGGAGGAGGAGGCCGAGGTTCGGGGAGGTGGGTTTTATAGGTCAGTGGTAACAATGGGTAGTGACAGAATGGCACGGGAAATGTTCATATATCATATTCGAATCATTAGTGCGATGAGAACTTGCCGGGGTCGGAAGTACTGTACTTGAGAGCGTGGCTTCGCGTTGAAGACGTCAGCCTAGCTTGGACTGCGATACAAAATGCTGAAAAGTTATTGGGTGCGTGTATAGTAAGTTGGTCCCGCGTACATACAAGAATAAAACCTGAACGTACGTATAGTAGTCGGAGCCAAAAACAGAACCACAAAACCATAAAACATAAATAAAAAGTATGAAAGTGCATGTTTGGAATGACAACTAGTGATGTGCGAGGGTATGGTATAGATGAAGAAGAGGTATGAGGAGTAATTGAAAGTGCGACCAGGCGCGTGGATAGAGCAACTAAATAGACCAAATTGACATTGATGAAGCCGATGTTCCAGAAGAAGAAAGAAGAAAAGAAAGAAACAAGAGCTGGGTAGAGGGGTCGAACGAGAAAAGAGCTTCAAGCTTGGACTTCGTGACGGACGACTTCATGTTCGACTACCGATGCCACCGATGCGAAGGAAAATTGCATCTCGTTACGAGGTTCGTTCGTCTTACCCTGGAACTGGCCCCACTCGACCCACCATTCCTATTTCCGCCAAAGCACCGATTCAACAATCATTTCCTCAGGGTTCAAACGTGGGATTAAAAAAAAACTCACAGCAGCAGCATCATACGCATCATACCCAAACAACACCGCCAACCCCTCAAACTCGGTCTTCAACGCCCCATCGTCCCACTCCCCCCTCGCCATTCTGAAATGGGTGTTCCGCGCGTCCTGTTCTGGCCCGGGAGGCATACGCACGAACGCGGCGTTTGAGGCTTCACGTATACGTACGTCTTTGACGCGCTGTTGACGGATCTCTTCGAACGCGTGTAGGAAGTTGGGGATTTGAGCGGGGGAGGAGAGGAAGGAGAAGAGTTTGCCGAGGACGACGGCGTCTTCGATAGCCATGGACGCGCCGTGGGAGCATCCGGCCTATACGGTTTCAACATAAGGAAGATGCTTTTTTTTGAGGGAGATGGTATAGCGTAATGGAAGCTTACGTAGGCTGGATGTGCGGCTTCGCCCATGAGAACTATACGTTCTGACTCGTCTACCCAGTATTCAGCTTCCGGTCGTAGCATCGATCGCGTCCTCCATAGACATGATACGCCTTTCATCATCTTTTGCCAGCTAGGAAACCGTTGCGAGATGGGTACGATTGTGCGGAAGGATGAACAGAGTAACTTACACTGGAGCGAGAGTGGAATAATCAAGAGTTTTTGTTGGTACAACGTCATACCACGATTCCATGGCATTTTCTGGAGTACCAGCCTCCTCGTCAGGCCAATGGATCATTAACGAGAATTGTTTGTAATTTCGCTAGATTCAGAGGTCAATAATTTTGCCCGCAATCGCCAAGGACGCGCAGTTAACGCACTATCGGATGTGCTATCATTTTCACCAACGTTAGATGTTTACTCGTCAATGACATAACCTTTGAGTCTACTCACCACAAATACTACGGTTTGTACCGACTATCAAAGGCCACTTGTGTGTGATTGTCAGTCCCCAAATCGTGATTCGAGGATGCGTTTCTGATGGTAGACGGATAAAAGACTTACAGCCGATTGTTTGATCATTTTTGAAAGTTGTGGGTCGGTCTCCATCCAGGACGCAGGGACTGTTGCGCCGAATACCGTAACGCCTTCCGGTTCCGGGTCGTCTTCCTCTTCTCCCACCACCACTGGTCGGACGATACTTCTTGGACCATCTGCACCAACGACTACGTCTGCTGTGACGACTTCCCCGTTTGCAAGGGTCACTGACGGTCTTGGGTCTCCCGGGCTGACTTCGGTGACTTTGGCGCCGAAATCGATTCGGACGCCAGCTTCGATGGCGAGTTGGTAGACTATTCGATGGACATCTGAATGCTGGTTTGTTTTGCAATTGTTAGACTTGGCAGTTGTGAGAAAGATAGAGAGAATGACGTACAGCCATCAGAAGGAAATCACCCCCTGTCTCGTTCATCACGTCTTGCCGCCAGGGCGATGACCCGTATAGCTCACCCGTGTGCACTAATTTCGGTATGATACGGGAAGGCAGGGATAGACACATAGGAGAGTTTTTTTTAAGTACAGTCGCGAACAACCAAAGAGAGGGTGATGAGGAAATACGCACAGTCGTACCAAGGTGTCTCCAAGTTCACAACTGCATTCTTCTGCAACTCTTCCTCTCCAATCCATCTTTTGAGAATCTTGCTCATGTTGGGGGGTACGCGCAGACCAGCGGCGGGTGTTCCCACTCGAGATTGTCTCTCCAGGACCCGGACTTTGTGGCCTCCCTTGGCCAACATGTACGCAGCGGAGAAGCCGCCGATCCCTGATAGACACAGGCACAAGTCATTAGAATGGATTACCAAGAAAAGAAAGAAACAACTGATTGAGTTGGACGGAGAAGAAGAGAAGCTGATGACGAACAGCTTCCCAAGAAGGAAGGCTCACCTCCTCCTACGATCAGAAACTCTAACGAGAGCGAGGCGACTTGGTCCGCGGTGGGAGACATGGCTTTCGTGCGGGAAGAATGGAGATGATGGTGAGGGCGGGTGAGTGGGCGGGTGGAGGGGAAGTGTTTGTCGTCGTCGACGTGGACGTAGAACAAGTGAAAAGGAACGGCTACTTAGCGGGATATAAAGCTGGAGGAGCTGGTGTGTGATCCGAGACACGACTCCTTTAACCGAAAACAAAAGCCGTTAGCCAGCGCTTCGCAGGAGCTCAGCCATATTAGGTCGGTCCGCCGCTACAGAAAGGGAAGGACTACTGAGGCGACTGAGTACTGAAGATTTGCGACCCGTGTTTATGCGTTCATGGCTCGTTGACAAATCCTCTAGAGGCATCATCCTGAATGTGAGCTGTACCAACATACTCCTTTCTCTTACTTGCATTTGTTGTATACACCGGAGCCGCGGCTGGTGCTTACATATTTGCAGTGGTACAATCCCTGAGCTTAGACCTGAGTGTCAGCCACGGTGCAAGATTATTAGAGGCGTTGATCAGAAAAGCAGGGACGACGACGCGCACACACCTTTCCAACGTTGCCCATAGCACCCTCGAATTCTTTCGGAGAGACATGAGGAAATAAAAGGGCGTAAACGCTTCCGTAAAATCACAACAGACAACCATCTCAGATTTCTCCAAGCTAGTAGTACGATCATCCGTTGGTTTAAGTCGCTGTTTTCAATTAATTCGCGTCGGGTTGAGATTAGCGGAGTTTCAACTCAGATTGTCCCGGAGCCCCGGCACGTGTTATAATTCAATGTCCGTTCGAGCCCCGCTGGAACCACTTCAAGCGGGTAGTTGGTGCTCAATGTCCAGAACCGCTCTAAGCAAAGCTAATTAAAATTGCCAAGTGTCCCCCTACTAGTCGAAAAAAATACAATGAGTGACGTCTGATTTCATGATTGTTACACTTTGTTACAAAACATGAGGTTAAGCGGAAAGATACGCAGTCCCACGAGGTAGACCTAAACCTGATCTGTTTGTAAAACACCGCAAATCATTTCGATCCCAATGGCGGCGTGATGACAACTTTACGAAGCTCAAAAGTGAGAGCCGAACGATGAGAAAACGAGTAAACGAGATGGTAATAACCCGCTCCACGGTGCCGATTAGTTGCAGGGAGAAATCATGGGTACAGTACTTGTAGGAGCGTACTAGAAGATACTTTCGAGTATGTGTATGCCTCGAGTATGGTTTCGAAAATTTCCTCCGTTGCTCTCCGTTTGTGCGATGATGAGGAACAGCTAGGGGGCCTTGAAACACGAAAACGCCAGGACATGTTTGAAGCGCCGTGTATGTTTGTTCTTAAGATGAATTCTATAGATTGAAGAAAACGGGGGTTGCGGGAAGAGGAGGAGGAGGAAGAATCTGGTATAAGATGGACCGCGTTCTAGGCGTGCCGGTCTCAGATTCGTAGGTATTCCCATTGCAAGGATTCAGATTTTTTTTACCAACACGGAGCAGAATTGTTGAGTGTAGAGTTTGGTTAGAGATTAGTTCTAACAACACAATAGGAATATACATGTCGAGCATTCAGGCTAAGAATGTAGACCACGGTTTTACGATCGAGACCGTAGTACCGTAAGAGAAAGTGCCCCTGCCCTGGAGACGTTCGATGAAGTCCGTCCGATCGGCCGACTTAATAAAGGCAGAAAACACGGAACGCTTTACCTTTCTGTGTAATCACATCTCTCGGTTTCAAAGCACGAGCTCGTTATTGCAAGCTGGCGTCGGGCCCGTCGAGCGTTGTTGTAGAAGTACATGTCACTCCCTGATTAACGAGCGTCGTGCATCAACCAATGCCAAAGCAAGACTCCACTGACCTATCGAATAACACTTGTAAGTGGGTTCTTCGTAGACCAAGTAAGAATGCGAGGAGAGAGATCGAACGGTAGTCCTGTACTTACTCTGTTATCGCCTCCGCCTCCGATTGAATCGATATCAGACTCTTCGCATCGGAAGTGCTCTGCCAGAGTCAGGGCAATTATATAGATCTTGCACGGTACGAAAAAGTGAATAAATAGACAACAGTGCATGCGCAGGGATGTATTCCAAGTTCCCTTACTCCTGGTCGATAATGCGAATGCTTTCGTTCCTTGCGTTGGGCACGTACCTCCGTCTGTGTCAGACGTCGACGCCTACTCGCAAGTTCTTGCTGTACTATCACCCTCGGTTGGACCTCGTAGTTACGATACGAAATCATCCTGCTTTCAATACTGCTTGATAATCGACGACATTATACATTGAGATGAGATAGACATGGACGTTAGAGGAAGAGAGGAAGGCGCTTCCGAACTATGCAACTTGCCTGAATAGAACTCACTGTACTAGTGCCACCAACACTGCCAACGGACGACGATGTTGAGACTCTCAGGTCCTTTGTAAATACACTAGACCACGATTGACAGTATATTGTGGAATCCCATTTGTTGACCTTCATGTCATGGGATCGTAAGTACATGTATGTACCTTTGATTTCATCCGCAAAGCACTATCTGAGCTAGCAGGGCATCAAGCTTATAACACAGCCCAACGCTCGATGGCTACAACTCATCCCCAACTTTCCTTTGCCTAAACCCCGGTCGTGGACCCAAAGACCCGAGAATATCACCAACATAATTATCCGCTCTGATCCCCCGCGCAAAGGTAGCCTCCCAATCGTCGAGAATACCCATGACGATGGGGACACCCGCGAGACGGATGTTCATGATCGCCGAAGCATATCCCGTTAAATCGTGGAACAGATTGTCTGAGGCACTTTGCTCGGGACACGGTCTGTCAAAGTTTGACCCTGTGCGGAGGACGACGACGCGTGAGAAGTCGGCTTTCCCGCGCACGGCGGCGCGAACGAGTGCTTCTAGAGTCGCGTTGTCTTCTTGTTGTGTCGTGCAGTACTCGCCAGAGCCGTTTGTGAGCAGCTTTGTGTAGTTCTCCGTGGCCTCGCCGAGAAGTTTGCCAGTCCAGAATTGGTCGGAAGTCGCTGTGTCGCAGGCGACAATGGTGGGCGGGGCCGCGGCTGGTGTGTACTCTGGAGAGTTGGCGTATAGAGAACGATAGGTCCGTGACCGTTCGTCGTCTGCTAACTGACCCGTCTGAGCGAACTCCATGGCTTTCCGTCTGAGGTTATCGTTTAGTTCGTATACTTCTGTGCCGTATATCGTTGGAGGGAACTGATCAGGCGAGCGAGCGCCCTGAGGGATGTAACCTGTAGTGAAATGAGGAGGGATCTCGCGTGCGTCGATTTCGAATTGCAATCCGACGTGCACAGCGTATAGAGGAAATGTGACGCTACCGATGGTAGCCTTCTTGGGGTTGATACCTGCTATGCCGGCGATGAGGAAATAAGTTGTGCGAAGGTCGAACAAGTCAGAGTATAGGAGGGCAGAGAGGGAGGCTATGGCGTTTATCTCGCCGGAACCAGTGACGAGTTGGCATATGGAACCGTCTAATGTGCAGTGGGCATCTGGGTATAATGAGGAGAAACCGGGCACGGTGGTGTTTTGTTCGAGAAGGTTGAATTCGTCTATACCGTGCCATGTCTCTCCCTCTGCTCCGAACTGCACATGCATAAGTTCAAGTTCAAAGAGATTGCGTTAGAGAGACATACCATTCCGATTATGAATACTTTGGGCTGTAGTTTTGAGTCCTGCTTGACTAGTACCTCTTGTACATCGCGATGACTTTCACTGTAGTGACCCTCCACGTGTAGTGCCACGTTGAGGCCAAGTATGATCGTTACCCACAAAGCTGTAAGAGGAAGTGTTACCATTGTACATACTCCTGAAGCATGTTACACTCGAAGTCAAAGCCTCTAGCTTGAAGTTCAAGCTCAAGCAGTGACTCCTGCCGGCCGTCGCGTGTTTCGGCTTCAGATTACATAATCCAATCAAACTGCCTGATCAGGTAATTCACAACAATCGACTTATAGTTTTCGGGTCTTCTATGTCGGACCATATTCATTTGCCTGCACTTGCAGCCCGTCTTTGGCCAATGCCTTCCGTCCCAGATCTTTTACGAGCAGCGACGAAGGGCCAATCAGACGCAGGATGTCGGATATTCAGCGGATCACTTGTACCAGTGTGCATTGACAGGAAGCATCACTTGGCCTTGATATGCCCATGCAGACCACCCCTGAACGACGACGTTTTTCATCTCAACGCTCTCCGCCCTTCCACCAGGGTGCTCTGAACGATGAGGGCGGTATGGCGTTGCTCAGCTGCGATTCTCGCATCGCTCTCTGTCGTCTCTAGAGCCCAAGGCGAGAAATGGGTCAATCGTACGATTGACGATCAGTTGGGTGACGAAGCAACAGGTCGTTTGGTACGTGTTCTGTATCATCTCAGCACGGTTGTTTTTCATTCACATCTTCCTTTTTATTATCTCTGTCCTGGTATCCTCTTCGTCTATAGGTCACTTACACCCCACCGGGGGTCTGGTCGCAGGGAAACGGATGCGGGTACTGTGCACTTAAGCCAGATAACCACTCCGCTCTTGATGGTTCGTCTAAGACTGCAGTGAACTTGGGAGGTGTTCACTCATGGAGTGATTGTAGGAACATGGCATGATGGCTTTCACGACCCAAACCGCGACGTCGAGCCGTTAGCATTCGAGTTCAAATTCAATGGTACGTTCTTCTTATGATTCCTCTATCTACAAAATGACAGCTTTCTCTAGGAACCGCTGTATACATCTTCAACATCCTGGTCAAACAGGCCCTTACGAACGTCAACATCACTCTTGATGGACAACTCGTCAATACCTACGCCCACACGCCTGACCTCACGAACCAGTTCGCGTACAACGCCTCCGTTTTTTCCAAGGAAAATATTCCGTATGGCGAGCATACAGTTGGAGTGAGTGCATTTGGGCCAAACCAGACGAATGTGTTGTTTGATTATGCGATATACACGTGCGTGTTTCAGCTACTTCTGATTGGCTCTCGAAGCTGATTGTTTCGTCTTGTCAGCACTAACGTTACAGACGATACATCTACGACGAACGGAACTGGTACTGCGTCAACTAGTCCACGTACGTCTCACTCTCGCAACATCGCTGGACCTGTGGCAGGAGGCGTAGTAGGCGGAGTTGTCTTCATCTCCGTCGTCATTTTCGGCCTGTGGTGGTACAGAAGACGGGGTCGAAAAGCAGCTAGTGTTACTCCCTTTATCAGTAAGACCCGACAACCGTTCGACGGTATGCTCGCATCCCCAGTGGTGGAGAAGGTCATCGACGTTGGCCAGATCTACGACCCTTCATCTTTGAAGATAGACTCGAACGACGTAACTGAGACTGACCCGTCAACGGGAAGAAGCGAAGATACCTCTGGTTTCAGGGTATCGACTCCTACATCTCAGAACGATTCACTTCACGATGATGTCCAAGCCCTGAGAGATCAACTCGCGTCTATAGTCCACAGCTCACGAACTACCCAGGCTTTCATCGGTACCCCCGCAACCTCCACGTACCAAAGCTCTCCCACCCACATAACCACCAACGACTCCAAACCCTCTCGCCGAAATAATTCCAGCTCTGATATCCAAAACGACATACGTTCGCTACGCCAACAAGTCGAACAACTCCGAGCCCAGCAAGACGCACGAGGCAATGTCGTACCGCCATCTCCTTCTCCCCCGGCTGGGGGCGCCTTGAACCTCGATTTGGTACAGGAAATTGCGAGTCTGAGGTCTGAGATCCAAGAGTTGAGGATTCAGCAGGAGATTCTCGCTGGTCCGTTGCCGGAGTATTCGCCCCCGGAACGGCCGTTGGCGGGGTTTGGTGGCGTGGGCGCGGAGCAGGTGCAGTAGGAGTGCATGGACGTTCTACCGCTTCGTTCCATGTGTAGCTCGCCCTCAGGCTATTGTGAAGACGTTCTACTAGGTGTGGTGAGATGGACTTTGAAAAGCTATTTATTTATTTTTCCCGTGGTGTTTCTTGGGAGGTTGTATAACCTTATATACTACGTTTTTGGTACGAGCATGTATCTTCTACGCTATTGGTAATCACTTTCTCTTGTGTATTCTTATACATTCGATGACGTTCACAGTGGCAGGGTCCCTTTGACCCCATGGCACTAAAAGCCAAGGTCCAAGTTTGATCAGACGATCATATATCACACACTACTTGCAAAAAAATACAACAGATTATCTGGTTTGTTGGCTACATATACTCTATACAGGGGAAGGGATATCATTACCAGCATAACTTGAATATATCAAGTCCATGAGTCAGAGTCAGAGGGCCGTTCTTCTCTTCAGACTCGTAACACAGGTCCAGTCCAGTCCAAGCAGAATGTCCATCTTGTGGAAGGGCGAGGGAGAGGAAGAAAGACGGAAAAGAGTCCAAGTCCAAGAAAAAAATGAATCTTGGAGAATGGGAGACAGAAACGCGACGTCCAATGGGTATACGTACTGGAGGTTTAGAAAGAAATGCACCATACATACACGCGGAATGTGTATCTCGTGGAGAGGGGAGGGAGGGGAAGAAAGGCGAAAAGAGTGTAGACTGAGTCCAAGTCCAAAAAAGCGAACCTTGGAGAAAGGGAAATGGGAGCGCGACTGGGAATAGCGTCCAATGGGTATACATACCAGAGGTTTAAAACAAAAAAACAATCCCCTTCCCTTCCCCAGTCAATATCAACGTCGACTAAACGCTACACTACGACGTAGTGCCTTGGATCGCTTGGGTTAGACCGTACTAGTCCTACAAAATAATACGCACACCCCATTCAAGTTAGATTTTTTCGACGAAATTTTCGAAAACGGTCAACACACCATGTATGAAACTACTCGACTCTTCCCCGCTGATCTCCTCAAGCGTCTCTTGGGTGGTTTCCCTGACGAGGTAGAACGTGGTTATACCCCCCGTGAGCGTGAACGCTATGAACGAGAGGAGACTACCGTGAATATTCATATTAGTAATTTGAATACTAGTAGCACGTTGAATGAAAAACCCACACGTTCTTTGGCGAGACATCCCGAAACGCAAACTGCGAAACGATAGCCCCGACTTTCCCACAAGCCGCGCATATCCCGTGGCACGTCGAGCGGTACCGCGTAGGGAAGTTTTCGCCGGGGAGTAAAAATGTTGTAGTGTTGGGTCCAAAGTTCTGGAAGAAGCTCGCTAGGATGAATAGGAAGAGGAAGATTTTGGCGGAGGGGGTTATGGTGAAGAGGGAGTTGCTCGACGATGATGATGATGGGCTGATGGAAGTGCACGAAGAGGATTGGGAGGAGTTTGGGAGGAGAGTCGAGGATATGCCGCCTGTATAGTTTCAATTAGTTTACCGATGATTTTCAGAAGGGATGGGGAGGAGAGGAGAACTTGAACATACCCATAATAGCGAACAACACAGTAAGCATACCAAACCCGATCATCTGGATCTTCTTTCTCCCGAGCTTCTCAATCACAAGAAACGTCGCCCAGTACCCTGGAACAAGCCCCACAGCAGAAAGCAACAAATTAGCGATGATGAGGTTCTTGAAGTCTCTAAACACATCGTTCGCGGTGTTATCCAAATTCGATATCTGTGCGTCTCCGTTGGGACACGTCGTAAGACCTCGGAGGTGCGTGATGAACCCGAGTGCGGTGAAGAACTTGTCGGTGTTGAGGCCAAGTCCATAGAATATCACCTGCGTAAAAAAAAAGTATCAGCGTGGTGTTCAGCCAAGGAGGGAGTTCAAGTAAGTAGTAGCCAAAACCTCACATCAATCGCAAACCACGAATACGCACACCCCACAAGAACACTCCAATTCTCCCACCTCCTAAAATACATCCCAAAATCCCTCCAACTCCCCCTCGGAGCCACCACCCTCACCACCACCGAATCCGGATCATACGCATACCGTCCTGTCGTCAAAAACTGCTCGATGTCGATGATAGCCTGTTTGACGTTGCGTTCGATATCCATGGTGAAACGCGGGGTTTCGGGGATGGTGAGGCGGAAGTAGAGGGCGAGGACAGCGGGGACGCAGCCTAGGCCGATGAGGATGCGCCAGGCTTGGTCGATGTTGTTCCGGAGAAGACAGGTGGGGGAGGTGGTGGAGGTTATGAGGAGAGGGGAGGTGCAGGGGGTGTCGAGGGAGAGAGGTTGGTCGGGGGAGGGGAAGCGGTTGTGGTATATGGAGACGATGATGATGGCTATTATGGTTGAGGCTGTGAAGGTGCAGTGTTTTTGGGATACGGGTTGGACGGTGAGTATATTTGAAATTTGGAGAATGTGAGTTAGAGGACGAACCTAGTTGTCCCCAGCCTTGATTAGCAAACACGGCAGTCATCATTTTGCCACGATTGTGGGTCGCCGCGAACTCTGAGGCTATAACAGCAGAAAGAGGATAATCTCCCCCAATTCCCAGCCCCATCTAGTAGTTAGCCGTGACGATTTAGTAAATCGTAGGTGCATGTAGCGCACGGTTGAAAACTAACGATGATCCGCCAGATGATGAGGGCTGCAAAGATGTTGATGGTGCCAATGTCTGCGTTGGCGGATAATGACTGACCAAAGGTGCCGATGATTATGATGATGAGTTCAATACCGTCTATGATATACGTAGGTTACTACTAGGCGTGTTCGGAGGTGGAACTCTAGGAGACGTACACATCCTTTTGCGACCGATACGGTCAGCGAGCCATCCGAAGAGCAATTGACCTATGAACGTTCCGATTGGGGCGGCAGTCTTGATCGCAGTCTGTGCGAGAGCTGATAGAATGTTATAGTAGTAGATCATGGGTAAGAGAACATTGCTTACTGTTGTTACTGTTGTAGACAAACGCCATCATAACCGAAGCGATGTTGATCGAGAAGATGTCATATCTAGTATGATGCAAGGTAAAGTCGAAGGACTGAGGTGATTGAGCACGAGACTTACGCGTCGGTGAAGAACCCCACTCCGGCGATCAAGCAGACTCTGAAGTGGAACCATCTGCGAGGCGCGGGTCACAATCAGAATTATCTATCGTGGACTGGATAAACGACTTGCTAAAAGAGACACTTACGAGAATTCGGCTTTGTCAACTTCATCCAGAGCAGATATTCTGTCTTTGGAGAGCTTAAATCCGATGTGGTCCGTGATATCCTCCTCTGGGCACCTGGTCATCACCAACGGGGGCACTTCAGACTGTCCATCCTCGACGGAGTGATCCTCAGTTTTTCCATAGTCGTGGCACCCGTCACCAGTATTTGCGTTGAGGTCGGTGTCCAGCATTCGGGTGTGGCTTGGGTATAGTGCATCGGAGCCAGAGGTATAGGTGAGATAAACGCCGGCTTTGGTCTCGCAGCTTGTTCGAGGTGGGTAACAGTGCTCGCTTGATTGCCCTGCTCTTGAGGACCCAGATGTCGGCTGTTGGGAATGATGGCCAGCACAGAGGTGATCAGAGCCTGGGTTACGGTGGGTGGGGCGGCATACCGTAGCAGGCTCATCTAGGATATACCTGCCCTGGGTACGGTTGTTATCGACGTGGGGGGTAGCCTTCTCTGGCAAGCTACTGCTAAACCCTGCTTCCGGCTGAGAATAGTACTTGTTCTCGCTACTGGGGAGTCGAGAGGGATCAAAGGATTCATCTGCAGGTTCAGAGGGGATGTCGGAAAGCTGAGCAGCTGCTGGGTCCGTGTCTTTGCGCTCAACGTATGTCGGTGCACGAGTCATCGGATAGCTCGTACGCAAACCCGGCTTTCTGGAAGAGCTCGATGGCTTTGGTTCCTCGGGAGGCGGGAGAGGGTGGATGGATGGTGAAGGTAGTAGGTTGCTGGAAGACCACTTGATAGGGATGGGAGATGAAATGTGGGCGTGCTCTGATGAAGGTCCTGGAGGTGATGGAGGGACTCCGTCAAGTGAAGGTTTACCGTCCTTGGGATAGTCCATGGCTGGCGAGAGATGCGTGAGTGGTTGAGGGGGGTGGGGGATGTTTGCACTTATAAGAGAAGACCAGGGACACAAGTTTGACTTTGATATTGTGCGTAAATGTCAATAAAGGCGGGATACCTTTCTCACACGACCAGCTCTGGGTTGAACAAAAATGTTAGTAGATAGTTGGCAGAAACAGCGGCGCGAGATCGCAGCAGAGTTGCAAATTGAAACAAACAGGCAACACTGGCTTTACACTTACTAGGGACGTGGCGGTACATAATTTCGCAGTATCAGAAACCCAAGGAGCATTCCTAGATCATAGAGAGAGGAATCTTAATCAATATTGGGCGTGAACGTTCATCGTATCAAGCGCTGGATTGGCTGGCGTGCCAGCATGTGTAAAGTTTGCTCCAGGGGCAAAAGCCAGATAGACTCGTATGAAAGCGGTGTTTATCTCCCTATAACTAAAGCAGTGTCAGCCACTTTAATGCGATGTACTTGATTACTTACTTTGGTACTGTGGTAGAACGGTCAATTATCCAAAGAGTCAATAAAACATGACTAGATCAACGAGTGATAATGTCATAATGACTGTGTACTTATCGACTTGGTTTCATTCGTAATGGACACCTTGCACTGCCCGTATACAAACTGGGCACCGTCAAGCTTTCAGCTGGTAAAGTGTGGCGGGCTGTGAGGGCACTATGCCACGCATATATGCAGCCCTAGAATTGAAAAAAGGACAGCATTGAGCATAACAATACAATGTAGTATTTGACACTTGCCTTAAACAAACGAGACGATGAGTCTTATCACTATTACTTATTGTTTGTACCACCGACGTTACCGAGGGTCAATACTTGATTGGGACTGTGTCCCCCTTCCGATGTGCTTTTACCTTCAATAGTTCTTCAATTATCTCGGAACTAACTCTGCAGTTGCCTGTAGTTTGGTGAGATGTTCGGAACGATCATGGGGAGTGTAGATACCGGTGATGGTCAAGCCAAGTATGAATTCAAGACACAACTTGTTTAGTGTTGTCAGATACTGAGTGGCTTTGCTGAGTTTGTTACCGTGAGAACACCCAATTGTTACGACTCTTTAAAGCAATACATACTCGCCAGTAACAAATCTACTTACACGACAAGGCTTTCCGTTATCGTCCGTCCTCCATACTACGTTGTGCTCGGACTAGAGCTCCCTTTGAAGACGAAGAGCAGGAGTGCTCGAGCAATCAACGTTATGTCCCTTGAAGATGGAGGAGGTTCAGATGAGAAAGTTGACCGTCGTCGTCGCTGATACAAAGTACAGTTGCCGAGGAATCAGGATTTGGGTTCCGTAGTGAGCGAACACACCCTTTGTATGCTTTCCTCAGGCTATCCTGCGAGACTAACTACTGTGTACACAGGTATCGCTGTACTCATAGTCATACTCCCTTTCGACACAAGTCAGTGGGGTCCAAGTGCACGAGCATGAATATCGAAAACCAGCTTGTACATGTTCACTCGAGGTACGAAGCGTTTACAGAATCCCGAACCTCCCTGCTTCGTGCTGTAGCTCTGTTTGGCATGAATTTACGACGATGGCGCGTGAGGAACGTGTCCGAGGTCTCTTTGGAACCATCGCCCCCTCCCCTTTTCGTGGTACGTGTCTCGAGTCTTTTACCTTGCGTAATATCCCAGGTTATGCAGCACAGCTTAAGAAAACACGACAGACGAACATAGATTGAGCCGAGCCACCCTCGCACTACGGGAGAGATTACGCCTACTGTGCAACGTTGTCGCACTCGAGAGGTGGTGGCGCTGTGGCATCTGAGGCCTCTTCCGCGGATTCACTGCCGGTCACGGAGCATACGTTGGTGTATGCAAAGGATCCTGAGTCTCCCCTTTAAGTTACCCTCCTACAAATGGCTAGTAGAACCCGCTTCGCTTCACTCTGAAGCCGCTCAACACTCCTACTCGTCCTTGTATTTCTTCAGGTGGTTTGGCAGGCGTCGCAAGCTGGATGATCACGATCCCGTTTGATGTTGTCAAGACACGTCAACGTAATCCCTATGGAACTACGTTGTTGATTATCGTGAACTAGTATAGACGAGAAGGCTTCTGTGTATTATTTCACGGGATGAAGCCAACGCTCACCAGGTACGCTGTATCCGGTAGACTGATCTCTTGGTCACCTGTGCTGAATTTTGCTGAATACTTCTCTGTTGTAAGGCGGTTCCTGTTGACAGCACAACGATAGAGCCCTTTGAAACGTTATTAGCATCACTACATCCGAAGCTGCGTGCATACTTACATAAACAACATACTCACGAACGAATCCTGACTTTCTTTCGTGCAAGTACTTTAGAAAGTGTAGAGTATATTTCGTGGGTCAACTGAGTGTTCAGCCGCCGGTGCGTGCTGTGATTACTTGATATTTGTGTTTTACCCAGAAGGGAAGTTATATGGCCCAGAAGGACAACTTCCCCTTTCGGACACAATGCGAAACATATATATACGCGGGGTTTTATTCCATGGTCTTTCACGACCTTGCACCTTTAACCCATTCCACGTTCATCTTGAACTCGCTATTCTTTTTATCTTGCTTACCTCACTGTGATACTTTCTACTCTCTCACCTCTTCGCGACTCCAGGTTTTTTTCGTTTACCTCTGTCGACGAGTCAAGGTCATCAAAGGGAGGTATTAGAGATGGACACCATAGGGTAAGTACATACTTTCCCTCTGATCCCCAACGCTTCTAACATGCAGATGCCTATCCCACAAGCTTCAGACCCGACATGGCCCTTATCAACAAACTCCCTCACGAACTGCTCGCCATGATATTTCTCGCTCTACGAGACTCGTACACCATATCTATGTGTCAACGCGACCATCAATGGTACAAGAACGTCTATCGCTGGTACTCACAAACAAGCCTGGTGTGTCGTCTCTGGAGGGAGGTTTCACGGGAGTATTGCATGCTATGGACGGTCATCGAGGCTTCTCTCCCTGAACGACATTTTCTCATGGGCATGGTCAAGGCAGCGCCGTTGACCGTCATATACAATCCTGGTCCCAACACAGAATCGCCACCGTTCTTTGAAGAGTATCGTTCTCACGTTCCTCGCATCAAGTCGTTGGCCATGATAGGTGCGCATCGATGGCATGAGGCCTTCAACAACGTACAGGCCCTACCCAACCTCGAAGAACTACGGTTATATCGTAGTGCCTGTGGCCACCAAGACCGAATGTTTTCGCTCCCAGACTTGTCTACATCCTTCCCTGCCTTGACCACCATCGACATCCTTGGATATCGGTTCCACCCACATCATTCGATCTTCTCGCACAACATCCGTTCGTTGCGTCTAGGTTTGAACGCTCTAGAACGGAGCGTTGTGCGTGGATTGTACCAGACCACCATGGCAATCGTCCGGAAAATGCCTCTCCTGGAGCATCTGGGTTTGCACGGTGTCTTGACTGAGTACAATCCCAAGGCTGATCATCCTCGGATTACTCTCCCACACTTGCACTGTCTCTCAGTATCCGCCCGGCCCGAATCCTGCGTTGCCCTCCTTTCCGCACTCAAGTTCCCCAACGACACGCACATCGACGTCAAGTGTGTCAACGCCACCTTCGCGGATTGGGTGCACGTCCCGGGAAAGTTCGCAGCTCTTGGAAGAAAGCTGGATGGGTCGGATACGCTGGGAGACGTTCATCCAATAGAAAGTCTCATTGTTCAAAGCTGTCCGATAGTCTCCAAACGCACAGGCATGATACTCGTTCATTGTCTCAAGACCCAGGATCCCTACGGCCATTCGAAGCATAGTGCCAAGAACACCGCGTTTTTCACGCAGGCGCTCACCCATCTAAACCACATCACTAATAGCACGACAAACTGGCGAGAAGACAAAATGATAGGCGTACGGCTGTCTCTCTTGGGCACATGTGCCCCTATGGTCTTCGCGGATAAATGGTATTCAATGTATTGTCATGACTGGCCTCTTCAAAGCGTCAAGACGTGTGTTGTCGGGCACGGATTTATCGCTCTCCCGGAAGTACGGCGGTTTTGTCCTGGGACAACGACGTTGTTCTTGGAGGTGGGGGTGAAAGCTGATGTTCGTAGTGCCAGATTCGGAGGTACACCCAACGACGACAAGCCTGAGGTCACACACGCCACCATGGCTTCACATACCGAGCGAGCCGGCATTGAGACCATCACGCTGTGGAGACCAAAAGTGGAAAAGGATACTTCCCGCCTCGCACTCTGGCTGAAATTCAGAAAATATACAGCGTACTTGTTCGATGCCGGTATTATCGGGTCTGCTACCAGAGAGGTCAAGCTAGCCTACAATATCGAACCCTCTGCTCTCTACGCTAAGGGAGCCATCGAGATCGCGCGGATAGACTTGGTTACGCAGAGCTATGGACCTTTTGACAGAACTGAGTTGAATGGGATGATGTATGTTTAGGAATGTGCGTGAGTATGTATAAATCTAAAGCTGTTTTCTGGGATAGTGGCACTTGGCTGTGGCATTGCAATCCGTGAAGTATAGCAGATCTAGAGATTGTAATTATTTTCTCTTACCTCTGTCGCTGTACATGGCCTGAGACAATAAAAACGCGTCGAGTTGCATCCAGCAAAATGTATCACATGACCGTGTTCACAGAATCATGATGGCCTGCACACGTCCTTCACCGTGTGCTTCCAACTTGCTTGCTCGTACCCATATTCGACTTCGACCACCACCACCACTTTTTGCACTCAATACAAGTCTAGTGGCGCGAAGGTACACCTTACGGATCCTAATGTAAGTTTGCAATGCAACGATAGATCTAGTTCCTCTACTTCACAGGCCAACGTCTTTAGGTCTAGCTCCGCGCTTTCCTCCGCCAGGGAGCAAAAACGTTTGGAACTGGAGAACCGCATTTCCGAGTACTCGCAGAAGATTATAGAGACAAAACGCGACATTAATCGTCTCCTGTTACCAGTCGTCCTTCCTCCTGAATTGCTCATCAAGGTGTTTCGCTATGTCGCCCACAACAGCATTATCGGACTTACAAGCTCGTGGCTTGAATCATGCACACATGTCTGCCATCGTTGGCGAGAAGCCGCGCTTGATGCACCAGAGCTATGGTGTACTATCGTGCTAGGAAATACTAGTACTCTCGATGGTACCAGGGAGATGCTTGCGCGGTCGCAGCAAATGCCGCTCGTGGTCAGGAGTCACCCGCGATACACACCTTTGGAGGAAAATCCTATACTACACAATGAAGCTTTGGACTACGTCCTACGCGAGCTTCCGCGAATCGTCGTTCTTGACGTCAGTGTCTCGGCGTATTCGATGCCAAGCCAAGGGTATCCCGAGGACGCATTGTTGATGAAGGAGCTCATGTTTTATTCCCCCAACGGCATCATGCAGCCTACTGCCAGTGGTAACCAGCAGCTGTTGTCTCACCTTCTGGAAGCCAATATGCCAGGTCTTACAAGTCTCGAATTTCATTTGCCTTGCATGGAGTGGAAGCATGGCGTCCTCAGGCCTGCCTTGACGCATCTTACGCTCTCTGGGACTGAGAAGAACCCGTATTTCATGATCGACGATGTGCTGGCGATACTAGATTCACTCCCTCTTTTGGAGACACTTGAACTCCGCTGGGCTCTTCCAATTTCTGCAAGCCCAGACCCAGACACCCCCTTCATCAGCCTGCCAAACCTTCGGGAGTTGACCATCTGTGACACTGCGGAGTCGTGCGCTGAGCTGTTACGACAAATATCGCTCTCTCCAGCTATAAAAATAAAATTGGATTGCACCTATCGTACGTTGCAAAGCGTGAACGATGTATTGCGCATAATTCGCTTGACGGGGGCAAACCTTCGCAGGCGCAATGGCGTTGGGGAGAACTTTGCATCGGCTATACTACCGACCATCCGTACGTTTACTCTGTGCGGGATAGTAACCCTCGACGCCACGCAACTGCGTGCATGGACTACCTATCATACTATCGACGAACTCTACAACAGGATTCGCCAACATTCGGAAACACAATTCCCGGACCCATTGATTGATATAATTCTGCGCCACGGTGGGCGCAGGCACTTTCCTGCTCTCCATCTTGTTCACGCAATCCCCGTGGAGGACATCAAGAGTGCCGTACTGCATCCCTCGCACGAAAAGACATATCAAGAACACGAGGCCCTGATCCATCTGCTCTCCAATATGCCGAGTTTGCGAGAGCTTGGCATTGGTAGCTTTGCCCATTATTGCATCCACGATGTTCTCATTCATAGCGATCGCGAGTTACAAAGGGATCAAATCCACGAGGGATTTATCCTTCCGAATCTGTCTGTCCTAGCTCTCAGTATGGTCGGTATCCCGCCGGTATACGATGGAGTCGACTTTCTTGAAGATCTCGAAAACATGTTCGGAATACGGAATGACATAGGTGGTGCGCGGAAGCTCGAGAAGCTTATCTTGAGAGCGTGTCAGCAAGTGGCTGATAGTGACCTCAAAGTATTTAGGCCGTTTGCCAATACGGTGATACGAGAACAAGCGTCCGAGGATACAGATAGTATGTGATATTGTATATAGAGGACAGTAGTTGGTTAACGTTGAACGTCGGAACACTGATTCCATGAGCTCTTGGCAAGATCCCAAGTCCTAGGACGCGTCGAGTTGCATCCATCAAAATATCACATGACCGTGTCCGTAGAATGCCTTGACAAGTTGACATTCGGTTTCAACGTGCACGGTGCAAGTGGCAATGGCACACCCTTCATGCACTTTCAACGTGCTCGTGCTCATCCTCAAACTTCAACTCTGACCACCACGATCTTCCGCACATTCAATATAAGCTTAGTTCAAAAGCACAGGCGAAAATAGATTGATTATAGTATTGCGGACTAGTAAGTAATGTAAGTTTTGCCTTGTAATCTATTGGTATGGGCCACACCTTACAACTTGTAAATTCAGGTGCGACGTAGTGCTGTCTCCCATTGAGGGTAGACATTTAGAGAGCCGCAATCCCGAGGACCTACAAGAGATCATAGAGACGAACCGCAACACCAATTACCTCTTGCCACCGGTCTCCCTCCCTCCTGAATTACTTGTCAAGGTGTTCCGCTACGCCGTCCGCGACAACTCTGGCACCCCTGACCAACTCTTCCCATACCCCTGGCTTGGAATTACCCGAGTTTGCCATCGTTGGCGACAAGTTGCACTCGGTGCGCCGGAGCTATGGCGTACTATCTGGGTCACTACTCTCGACTGCACTAGAGAGATGCTCGCACGGTCGCAACAGATGCCACTTATCGTTAAAGGCGATATGAATCAACTTGCGCGGATGGGACAGGCCAAATATAATGAAATTCTGGACTGCATTCTACGCGAGCTCAGACGCATCGTTATTCTCGATGTCTGCATCGTGGAGTTTCCGATGCCGGAATTAGAGCACTACCCCGAGGACGCGTTGATGATGATGAAGCTCGTATTCCATTCCTTTGCGAACCCGTCTCAGAGACCCGGTGGTAGCCTTGTAGACCCATTGCTGACTTACCTTCTCAACGTCAATGCGCCGAATTTGGAACGCGTGAAGCTTTACTTGCCCTGCATACAGTGGAAGATGATTCGTGGGCTCGTCAGAAATACCTTGAAGATTCTCACGTTGTCCGGGGATGACGAGAAGGACGAAGAGGCAGATTTCGTTATGGGCGATGTACTCCACGTACTTGGCTCACTCCCTCAGCTGGAGAAACTCGTCCTACGCTCTGCTCTTCCTGAACCCCCTGGCGATCCTCCGGAGCTAGTAACCTTCCCCACTATCCTTCCAAACCTTCGAAGCTTGACCATCGCTGACACTGTGACATCATGCGCCAATCTCTTACGACGAACTTCGTTCCCTCCTGACGTGAAGATGTCGTTGCATTGCACATATCGTTCACAGCGAAGTGTCCCTGGCCTTGTGGATGCCATTCGCTCAGGGCCGAGTTTTCAGAGGTATCACGGTACTCAAGGCAATCTTTCATCCCCTCCACAAACGATCCGTACGCTCGTTTTACGTGGTCCCGACACAACCGACATCACACAACTACGTGCATGGACCACCTATCATTCTCTCGACCAACTCTACTCCAACATACGCGAACGTTTGAAAACTCCATTAGGTGACTATCTGATCAACATAACTTTGAAATGCGAGACGAAGAACCACTTTCCTGCGCTCCAGCTCGTTCGCGCGTTCCCCTTGGACAACATCGAGACCGTTCTACTGCGTCCCGCGCACAAATGGGCATCAAAGTGCCTAGAGATGATTGCCTTGAACAATCTGCTCTTCGATCTTCCGAGCTTGCGAGAACTCGATATGGGCAGATTCGCCACTCCTCGCTTGCCCGAAATTATATTTTGTTCCCGATTGGACGAAGTGGATGTGGTCTTACCACCCAGCACACCTGGCGAACCGACGCAGATGCGCCGGGTGCTACGTGAAAACCTCATTTTCCCTGATTTATCCGTCCTGGGCCTGGACATGGTGGACGTCGTACCTGGGGAATACATGAGACATGACGTTGATCATTTCGACGGAGATGGAGACGACTTTCTCGAAGAAATCGAGATTGCGTTTGACATACGGAGGACCGTGTGTGGTGGGAAAATGTTTGACAGGCTCGTCTTGAACAATTGTCTGCGGGTGACTGACGGCCATGCCCAAAAGTTTGCGCGGTTTGCTAATACGCTAGTTCGAGAAGAGGCGATGTGATAGGTACATGCAGACTCCTTGACCGAAAAGAGTTATCATTTATGTGCTTGATGACTGCGGTGAGAGAGCGATTTGGGGGCATCTTTGACGGTTGGATACAGGATTAGTATATATGCAATTATATCAGGGCTAAGTCTCACTTACCCAGCGAGTGTTTGTGGAGTCATAATTCGAGGGAGATTGAAGCGATGGAGTGACGGTCGTCGTAATGAGGAAGGGGTAAGACAACGCACCAAACATTCATAGCAGAAGTGATCACATGTTCACTTGCTTCAATGCAGACTGAGACATACCCTCGTAAGTTAGCTTAATCAGTTATATCAGTCGCAAACGAAGTCTCGGTGGACAGCATCTATGTAGTAACAACGTTGCATATATTGTCTGTCTTGACTCGTATGTTTGGCCGCAGTGATACCGTCGGATGGCTCACCTAAGAGCCGACTACAGCTTCGACTTTTCGTTTTCCTGTATTAGACCCTTCACGACATCTTCATCGTACACGTCAAAGTTCCTCTGTAACTCAATCTCTTGAACCACCTGTATCTCACGCATCAGCCTGATTTCTCATTCCGCCTGATTAAACGACAAAACTCACCCCAGGCTTCTCGAATTTTATCAAAGACCGATGCCTCCGTCCCTTCACACCACCTCTCGCCTCGTCCCCCTCGTAGACCAAGCAGCTCCACCCCTTTCGCTGTTGAGCCTTCTGCGCCTCCTCAACCGCCTCAACTTTCATCGGCATAGGATTAATATCTAATCCACCAAATGAACCTCTCGCCATGCGCTCTACCTTCGCCTTCTGTTCTTCAGTCGTGCTTCGGCCCTCAAGTAGCGGTAAAAGGGTCTTTACGATGTAATATTGAGGAGGCATCAACATGATTTGACGGTTGGCAACTTCTCGGAGGATGTCTGAGATGTGTACAAACCGGGCTGCAACGACTTCTTGACCGCCATCGGGGGTAGGAAGGCGATCGAGTTTGTCTCCGGAGGTGAATTTGGTAGAGCCCGCGTTTGAGGAGGCCGAGGGGTTGGAGAGGAAGGTGATGTAGAACTGGGTTTTGAAGCGTCTGAGCGATTTCGAATGGTCCGATTCATTGAGAGCTTGGTCAAGAAAGAAGCAGAGAGGACAACTTACCGAGGCTGATTAGCGGGCGTCGTCCACATTGTAAACCTCTCTAGCCTCGCAGCTTCCGCTTTCAAACCCCATCTTCCTAGGAACTCTCCGAACAATTCCTTCTGGGAGTGTATTCTCTCTCGTGCTTCATCTAACTCTGCGTCACCTGGGAATCGTCCGGTCGATGAGCTGGAAGCAAGAAGTATTCCAGTCTCCTCAAATGACTCTCGAATAGCCGTCATCTCCAGCGAACCGGCGTCTTGAGAAAAGTCATAGTTTCCTCCAGGAAACACCTATCGAACTCAGATTAAGGCGAGAGTGCAAATCAAGCGAATAGGAACGTACATGTACTCCAGCAAATGCACTCGACTTTGGGTTCCGTTGCACCAACAAGATCTCATTGCGCTGGTTGACGACGATGAGACTAGCCGAAAGCCTCGGCTCTTGGGACTTTGCTCTCTCACTACGCTCCGCTGCCATAGTATGGATCCTGCGTAGACTTCTTGCTGAGTGCCCGTCAGGATTAGCAAGTCGAAAGAGGGCTCGAGAGAACATAAGAAACGAAGTGGAAAGGGTACTCAGGCTGAGGCTGTAGGTCATGGCAGCATGTGAAAAGATCCGGCAGCGTTCCGTTCACAGACTACCATGAACCAAGCTCGGCAGACACACACGCCGTGCTCTCAACTAAAGTCGCTGTATGAGACCCGAGTTCGTTCAAGAGGAACGTAAATGTAGCAATTTTGAGATGGTGGTCAGCGACGGAGGATGTCTGTGACTCTGGAGTCTGAATTGGGACCAACGACGTTTTAGTCACGTGCCTGTGACATCACGCGTAAAACCGGCTGACCCAGTCACGCGTAGTCACACACTCTCTGCAGATCAGTCTTCTGGCAGCTGCTAGCTACCTGCAATGCGCCATAAATGCTGCAGTCCGTATATATAGCAAAATACGAAGTCTGCCTATGGATATTTAATGCTCACAGTTATTTTGTAGGCCCTCGGACGTGACTCACGGAAGTTCCAGCGTTACTGGAGGTAAAACGCCCATCGAGCTGCCCTCAAAAGAAGTTGTTGATGGCCGTTCTGGTATGTCTTTCAAGCTTCAGCTTCAATTATGAACTGGAAAACCCGACTTTAGATGTAGGCGATAACTGCGCTGTCTTCTATCATTACTGACCAAGTACAAGACGATAGATATAAAACGGCGGTTACCAACTAAGTCTTTTAAAGAAGTTGGCGATTTGGCCTAGTCGATCCAACATCCTGAGATTAAACAGAACGCTCTCCTTAAATGTGAGTATTTGCATGTAGGGTACGAGATTATGGCCCTCATATAGCATCGATGTTTTTAGCTAATCATGGCCGAAGACTCCTGCTTTGTAAATATCGCCGTTACACGGAAGCAATCTCGCCCCAACGATGTTCCTTCCACTTTACAGGCAGAGATAGTCGTCGAAACTTCAGGTAGGCATTGAATTTTTGCTTTTAAAAAATATACGCATGATACTAGCTTAGCCTTTACCGACCTCAGAGTCAGTAACTATACCCACAACTGTGACTACTAAGGCTGCCCCCAAGGTCCAAGTCTTGAATCAAGGACCATTTAAACCTCTACTACAGTTTGAGCTCTCGTCCAATCGTTCTGACCAGAAGCGAGATCGTCTTTTTGTCAGTGTCTCGAAACGCGAAACTGACATCGGAGTAGATCATCAATTCCAGGTCGGTACGAACAGTGAGTACATGAAAACTAACCGTAGGCACAAACAGTTCATAGAGTATTTCATTGCAGTTCCGACTGGGACTCGCGGCGTATCCTGGCGCAACATCATCAACTATCTCAGAGCACAGTTCTCTTTCGTCTCGCAAGACGCAGGCATGTCCGGACCATTGACGGATTGGATGAACCCGTACTTGATACAGGAATTCTTGAAGACATTTTACAGGCCACGTCGCACTACATGGACGCCTAGCATTCCTTTAGCCTTAGTTCGCGGGATAGCGGCTTTCGATGACAGCACGTTCTTGGAGTGTCCGGAGACACCGCTTACATTCACTGTCGACATCTCAATACCAGATGATTATTCTACGTTGGACTTTGTCGACGCTGCTATCACGCTGTCCAACGACTTCTCTTCACAGGCATCCCTCCCAGATAGGCAGTCGGACGCAGACCTGGCTTTCTTCTTTATATGGATCGCTGTTAACGCTTCACACAGCGACCATGTGCTTGAGAACCGTCTCTGGGTTATTCACGAGTTCGCTGTGTCGCTCACATCGAGATATCGCTCCTCCCGGCATGCGATGGACTTCCGGGAGGGAGTAAAACTGCTTCGTGCCGCGATAGAATCATGCGATTCGACAGTCACGCATGTCTGCCGTGACATTCTCATCTTCGACCTCGTAGTCCTGCTGTGCGAAGTGATCTCCGCCACGGAGAGTTCTACAGAAGAGCTGGAGGAAGCTACCCAATGGTGTTCAGAAAACATCATTACACATCTCCCCCACGGTGCAGCTGGGATAAACAACTTCGCTCAGTTGTACATAAAGCGCTATGAACAGTTCGGAGACCTAGAGGACTTGAACAAAAACATCACCATCCTGCAGACTGCTATCGATTCTTTCCCTCCTGACAATCCCGAACGTGCTCTCACATTGTTTAACATCACACGATCTTTGAGGCTACGGTACACCTCTCTCAGAAATCCGGTTGATCTCGAGTTGGCACTTCAGTACTGCCAGGAGTCCTTGGCGATGGAGGCGAGCGGTGTCAATCTTCTTCCGCGGTGGGAGCTCCTTCTTGCTTTGGGCGATATAATAAAGGATACCGACTTTGATGGTGCGATTGCTGCACTCCGCGAGTCGAAGCAGCTTTGCCCACAAGACGAGCCCCAACGATATATGGTCTTGTACCGCTTATCCACATCGCTTTCGAAGAGGAACATCGCACATGAAAGACAGTATGTCGAGGATGCTGAAGAGGCGTTGGCACTCGAAGCAGAAGCTTTGAGACTCGGCTCTAATATCGAAGACGGGATAGACAAGTGCGAGATCCTCATCAACCGTCTGCGCCAAGAGTATGCAGGCCTCCAAAAGCATGCCTCGAACCCGAACGAGTTTTTACCCTCCATTACGAAAGCTACGGATGCTTTGAAGATGGCAGAAAATTCTCCGACTCGACATATTGCGTTACGCATGCTAGGAATGCTGTATTATGAGAAGTTCCTTCTCAGTGAGGATCCACAGGACATCGCTCATGCCTATCGCTATTTCAGTGAGGCACTGAAAGTCATCGCCTCTGGATTGGGCTTCCACAACCGCGCAAATATTCTTGCTTGGCTCGCAAGGGTACATCTGCAAAGAGGAACAGAATTCTTCGACATCGCGAAGGCATACGAACTTCTTGATTCGTGTCTTGATGACACTCATTGCAGCGCAATCGATCGTCTGTTGTATGTGGGCGATTGCATACATCATGCTTTTGCTGGTCGCAGAACTAAAGATCCAAATTCCATTTTCGACTATCAGCCATCGAAGCTTGCCGACATTTTCATCAAGGCTCTCCGCCTGTTTCCCGAGATAACGGCTCTGGAGGTTGACTTCAAAACCAGTCTCGAATCACTGCGAAAATGGGGAGTCTATATCTCACATGCATCCCGGCTATGCTCTGATTCCGAACGAATAATTGATGGTGTTCGAACACTGGAAGAGGGCCGTGCTATATTCTGGTCGCAGGTGTTCAGAACAAGAGCTACTGCGCCTCCTGGCATACCCCTCGAGCTAAGCAAACGCTTACAGTCCCTCTCGCAACAAGTCGAGCACATTCGATTCTACGAGACTCAGCCTAGTCTGCACCCCTTTCCGACGCTCGAGTACTCCCGGAGAAAGCGAATTGGAGCGGAGTATGACGCCCTGATCAAGGAAATCCGCGGTTTGCCTAACGCAGCAGATTTCCTATCAGTGCCTCTTGATGATGTTCTCGAGGCTTCTGAACACGGGCCTGTGATCATGTTGCTATCCCACATTCCTGGAAGCGTGGCCTATATGTTGTACAGAAAAGTGGCCATATACCCGGATTCGTTTGTTTTAGGCCATCTGAAACTTGAGCGTCTCAAGCAGTCTGTTTTACAAGACTATATCGCCCAATTGAACCGAGCAAACAGCCACGTTAGAGGCGAAGTCGATCGTTCTTTAGGTCTTACTACTGATGGAGAAGAAGGCCATGATTCGGGAGCCTCTCCCAGCCGTGACGGTGAGAGAGCTGTAAGAAAGCGTGCGAAGGCTGTCGACGCCTTCACAGCCGTCCTCAAAAGTTTGTGGGACATATTAGTCAAACCTATTCTTGACTCTTTAAACATCAAGGCGAGTTGCACTCACATCACCGTCATGTTATAATCGTCTCATCTATATGCAGCCATCACTGGGTCGCGATAGACCACGAGTGTGGTGGTGCCTTGCAGGCGATTTCGCTTTCCTTCCAATCCATGCTGCGGGCGATTACTCTACGGGAGGCGAATGTTGTTCCGATTACATAGTATCATCGTACACACCGACAATTACCGCACTATCTGCTGCCCGCAAAGCATACAAACCGATTCGCAAGACGGATATTAAAGCTTTATTAGCCGCCGTCCCTCATCCATTTCAAGGCTCTCCTCTGCAAGAGACTATCAAAGAGTTACAGCAGGTAGCGAAAGTTATTCCCCAAAGCCAGCGCATCCCTTTACCCCCCTCCGATGATGCTCTCCTCGATGCGCACGCTGGTTTAAGTGTACCAACTGCCATAGCCAAGCTGCCAGATGCGTCTATCCTACACCTAGCATGCCACGGCGTACAAGACTTCTATAATCCACTCAATAGTGGATTTCTTCTTAGAGATGCGAAGCTCAGTATTGAGCAACTCATGCCTATTCCCTTACCACATGCCTTCCTCGCCTTCCTCAGCGCGTGCGAGACGGCAAAAGGAGACCCTGAGTATGGTGACCAAGTCATTCACCTCGCATCCACAATGCTTTTTGCCGGGTTCAAGAGCGTCGTAGGGACCATGTGGTAAGTCGATGTATGCATCCGCAGAGGATATTCAGCTCATATTCCTGTTTCTATAGGAGCATGTCAGATATCGACGGACCATCCGTAGCTGGTCACGTATATAGCCAGATATTTTCTGGGGAAGGAGAGTACCTTGACCCCAACGTGGTTCCATACGCTCTTGACGAAATAGTGCAACAGTTACGTGCCAATCGTGTTCCGCCGAGTCGTTGGGCTACATTTATTCATCTCGGCATGTAAAGAGCGGTTTCGCTAGAGGTCCACAAACCGAGGACGAGATGGATTTTCAAAGAACCGGGTGATATAGTCATTATCTAAGGCTACAGTATGGTGTTTAGTACAGTAGTATGAATCCAGCTACAAATAGGAAATGCGTGAATATACTCTTCTTGTGGTTCTAGGCGTCAGGTTCAATCTCCGGGAATGCAGAAGAGGATTGGTTGGTAGCGATCGAAGCATCGGGGGGATGATTGTCCTGGATATCCAAGTTATTTTCATCACTGCCAACCCGAATCGTCACGACATCGCCGTCCCTACACACCAACAAAGTCAGATACTGTAGTGAGTCGGAGAAGCTATTAACATACCTTATTGTGCCTTTAAGCATTTTCTGTGCAAGGGGGAACAACACCTTGGTTCGGACAACGCGAGCAATGGCACGAGCTCCGTAAAGATCTGAGTACCCTTGCTGAGCAAGCCAGTCCCTAGCAGCGTCATCGACGTCCAGTGTTATTCTTCTGTGCTTTAGCCTGTCAGCCACGTCGTTGAGCCGGAGGGAGACAACCTGGAGGATCGATTCGCGAGAAAGTTTGTTGAAGACAAGCATTGAATCAAGACGGTTCAAGAGTTCGGGTGGGAAGTATTCAGATGTTCGCTCCAAGACTTGGTCACGAGCTTCGGCAGTAACAATACCATTGCTATCCGACGCGGAACTGTGCGCGAGAATGTCGCTGCCGATGTTGCTCGTGAGACAGATAATCGTGTTCTAAGGTTATTGTCAGCTAGAGATGCGATAATTAGAAAGCCATCGAGTGTACCTTGAAATCGACCTTGCGACCTGTGCTCGCATAAAAAGCTCCGTTAATATATCAACTCGTACAATAATACGGGACGCTTACCTTGAGAGTCAGTAATCTTACCCTCATCCAGAATCTGGAGTAAGATCATAGCGACGTCCTGAAGACCCTTTAGCACCCTGGAAAATATCCACATAGAATCAATTAGACGAACCTTGTGTGCTTTCTCGAGCTCATCAAGCAGAATAACGGCTATAAGATAGCGAAGGTCAGTATGGATTCGAGGTGCACTAATATTAAACTTACCATATGGCTTGCGTCTGACAGCTTCCGTCAATTGACCTCCTTCCTCGAAACCAACATAACCGGGAGCGGCGCCGATAAGACGCGATATTGTGTGCCTATCGTGGTACTCAGACATGTTGATGTTGATACTGAACAACATGAGTCAATATCGTGTTATGAAGAAGTGTAGAATCGAACATACAGTCCCCGTTGCTCGTCGTTGAACAAAAATCCGGCAAGGGCTTTACAAAGCTCGGTCTGGGCGAATGATTAGTATCCAAACATCCAATATGAAGGCAAAAGTCTGCTCACCTTGCCGACACCAGTGGGTCCCAGGAACAGGAAAGAGGCGACTGGTCTGTTGGGTGCTTGCAAGCCAGCTCTTGAGATTCGAACTGCGTCGCTAACTGCTGTGACGACGTGATCTTGACCAACGACTCGTTCACGAAGCGCGTCCTCCATCTACACGGAATTAGTCAGTCCTTGAAAGACTTCGCAGTGCGCACTATGGGTACAATACGCACGTGCACAAGCTTTTCGCGTTCTCCCTTCAGCAAATTCTGGACAGGAATGCCTGTAGCCTTGGCAACGACTCTTGAGATATCGTTTGAGGTTACACGTTCATGCAACATGCTAAGAGAACCTTCTCCCTCTGCTTCACGAGGATCGTTCTCGTTCGGAAGCTGTCTCTCCAACTCGGGGATAGTGGAGAAACGCAGGCGAGAAGCCCTTTCATACAGTCCTTGACGTTGCGCCACTTCTAGTTCGTACTTGGCTTCCTCGAGACGTTCCTTCAAGTCCTTGATTTGCTGGAGACGCGACCGTTCTAAATATAAGAGGTAAGCAACCGACTCACCAATGACCATGAAAATATGCGAGCTAGCGCTCACCGGCTTGCCAGATCTTTGTCAGTTTGTCCGCTTCTTCGTGTTTGGCCTTAAGATTATCTTCAACCTTATTGCGTCTCTCCACGCTGAAAATGTCGCTCTCGTTCTTCAAACTTTCCAGTTCGATCTGTAGAGTCATAATTTCTCGCTCAAGAGCCTCCAACTCGTCCGGTTTTGATTCTTGGGCAAGTCGAAGTGCTGAAGCGGCCTCGTCTACCAAGTCAATGGCCTTGTCCGGTAGATACCGATCTGAGATGTATCTTGACGAATACACAGCAGCTGTAACCAACGCTGCGTCGGATATCTCGACACCATGGTGAACTTCGTAGCGCGGTTTGAGGCCTCGAAGGATAGATATAGTTGATTCCACGGAAGGCTCGTCGATCTGCACAGGCTGGAATCGACGCTCAAGAGCAGCGTCCTTGCCAATTGTCTTCCTGTACTCGTCCGCTGGAAACAATGTGAGCTGCGCTCTACAAGTTGAGATGAACAAGCTTACGTGTTGTGGCTCCGACCAACCGCAAGCCCCTCGCGAGAGCCGGCTTGATCATTTGTCCTGCGTCGATACTCCCTTCCGCTTTTCCAAGATTGAATAAAGTATCTGAAGGAGCCATGTCATGATCACTATTGGATGTGACAGAAACGACTGGATATACTCACGGAGTTCGTCGATGAAGCAAATGACATTTCCGGCCTATATGATGTGCAGTGAGCAAACGGTCCCTCTCGATGTAGAGAATACTCACCTCGTCTTCAATGTCACGTATCAACGCCTTGAACTTCTCTTCGAATTGACCTCTAATCCCAGAACCTGCCATGATCGAAGCGAGGTCTATAGAGAGCACCCGTTTGTTTTGCAACGACTTGGGACACATCAACTTCTCGTTTACTCCAAACAAGCCACGTTATGCGCTTACCTCAGGCACCTCCTTCGCAACAATTCTACTCGCAAGTCCTTCCAAAATCGCAGTCTTTCCGACACCAGGCGGTCCTATTAGCTGAACTGATTGTTAGTCTCTAGGTAGCACGTATCGTAAAGACAATACGTACCACTGGATTTGACTTTGTTCGCCGTGATAGAACTATAGGGTAATTGTCAGAGGTCTACGACCCAGCCAATAGTGATAAGCTTACTTTGAATGGTACGCCGAATCTCTGTATAGGGGTTTAGAAACAGCATAACACGTAGTACCAGTGAAAACGCACCTTCGTCTCGTCCAATTGTGGGATCCAACTTGCCACTTTTCGCCAGCTCGGTCAAGTCTACACTCTGTGAACGTAGGTTAAGTACATGTGCTATACAACATGCTGAACATGGCACGCACGTATTCTTTCAGCGCATCTCCTTTCTGATGCTGCTGACCAAACGAAAACCCGCCGGGAAAACCTCCCCCTTGTCCACCATTTCCGGGAGGTTGTTGAGCATAACTTCTGGTAATGACTGTTGTGGGATGTCTGACGGGCTGAGATACACGAGAGATTAGTAGAGGTGCAGTAGCCTTGTGTAATGAGACATTGGGCGGAATTCTATGTCGTAGTACCCTTGGGGCCGTTTGTCGTTGGAGTCTTTGCAGCATACCGAGAGGCAGGTGGAAGTAATAGTACAAGAGGGCTCACCCCGTTACCGAGAAGTTATATATACTCTCCGCGGGGTTGTGGAGGTTTCTAGACACATCCCGATTACTTCCTTTTGGGGAAGTGGCGGGATGCCCCGCGGCACCTGCGCTTCCCCTCCGTAGCGGACCGATCGTCGCTTCAAGTTGAGCCTGAATCCCAAGTAACAAGTTCTTACACCGTGCGTATACTATTATCATGATAAAATGCCCGAAAAACTAACATAAAGTATCCAAATACGTACGAATACGAAGCTAGGACATCACCTCTGTGACTACCTTCACCACGATCACGATGGATATAAACGTTGGATAGTGGTACTCTAGTACGAGGTACGAAGATAGAGGCTGGTTTACGAGCCTAAACAGTGCCAAGAGCTGTGCATCATCTGTGCTTGTTCAAGAGATGCAGTTGGGACAAGGGAAAGAACAAGGTAAAACAGGCCGAGAGTCCCTAATACTAGCTAGATAGCGACTTCAGCACGGGAACATCAGTACGCAGTGTCCACACTAAATCCACGTTCTCACCTAATAGTAAAATGCCGTAGCTTGACTAGACTCGCCAACCAGTCCGGTCTGAAGCAGTCACACGGGCCAACCGAGGCAAGCAAAGGAAGCGCGAGTTTGCCATGAGGCTTTCGACCATTCGCCATTCTTGTCCTTAGTCTGGCATGGGACGGTATTTTTTGCGATACTAGCTGGTGTATCGTTCTCGATCAAGTCTGCTGCAATACACAGACCTTTGGAGTAGGTTGTATAACAGACTAACGACCCCAGTCCGGCTCGACTTTGACTTTTCCGCGAGGATTACTAGGCCTCCGGCGGTACGAAAACAGCCTACTTATCGCGGCCCAAATGAACAAGGATTTCGAAGTCTCGGTGAGTACGACATCCAGTAATATCCTGTCCCTATCTACCATGGATGCTAGGACAATGACGATGAGTGCAATGCACTGATCCAACATCAACAATGGCCACAGCGTGACTGGCCCTTTCACAATGAAATAGTAATAAAGCGTGCGCTTCCTTTAATTGAATATGTCGTTAAGGAGCCCAAAGGACAATTACAAAATATGGCCCAAATGGCAGGTGCACGTGCCGAGGCTTTACCGCAACTGCCCTTTTGGGCAATTGTCAAGTTTGAGCTCCGCAAAAACGTTATATAAACCTGGCCTGCAGTGAGCGCCTTAAACCGTGTTCCCTCAACGTTAACGTCCACCATCACCTACTCTCCCCCTCGAGCTATCCGAGACTGAAGTTCTTCTTCCTCTGTCCCACCCTCTAGGACTGCGAAGCTCTTGCTCTTTCTATCCACGCCCTCCGTCTTCCAAAGCGGGAACAGGTGAGCGGCCAAAGCACACAACTAGGGTCATAGTGATGTTGAACTGACTCTCATGCTTGACAAGATCTTTGTATTCGTTGCTCACGTCCGTCTGGATTTGTTGTTGAAACATGAGTCTTCGTGGGATGGCAAGTTGGGACTCCGTGAGGTAAGAGAGTGTTGTTGTCGTCAACCTCTAGTCTGACCATCCGACAGCGAACGCCTCGAAAGGATGAAACTAAAAGAAATTATACATCAAACCCCGCTCACAAGCTCAGTGCCCGTCCGCGAGCTTCCGGCAGAACTCTTGGTCAAGATATTCCTTTATCTGAGAGATTCATTCTCTCGGGGTGCTTACGATGCCTACGCGTGGACCAGTATTCTTCTCGTAAGCAAAACATGGTATCATGTTGCCATCCAGTGTCCGCATCTCTGGACTGAGCTCAGCCTTTCCATCCCGGCACCGTTGTGTTTCGTCGAACGATCACGAGGACTGCCATTGATTGTATCAGGCCTGCCCCAAGACGACGTGGCTTCCCATCCCCTCGGTCCATATTCTTCCTGCTTATCTCGAACAAGGGAGTTGTTTTTAACCGGAGTATCTCATGACAACGTACTGCAGTTGTTCGGAGACCATACTTCGCTCCCTCTGCTCGAAGAGTTGGCAGTCTTACTACCTATCAGCGATCATCCTCCACCCGATATACTCAAAACGTGTCACTACCCCAAGCTGGCTTGTCTCTGGCTCTCTCTTTCCTTCGATTTTCGATGCAAACATAACTTCTGCGCTCCAAACCTCCGGCTTCTCTATCTCAAATGCGTACAGGGGGAACAAGGCTTGACGCTTACGGAATTGACCAATAATCTAAAGAATATGCCGTTATTGTGCGAGTTGCATGTCATAAATGCCATATCAGTTGCTGAGGGGGAGAATAATCCTACTACTCTCCGCGAGTCTGCTATCGAACTCCGACTCATGCTACTGGCCATCGTAGGGTCGGTGGAGATGTGTACAGCACTGCTGAATTCCGTCGCACTTCCTCGTTACACAAACATCGATATCAACTCCATACTGCCAAAAGACGCGAATGAACAAATGGATGCCGTAGAACACTCTCTATCCGAACTAGCGGAAGCGCTGGATGACAAGATAATTAAAGCGCGAAACGAGGAGTCGGTCGGAGTGCCTTTATCGCCGATGGAGTATATGCTGGTTGAGAAGTATTTCGACGAGGACGAGTCAGAAACAAACATTGTTCACGGCAAAGCTCGCCTATGCTGTATGAGGACGAGTGGCCAATATTGCGGGTCATGTGCAGCGCAGCTGCAAAACTTAATGTTCTCGCACGAAATCAAATGTGATCAGACCTCCAAGTCTTTGCGGACTGCAACCGGTGGTGTCCAACTCGTACTCTCTTGGGAGGCTCATCCGGATCGGGTCGATATTCTCGCTGATTGGCCAGCGCGAATTTGTCACAACTGGCCCCTTGAACAAGTGACAACCATCGCGGTAGATTTATGGGCCCATACGACTTCTACGAACCTTCGAGACATGTGTCCCAACGTCACCATTGTTTATGCAACAGACCAAGGAAGCGAATTCAAAGGTCTTCGTTACCTGTTGGATTGCGACAACAATGGAAATTACTATTCAAAACGTCCTCATTGGGCCGGTATGAAGACCCTCATTTTGGACCGTATCGGCTTCGGTGAGCCCTCTGCATTACATTTGGAACTGGATAGCTTGCGCTTGAGTCTCCGAGGTCTTCGAATCGCGCGTACTTTGACGTTGGAGAAGATCTATTTCATGACATCGTTCTCCGACGATAATATCACTCCAGGCGTACACAACTCGCTCAAAGAACTCAAGGCCGCTTTCCCTGAGATTGATATTGTAATGGTGGACGGCTTGAACTTTTCGAAGTGGACGATTGAGTGTTAGGGAAGAGCCGCTCATGGAGCAGGTACGTTTCAGACAGTATTGGAGAGATTTCATGAGACTCACTCAGCTTCACAGAGGTCCTGACTCTGACTTACATGCATTTTGAATATAAGTAGATAATCGACGTCGGACAGGCCTCAATATGGTGATGCTTCAAGCTATAAACTCCCAGGAACGTAGTTTCCCAAATATCCCAGCATTTGTAATATTGTAACCGGAAATAATGAGTTCATGATATTCGCACAAAAGGCTGCTCTTCAAAACCCAGGCGCGTATACTGCCGAAATACCAACATATCGACTCCTTAATCCTTGATTTCCTGTTTGTGAAATATTCCTATTCACCGAATGAGACGGTTGGAACTCGAGCTCTTTCCCAAATGGTCACTTCACCTCACTTACCTGGAATTTCAGGCATCCACCTCTCCCTGTTCTTGCAAAAGAATTCACCCTTTGGTGGGAGCTGGTCGGGGTGGTCCAAGGTTCCTGTCATGATATATCGATATTTTGGTGCCGCCTCTTCCTGAAAGAGCACACCATCAGCACGGAAAGGTAGCCACATCGAAGAAATATCTTACACCATACTCAAGAATCCCAGAACCACATGTACCGCAGAACTCACGATGCAAGGTCGTGGTGCCGTTATTACTGACATGTTCCTTGGTCGTACCTCGCATCATCCGCAAAGCCTCCTTCGGGACCTTCGTGGTCAAACCAAACGCGGTACCAAAGAATTTCTGCAGAGTAGTAAGAACCCGAACGAACTTCAATGATAGGAGTGATTGGGCTGTACCTTGCAGCTGTGGCAATGACACAAGGATGTCCGTCCCTCGTTAGGAGTACCAAGATGGAGCTCGTAGCGTATCTCTCCGCAATAGCAACCTCCCTGGCAAATCATAAGTCGAAATTGAGTAGTGAAGCTTGAGAACAAGTGGCAGTCGAGGCAAATGCACAAGTCGAGTTACTGTTGCAAATTCTGCACGTCTCAACCGGTATTTTATACCTACTAGGGGGATTACGACAAGCGCGTGTGGAGCGTAAGCGGGATCGGCCCACCAATGGTGATTTGTATCGACAACTACGTGCATGTTGCAGGAAATATGAATAAGTACTGATATCGAGGGTGAAAAGAGGGCGTGTACCGCTGAATAGAAATGTGTTCCAAACGATCCTGAATGCTAAGTATGTACAAATGTCATGAGCAAATATTAAGTATAACGCAGCGTAGCATACCCGAAGATAGAGAAACTAGAACCACTGATCATGAAGACACCAACTCTCCCTCGACGGCAATCGATGGTTCCTCTGCCAACGGAACGTCGGAGGATTCTGCTGTAGCCGCAGAGTCCACACTCAACCTCTCGCTAAGCTTTCGCCGCTTTTCACTGACTTGCCATATGACATCCTTCAACTCTTGCACAACCTCGCCACCAGGCCCCCATTGCTCTTTCGATAGACGCGGCTCGGTACCAGAACTGATACCCGCTCCGCTCTTTCTCTTCGCTTGTGCAAGCTTTATGCGTTCTTCCCGGGACAGCTTGGATCGCTCTCTCGTGAATTTCGCTGCAGCTGATTCGGCTTCGTATACCTGCTCAACACCAGGAGGCGGAAGATGCTGGGTACTCGTTGTAATCAGAAGGTGTTCCGTGACATCATCCAAAGACTGCTGTGGTTGTTCGACGTCCACGCTAGCGAGACTAGATGGATTCTGCTTCTCCAGGTCAGTGGGTGCAGCATCAACGCCAACAGACACTTCACTGCTGGTATCCGGGGCTAGTGAAGGAACCGTGGGAGACGCGTCTTCATCTTCGTCGGTAGATGGCACAGCAGGCTTCGAAGCTGCGATGACGTCCAACAAGCGCTCCCGCCCACGTTCACATTCACGAAACGCGAAGCCTAGTTCCTTACGAAGACGGTCATATGCCTGTAACGCCGCGTTCTGAGCTTCGTCATCGTCTCCACCCGTACAAGGATTCGACATAGACCCATCCAGGTTTGGTACGAGAGTCGTATCTTCCCCTACTATCTGCTCATCCCGGATAGCAGCGACACACTGTTCTAGATGTTCCCGCGCGTCATTGAGCGCAGATGAGATAGCGTCCACATGTGCAGCAAATCGCGTGAGATGGCTAGGCAAAGGTGCAAAAGAAGTCATCTCGGCCATAGACCGCACCGGCCGTCCAAAAGAAACACGCTTCTTGTTATCGCCAGGTGACAAACTACCCTCTCTCGAACTGCCTACGAGGGATTCAGTGCTCGGTCGCTCATCTTTCATCCGCTTCTTCTCAACTTCATCCAGTGCTATGACAAGCGCTCCTGAAGCGTCACTGAACGTGCTTGTGAGGAGTGCCATGATAGAGCGCACATCTTCCCAATACCCATCGTCGTCTGCGTCTTCCTCGAAACGAAGAGCTAGTAGATGCGCACAAGAGTACCTCTTGGAGGAAAGCGCACCATGGAGGGCAAAGGACAGCGCAGAGAGGGAGAATGGACGACGACTCGTCTGGAGGAGGGTGAAACGGGAAGGAGACGAAATCGACGACAAGGAATTCTGCGCGCTATGACTGTGAGTCTGGCTAGAATAACTTGGCGGTGGGGTACCAAACGTCTCTAGAGCGACGCTTCGTCTCTTGCGTCTCAGATTGAGAGCGGCCACGCCAAACACGTCTTCATCCTTAGACGCATATGGCAATTCCGACTCGGTTTCGGACGGATCCTCCTCCTCCTTCACATCATGCAGAACTTTGTGAGGTAGAGGAGTAGGAGGCGCACTGAGATTACCCTCAGGTGTTAAGAAGAGGGAATTACGGATTCCCCGTCTCTTCCCTAGTTTCCTTGAAGCAGCCAAACTCTCTATACCATCAAGAGGGAGAGCCTGTGAGCCACTCCACGTAGCCCTCTTGTTTGTCGGAGACGGTGCCGAGCTCGTACGTTTTCTCCAGTTTGCAATAGGGTGTGAGAGGGGTCGTATTGACTCGCCAAGAGCCAAAGAAGGGAATGAAGGCTTGATAGGTGACGCGGGAGCATACATCTCGGAGAGCTGCGACAGCTGTTGTGGGGATGTAAGCGCTGTTAAAAGCTGTCGCACATTATCGCATTGGCTCTGTGTGGTAGTTAACGATGTTTGCAGAGCGACTCTGAGGCTAAGAAGGGGTGACTGTGCGCTTGTCGGGCTATAGAATGCACTGGGACTGCACGCTATTAGCAAAGACGTACTCTGGCAGTAAAATACAACGTACCTTCGTTCCTGTTTCTCAATAAGAGACATCGCTTCGTTGACCGTAGAATCCCATACATTCCCCGCAGAAATCAGCTCATTGAGGGCATCAAGAGTCTGCCTCCGCGTGAGTTATCGTCTTAAACTCAATACATGTCAAAATTTAAACATACCAAAGCAGGTGCGTTCGACTCTTCCACCTCTGGCCTCACCGCTGTTGCCACATAAAGGGCAACTGCCACAAGCAACATCGACAACATTTCATATCCGGCGGCAAACGCCAACACCGCACCGGAAATGATTGCAACGACAACTCGCAAATCCCCACTATCATTCGCACCAGCAGAGTGCCTTTGTCCAAGATAGTCGTCGCCATGGTCCACAGACGTGCTCGACGTCCTTGAATGCTCTCCATTAGACGTAGAATCGAGTTGATGAGGTAATTCCGAGACAAACGATCGCCGACCCGGTTGGGGACTTGCAGCGAGAGAAGTTGATAGCAGCGAGGAAGAGATGACGTCGTATTTGAAACGCTCGGCGAAGGCAATTGCGGGGCGGGCGGAAGGAGATGGAAACAATAAGTTACTGAGTATCTATGAGTGTAGTCAGTACGGTAAGTTGACACGGTGATAGAGGAGCAGGGGGATGCAATAAGGGCGGTCTCGCAGGCTTCAACTCCAGACTCGCGACTGAGACTCTGGCACGTAAAGAATTGAAGTGGCTGTCATTTTCGTGCTATGTGGCCTTATGGCCAACACATAGCGAAGGGAGCATCACGGTTAAACAGCCAAGAGTGTGGGAGCTTCAGGTCGTGCCCTTCAAGCTACCCATCGAGCTTCGGCCCTTCAAGCCCTAGCTATAACGCGTACATGCAAGTCCATTCTCACTAGAATACTCACCTGAGCCCGTTCTACAATACGCAACACAAAAGACCCTAACGGAGACACCTGCTGTGCGTCGTTCTCCGACGGTTCGGCATAGTACTCGGGATGACTTCCCGGCATAATTTCTTGAACGTCTCCCGACTCTGCTCCCAACCACCCACCCACACACTTCAGTAATCACAATAAACAAAGAATCCTCTCATACACACACCTCGAAAGTACTCCCCTAAAGGATGCTCGTCAAAAACTGGTTGGGCCATAGTCTGAGTTAAAAGTCGGTCCGTCGGTAAGGTTGTATTTATCCTTCAAACAGGAGTCGTGAAATTAGGGCAGTGCGAGGTTGCAGTGTTAGGAAAAGCTTGGGATATAAAAGAGTGATGGTGGTTCAAGAACTTGAGATGGAGAGCGGGGTATATATACTACGAGAGCAACATGAGAGTTGACCGTCAAAAGGTCGTGGCAGGCCTGAGCCGCCACAAAGCGCTACCGCCCCTCCTCTGGGCGGTTAGGCGTGAGACAGCCACGTGCGACGGTCGTGATGGCGGGATGGCGGGGACAACGCCCGTTTTGGGTATTTGAGTGGTATTTTTAGATGACCGCTTGAGCCATGTTTAAGTACTGTCTACGACACTGTGTTTTTCTTCAAAGTATCCACGTATTTTGAATGTAGGTAAAAAGAAAGAGAAGACCCAACATGCGCTGAGTCCGACTGAATAGGCAGGTTGTGCAAGGACCCCAAACCACTCCCAAGCGCTACTAGCTCCGATCATGACCGTCGTGCTGTTTTCTCTTGAATTCTTGTCAGGACCATAGTCAGTGGCATCGACACTGAGATGGGTCGCCTACCCTCATATTATACAGAGATAATCATCTTGCACAGTGCTGATCATATTTTCCTGCCTCCAGAGTCCAGATAAGCAGCGAAACAACGTGACTCATATGATCATCTCATGATCAGACTCATAGAGACCAAGCTCATACCACGATCCAAGTAATCTCCTCATCTCCAACCCACCCAACCATGACTGAAAAACCTACCCTTCCCGTCCCCCTCAACGCCCACAAAACCCAACACGCCGTCTTAACAGACCCGAACCGCATCGGCACGGCTGGCACAAGCCTCCCAGTCCCCAACCCCACCACCTCCTTCTGGCAAACTGAACCCTTGAACGAATCGTCTGTGTCGATTGGTGTCAACGAGGAATGGACGGACGATGTGGATATATGTATTATTGGATCTGGTATCACGGGTGTTTCTGCTGCGTACCATCTTTCCAAGATCTTCGCACAGGATGGAAGTCTATCTCCCGATGAACCCGTAAAGACCGTTATTCTCGATGCTAGGGAGTTCTGTGAGTCTATGTCTATCCTACACTGAATAAAATCGATAACTACAACTTCTGGTTTGTTGACTAGGTAACGGCGCAACCGGTATGTAAATATCGTACTTCCTATATCCACACCCACCAAAACTTTACCTATAACTAACTTGAATACCGATGCAGGTCGCAACGGCGGTCACCTCACCGCAACAGGCTACGACGGATTTGTCTCCCGCTCAGCCAAACACGGACTTCCAAACGCACTACGCGAAGCCTACCTCCAAGAACACACCGTCAACTCCCTTGTGCAGCTCATCAAGGACGAACACCTCTCAGACGCAGTCGACCTCGTCTCCGGGGGGTTCGTCTACGTATTCTTCATCGATGAAGAGGAACACAACGCCAAGGAAGACGTCGCTGCCGCTTTGAACGCCGGGTTCGCTGTTCGAAGAGTTGAATGGCTCACGAAGGAGCAGATGGAACAAGTATGTATTTCGTATATTTATATCGCGTGATAACTCTAAAACGTGGAATACCCTCTTTATGTAGGAATACGGCACACCATACCCAGGCATCCGCCTCCCAGGGAACAACCTCTGGCCACGCAAACTCATTCAAGCGCTGCACGCCCTCACCCTACGAAGATCACCCCCCACTAGGTTCACCTTGTCCATACACACATTCACACCCGTGACATCCATCACCCCTATATCCGACGAAGAAAGCACTAAGATTCGGAAAAGACGATGGAATGTGAACACGCCTCGAGGGACGATTACGAGTTCGTACATCTTACACGCCACGAACGCATACGTCTCCCACCTCCTTCCCCATCTCCACGGTCCAGAGGGTGTTATCCCCGGCAGAGGTCAAATCATGGCTACACGGGCGTCTGTCGGCCGATTACCTCTCACAGCGTTCGGAGCGAACGAAGGGTTCGAATATTGGTTCCCTCGACCGCTTAAGTCCCAAGCTGATGTTGACAATGAACGGCCTTTGGTGATTCTTGGTGGAGGACGTGAGGCGGCGGAGAGGTATGAGTTGTATGAGACGGATGACTCGAAGGTGGACGAGGAGTTAAGTCGTACAATGAAGAGGTTCTTGCCTGCTGTGTTCCCGGGGAAGTTCGAGGAAGGGAAGGAGCCTGAGATGGAGTGGGTGAGTCGAAATCCAATTTATTAGTTTTTCATCAATACCAATTCGCTGTTGTGACTAATGTTGTTTGTGTAGAGCGGGATAATGGGATTCACAAAAACAGGCGATCCTCTTGTATGTCACGTCGCATTCAAAATTTGCCTCCACTACCCTAATATCCCTAACTGGTTCATAGGTTGGACCTGTTGTGGATCCCAACGACACAAGCGACGTTGACCAATACGAAGGACAATACATCTGCGCGGGGTTTTCGGGACACGGCATGCCTCGTGCGTTTGCCTGGTAAACATCTCTCGCCAACATAAAAACCTATTTCTCAAAAACGTCTGACCATCGTTTGTATTTTGTTTTTCTAGTGCCGAGGCGGTAGCAGGGATGATAGCAAACGACATTATGATCGCCGGTGGAAGCAAGGAGAAGTGGACTCCTCCAAGCTGGATCCCTCTTCACTACCTGACCCGGAATGAGTAAAGTTAGGTAGCTTGAAAGGCTAATACCCGCTGTCATTGACCCTCACGCACCCCTCTGAACAATATCTCTTATAAATCTCAGCTCTAGAATCTATAAGCGCGTTTGTCGCCGTTATGATGATTCATCCGATTTTCCCTAGTTGTGTCGCCGTCAACCTGGGGGAGGTGAATGCAACTTGAAGCGCTATTTGTCGAACGCCAAGTTATGTGGTACCGCCGAAATCCACACTATCCTCTGGCACTTGTCACAAACTTCACTAGGAGCGCTACTATCCTAGCTATAGTACGCCTTGAATCGGGATAGTCATGGGGTGAGTGAGGTTGCAAGATTGATGTAACGCCGCATGTCGGACTATTTGTGCAGAGGTGCAGGCTTGCAAGATCTCCGAACTGCACTGAGGTATGAACTCGGATGTCTACCGATAGAACGAAAGTATGAAAGAACGGACCGATCTAGCGAGGTTATGTAGTAGGGTGGATAATATAAGCATTTGGGTCGGACTCGTCGAGTGAAGACTACCGTGGTATATGTTGCCGGGTCAGCGCTAGAGCATATTGTCGGTAAGTCTTTCCTGTATCCCGGGTACAGTACTGTAATTATTATAGGTACGCAATGATGTGTCAATCAGCGCATAATCTACGCTCGATAATTACCACCGGACCTGGTGTTCCTTGATACACGGAGATTTGAACCGAGGGTCGAAGAAGAGGAAGCTTCGGTCCGTTTAGTCAGTTCGACGACGGTCTGGACGAATAGAACCCAGGACGTCATTCGACATCAACGTAGAAGTTGTCCCCCGTGGTCAGCCAAGGTCGCCAGGGAGGTTCTGGTCTTTGGTTCAGAACAAGTCGATGGGATGGACACTAGTGATGGTGACCACAGTCAAGTGGCCGCCAATCTCTGAGCGTGGGCGTTGTATGAGGACCCCTAGCACTAGCGACATCCAGCCAATGGCTGCGGGTGTGCATATGCGAGACTCGAGTGGCCGTGTCTACGTGGGATCCTGTATGTGCACAGCACGACACGGTACGAAATTCCGTCGTTGTAATTAGCGTGGATTTGAAAATTGGTCCTGGTAGTTTGCAAAGGCCTGTTTGTTTGCAAATCGAGGTTGGTCGCTGGTTTGCGTGCGGAGGACCGCGGAGCGTTTTTGAGAGGCGAGTAGACTGGAGTTGCCTAATTGGGGAGAGCACGAGGACCCCTGGAACCAGGGTAGGCTAGACCATGAGATAGCTCTGGACTCTGATGCTCGCCAGGTCCAATCCAGACTGTGCTCACTGTCTCTCATGGCGACCTACGACGGTGTGCATATGTTGCAGAAAACATGACATAACAGTCGAAAGTGAGTGAGTAGCATGGATAGAGTCAGATAGACAGTGATAGCCCTGTTCTAGCCTGGATCGCAGTCTCCGGCTTCTACAACCGAGGCATATCCAACCAGCTATGTAACAGCTGCTAACTCTGTATGTCACAACAGGCTGGCCAGGCCTCTAGATCCCCCAGCCAGGCCCAAATAAATCTGTCCCTCATCCCATCCATGGCCCGCTTTTGCTCGCTCGACTCAACAACGTCCACAGACCTTCTGCGCACAACCTCCAGCTTCATGCTGTTCTCCTCGTCTGCATCCCCTTCTCTCCCACAACTTACCCACACCAATAAACGTCCCCGTGGTCTCTGGAAGCGTCGCCGCGTCGAGACCACCCCGACCAAATTAGGCCTACTTTCCCACGACTTTGACCTGGACTCCCTCTCCACCACCAGCCACGACCACGAAGCTGGTGACAACAACACTATCAGCACCTTTGACGACGACCTCGACGACGGTCACAGCTCAGACTCAAGCTACAAGCGCCGTAGACTCTCGGGCGGTGGTCTCAGCGATTCAGAGACGCGGTGGCATCGCGGCGGGCATACTCACAGCGCGAGTTCTGCATCGCGCTCTCTCACCCCTGATCTCTCCTTCTCCTCCTCCTCCTGCTGCTCTGCGTCCGCATCTACATCTTACCATGCTCATCCATCCCATCTTAATCACAGCACACACTTGAAATCGAAATCACCCACACCGTTCTCCCCCCTCTCCATCTCCAAACCTCTGACACCGTCGGTTCAGATCATGTACGCCAACCAGGATATGCAGGCTAGTATCAACAGTACTACCACCGTCAAGTTGACTTCCGCAGGCACGCTTTCAAAGGGAAAACAACCGATCAGTCCTAGCATGTCTGATCTGGAGGATTGGGAGAATTTAAAGGCGTTGTTCGCGCGTGCGTCTGAGGCGTATGAGTGTGAGTGTTAATTTTAACTTTATCCCTTTGCCTCTGCGGTTCTACTTCACTGTGCGGGATATATGCTGTGTTATCTATTCGCTTTTCTGTCCAATCCCTCTTTGCCTTTCCTTTTTCATTCGCCTACTTCCTATCAATTATCCATATATGCGCACAAGTACACTCCAGCTACGCGTGGCATGCATTTTTTTCCAACATCGCGGGTGCTTATTCTCAGCCGTTACGTGACAAGCAGTAATGCTACTCAAGAAACCGCTGTGATAGTCGCGTGCAGGGTATATGCGCACCATTAAACTGTCTTTTCTTGTTCCCCTCCCTCGGCCCCCTCGGCCTTATATACACTCCTACAATTATGCTAATCGCCATCATCACCATTCAACAGCAGACAACACTACAGAAGCTCTCCCACTCTTACGCGCCGTCATCCGCGAATGCCACCGCTTCATGCGAGAACACCCAGACCCATCTCTAGTCTACGCCTACCACTACTCCCACTCCGACTCAAGAGAAACGCGAGAGGAGGAAGATCCGATGGTGCCTTTGCCGGGGGCTGTGTTGAGTGGGAGTGAAGACCGTTCGTTGAGAGGGTGGACACCGGAGGGGTCTACCACCGCGAGTTTGTATTCTGGTTCCCACTCGCATTCTCGTTCGCGTCACTCTCATTCACACTCTCCGTATCCTCCACCTCATCTTCATCCACACCATCATCACCACCATCATCATCAACAACAACAGCAACGACCAACAGACCCGCCGACGGCCTTTCATGCCATTTTTGGCACTGCGCTGTTCTATATGGGAACGCTGATTGCTCAGGATCCTAAATGGGCGTTGCCAGATGAACCGAATACGGGCGTGACGTATTGGTTGGCGGCGTTGGATGTGTTTGAGACGGGGGAGAGCTTACCTGCGGTGGTTGGTGGGAGTGGAAGCGGAGGTGGAGGAGGCGGAGGGGGAATGAGTGGTGGAAGTTTGAACGGGTTGAATGGAAGCGAGAGTATAGTGATGGGCGGAAGTATAAGTGGGTTGAGCGGTGGGAGTGGGAGGAGGAGAGGGAGGGATAAGGAGGAGGATTGGAGGATGGCGGTTGTGTGGGGACGGACGTTAGTTGCGTTGGCGGAGGAGAGGCTTCGGCGGGATGAAGGAGTGAGTGGTAGTGAGAACGGGAAGAGAGCTTCGCAGTCGCCGCCACCACCATCAACACGAGGAGAAGAAGGACGCGGTGGTGTGTATAGGTATGCTAACCATTACAACTACACACCCTTGTCCTCTTCGTCCTCGTCCTTCTCATTATCTCGACCACGACCACCACCAAGCCCATTCGCGATAACAGAACCCCGCTGGCCACCCACTTCACCTTTCCACGCCATCGCCTCGTCTAGACCCCCCGTGACGAGACGGATGAGTCTGATGAACGCGACGGCGCACGACGTGATGGTACTCGCGATGGACCAATTCTCTCGTGGGATATTCAGGATGCCGCATCCGAGTTATCATTGTGAACACGGAGTCGACATTCCCGGTTCTGGGTCTTCGCTCTGGGGCGGTCTTCCCCTCCCTTCTCCTCCTTCCTCATCTCCCACCACCGCTAACACATTCACCTCAACCACCCACTCATTCCAAGACTCTCCCACACACACTTTCTCCCGCCCCAAAGAACTCTACACCATCGCCACCTCCCTCCTCTCCGTCGCCGAACACCTCTCCTCCCCACACTCGCGCGAATACTGGGCTACCCAGGCGGACTCGATTTTCTGTCAGATGAAGATGGAAGCAGACGTGAGTGAGTGGCGTGGGATCGTGAATATGGGCAGGGGACGGTGTTGGCTTGTGGTGGGGGAGGCGAGGGCGGAGGGGATGGAGGTGATGTTGGAGAAGGGGGAGGTGGAGGTGTTGGGGAGTGAGGAGGCGGAGGTTGCTAGAGAGGGATTGGCTATGGGTGAGTAGGGGTTTTTCTTTTTTCTTTTCTGTCTTTGAATTCGAGTCATTTGGAGTTGTGAGGCTGATTAGTGTATGTGTGCGTGTTTTCGTTGGTTGGGTAGCGGTGACGTTCTTTGAGCGCGCAAAAGGTTCTGCGACTGCCAACCCGGACTTTGACGAAGAAGATCTCTCACCTCTGGTATGTAAACCTCCCCACTCTATCGTCCCTCACCTATGCTGATTCTCATCCTCCGTAGCTCGCAGAAGCCTTGTTGACGTTGGCGAACTTGACTGTAGACGAGAACACAAGGGAGGAGTTGTACGCGCGTGCGCAGGCCGAAGGCGGGGATTGTGTTCAGCTTGAGGATATCGAGACTGACAGTGGTGGTGGTGTGGGAGGGGCGGATAGGTTGGCGGGTTTAGATGCCAAGTCCCAGAACCGACATTACTCCAATAACGCACTGGGACTCGACCAGGCGATGATGGTGGTTGACTCGACTTCGCGGAGGGACGAGCGTATGGACGAGAGCTGACTAGAAGGCTATACAACCTTACGCCTATTCTTCTTCTACTAATTTTTCTTTTTCTTTTTTTCGTCTTTGGGGCTTTAGGTTGTTCTTTTCTTTTTCTTCCTTGCCGTGTACACTGTGTTTGGGGTACTTACTTGCTATAGCTAGTGTCCGCATGAACAGCACTCGCCATCATCCACTACAACCATCCATTCCTCTGTTGCCATACTTTGCAAGCACCGCACTCTACACTTATACGGGATGACTTTGCAATATCATTATTCGTTGGGGTCGTGATATCATGTTTGGTTCTTTCGAGTCTGTGTCTTCATGAAGCTATTCGTGTAGCGTATGATCGTATTATCCTCGCGGCGCGTAGCACGATCGCGAGACAAAGTGTCAAAACCGGTACCTTATAGATTAGCACTCAGGCCTTTGAAGCTTACGAGCCTGGCCCTTCTACACAGTAAGTCTTCCTCCGCATAACTGCATATCCACCCTATTTTCTGACCGCTTTCCTCGTAGAGTATTTGGGAGATAAAGGCCACTCGCGTAGTGCTAATTACTTATGCCCTACACTCTCACGTACGCGTTCCATATACTAATGACTATCCTTCGACTGGTACCATCTACAGTATATATGCCACCATTTCCAAACAACTTCCGGCTCAAAGCTATTCAGTGGTCTAGCAGGAACTCACAATGACCTCTAGTATTCGGTCTGTTGGTCCGCGCGAATGGCAGTCATCAAAGCGAGGTTTCTCGATGGATCGTTGGCATGCGATCGCGTCTAGTACGTCTTCAAGTTATCGCAAGTTCATGTCCTTTCGAACCCCTTAACAAGGCAGCACACTGCGGAGACTGATTTGAATGTAAGAATAAATATCCAAGGGTTAATACAAGCTCCATATAATATACATGCCAGTTTCTACGTGTGAGTATGTCCTTCCTTTGACGCATTCCCTGCATCGATTTTACCGCCTTCTGGTATCTGAACGAGGTCGGAATTGAGAGCAGAGCCGGCATTTGAGCCCGTTCGATGTTTCTTCGAGTCGCGATCATCACCTGTATCCAATGACCCTCTCTTCGTTCCCGATCCAGTCGGACCCGACGGAGCTTGGTTAGTTGTTTGGGTAAGACAATAAAGCTGATCTTGGGTAGAGTCGTTCAGAGCCATTTTGTCAATATTAATCCTAGTATCAGCATCCTCAAACACTTGAAGGATGTATCCATGATTGTCTAGGATTTTAGGGGCTGAAGGTTCTGGTGCAGGTTTCGGACGCAAAGATAAAGCAGGCAGACGTTTCTTCGGTTGAGACATTCCTCGGGGGATGATCTGAACTGTCTCCGGTAGCTTGGACGCTGCCTCGTCATCGATAGCGGGAGATGAATATTTGGCTAAAGCAGGGAAATCAATGGCAGAGTAGTGAAGTTCGAGTAGACCGTATAGCTCATTCACAAGAGTGATGAGCGTAGGTGATACACGGAGAGAGTTGAAGATGAGTGGTGGAGTGCCTGACGAATTGCTTGACTTCTTGTGCTCCCCGCCAGAATACACGCCACCTTTGCACTCCCACTTCTGATAATAGTGGTTGTGCAGATGCTCAGCCAGGCGTCCATTAGTCCCATTCCGACGCATTAGTTCTGGTAGCGACAAAGGTTTACCAAAAGGAAGTTTTGTGTAATTGTGGTAATGAAAGCGAAAGCTAAGATAGGTGACCACATGGATGAAGGATTCGAGGTCATCGGCGAGATCGTTTGGCTTCAATGGATATTGAAGAGATGTAGCGGACATAAATGTCCATGTACCCTAGGGCCCACGTGACGCACAATAAGTTGCAAGGTGGGATGGAAGAGGATAGAAGCAAAGGGCAACTGTGACTCACCGAACGGCCAACCTGAGTTGCATCATTGCCGAGGTCATCCTTGTGCCTTGCCAAGTCCCAGTCGTTCAGAATCCCTTTCACTGGCACAAGGTTGTCGTCTTCTACGTCTTGGTCTATGACGCGCATGATATTATTTGCACTAATATCACGATGGAGAATGCCAACGTCCCATGCATTCTCATGTGCTGCTGTCATCAGATCTGTGCTCATCTTGTAATGGGGCTGGGAACTAACCTCGTAGTGCATCGTACACAACCTGTATCATGACCGATGAATTCGAATATTCATCATCAAGTGCTCGAGCAAGCTGAGCGAAGACGAGACGGACGTGCTGTCGTTCTAGAAGAAGCTGACGAGCGAGATACTCCTGCGTTACCGTCCGTTGCGCTGCGACATCTCCGCCTGCGATTACCGTAGGAACATTCTGCACTCTAGCATCTTCCAGTAGTTTGCAGATTTCGAGCTCGGTACGACCCTTGTTGTGAACCGGCCTCCAGTAATCCTTCATAAAGGACAGTCGAGTGAGTTCTCCGTGACGTGTAAGTTCAGTCTCTTCAACGAACGCAACGTAACCTTTCGTTGCACGACCAGTGGAGGAGTAAGAGGCGGCGCAGTGCTTTCCAATGAAGTATGAGTTCAGCTGAGGCTTTCTGGCGTCGGGACATGACACCTACAAGCGGTGTAGCCATAAGTGTCTAGTACTGGAACCATACTGGACATCAGAGACGTACCTTATAGATAGGATAGTACGTTCGATTAGCCAAGATCTCTTCCGCACGTGTTCGCGCGCGTTTATTTATCGGTTTGAAGGCTTCTAATCTCGTAATCTCTTCTGCGGTAGCGAGAACGGCCGTGGTATCGTAGCCTTGCTCCGCAGGCGACATTTGGACAAGACGATAGACAAAGTTAAGCAGCATCTCGGGCTTAGCCTTGAAATCGAAGGGCTTAGTGACGATGCAGCCCACACGATCCCAGCGAGTCAAACGGGCCAGGTTACGGTAGATGTAGATGATGAAGACGAATGTGCGATGCTGGCGGAGCATAAGCTGTGTGGCATATTGGGCAATCTGCGCCTGACCTTCACGCCCTTTGTCCGAATCGTGTAAGAGGTTGCTTGAGTTGTCGAACATAAAAGCCGTCCGCGTTGGGTCCTGCTTTACCTCGACTCCCAAGATCATCCAAGCCCAGGCAACTCGAGCAGCGTGTTCCCTTCCTTTTTTCGACTTCTCGTCTAGTTCGTAGGCTAAGGATGCACCTTCGGACGTAGGGTACATCGCAATATCGATCTTAGAGTCTTCGAATGACGACTCAGGCCAAATGGATACGTCCTTAAAGACGTAAGGCGGCCTCTCGGGGTCAGCGTGTGGCGCCATCCCGATAGCCTCGTTGAGGCTCTCACACTGTGAACGGAGAATAAACGACTGACACAGTACTAGGTCTGTGAGGGCTACTTACGAGGGGCGCATACAGCTTGCTCTCATCGCACTTGCCACCTAACATGTCATCCGTCAGACCACTAAACTTCTCCGCGGAGTCAAGTTGTTTCTGTGAAATATTGGCGAAGGCCTCGTCAAGGGAGCTGGCAGTGACGAAGCGATCCATGAACAGGGAGTAATCCATCTGGTAGTAGTACCGAGCCATTTCGCTGACTACCGCCGCTCGATAGTCCTTGTCTTTGTATCCGAGCGCGTACGACGAGGGTTTGTATGTGATTGGCGTCCGATTTGCGTCGCCGCTGGACTGAGGCTGTTCAGATGCCGGCGTAGGAGTGAAAACGGTTTCAATGCCCAATATTGCGGAGGGAGGCGGCGAGGGCGAGGGAGGCGGTTCATCGGGATGGTCAGTTTCGTAAGACATGACTGTCGTCTTGCAGACCTACCTTCAAGCACAAATCGCGACGGTAGTTATATATTCAAGTGAAAGAACACTGAATCGATGGAAACTCTGTGCAGCATGTATCGATATCAAAACGTATACTGACTCACTTTACCCTGCTTGGAAGATCACGGTTATATAGGTTCCGGCCAAAGAGGCTGTCACGGTGTGCGCTGACTTTCGAACACGCGCTAGAATAAGGACACGGGTGGTTAGTAGTACAAATATAAGTCATAAGGAGAATATATGCTATACTTATTAGATGCGAGATACCGGCTGTTTGAACACTTGACTCTTAAATGGCCATGGGGAGGCAGCGGTTGCCTACGTCACACTGGTCACGACGAAGAAGTAGTAGCACAGTCACTCGGGTCCAGAAAGGTTGCCTCTTTGGGATAGCGGACATTGAAAGTATATGGAGCCGCGCTAATGTGGTCACGGGCCGAATAGCATTTTTGAAGTCCGACCGGGCCAGTGTTCGGCATTATCTTGCCGTACTTATTGCTTGTTATCAAATTTACGATTCGAATAGGACATATACTGTACTTATGCACATTCTCTCTTTAATAGCTTCTCTGTAAGGTAATATTTAACAGTAATGCTATACCTTTAGGACTCTGTCCGTGGAATGGAAGGAGTCGATATCAATGAAGTCACAAACGTGCCACCGAACGTCGAATTAAGACATCGTCGAGTTGATAATATCTCGAAGAGGAAGAATAGGTAAGTTCGACGGAGAATTTATATTTTAACATTTATCGGAAATTCAATTCCTTTGTGAGTCGGAGGAGACCTTCCTAAAAGTAATCATGCTAATGTTTCTTTACAGAAAGTACGAGCGAAATGTAGTGTCCAAACCCCTTACACTGGCACTGCCTACAGAAGAGCAATACTCCTCAAAAGTACGGATGTCTGCTATTCAACTCAACCACTAGTGAACTGGGGTACTTGCGAGTTTACAGCCGTCTCCTCTTTGGCTCGTCTAATCCGGTGATAAGCTATACGGAACAGAACGACAGAAACAATGCTACGTACTGGTATGCCCTTCGAATGAGCAACTTCATCTTATCGTTCTTCCACCTCTGCATCTTCGACTTCTTAGCAGTCATATCATCGTCCAATTCTGGGGAAGTAACTTAGTACGCAGCACTTACGAAATTCATCAGGAATCACTGACCTTCAAATTTCCCGAAAAGTCTGAGATCTTTGACAGCAACCCAGCCCCTAAAGAAACAGCATGAACATTATGTTATAGCGATAAAGCGCGAACACGAACCAGCTATCATCAATTTTACCCCGCTTCCCATCGAAATATCGTACAAGATGCAGATTCTCTTTCTCCACTTGGTCAGGATCCGTATGCTCAGGCGCGTCCTTGCCATCTTCGGAATCCGGGTCCACAACGACAGCAGGCCACCATGGAAATGTGACTGTAATCTAATCAGCTATGGATACATGAGAGTGTTTGAGTCATAACTTACGTGCTTTAGCCCAAACTAAATAGCCAAATACGCAACTCAGTATCGCCAGACGGGAGTTACAAGAAATCTTACCAGGCGTGTTATGCGGCAACCGTTGGTTCTTCTCAAGAACAATCTTTCCGAGGTCTTGCACTCGCAACTTCGGCGATACCACATTCTGTGGGATAGGTCCACCATCTTCTTCGTCAGAAGTGAGAGCAGTAAGCTCAGAATGAACGTCCATGTCGGGATCGACCGTACTCTGATTACCAACAAGGCGCCCAGCACTTTCATCTGCCGGCGGGGCAATATGCAAGCTGCGTAGTCGCTCCGCCTTTCTTCGCATATTCTTTTCTCGTCGGGTAGCAGGAGTGTCTAGTACGTCAATGACAATAACTCGTGGGGACTTAGAGGCTTCCTCCTCTTCCTCATGAGCGGCCTCTTCTTCAATGAGCTCTTGCGAGTCATGCGGTGGTTCGACCGTTACTTCAACATCAGCGGGAACTAAATCAAGCGGAGCTGGATAATTAGTGGCCTCAAGTTCCCCAGCGGCCGGTAGCGATTCTTGCTCTCGCAAGGTATCTGTCATAGGAGCTAGAACCTGCGACTGTGGGGAAGCAGAAGCAAGAGCCTCTTCACTGGCCGTTGGGAGCACAGGAGGTTCGGATTGGATACTTGACGCTTGCGATAGGTGCAGTATGTTGTCAACGTGCATAGCTTCCGCTTCCTCAGATGCGGGGACGAGAATCAGCCCATTATCAATACTCGCTGCAATCTCTCCGGACCGACCACCTGGCTGTACGATATCTTCGGGAGCAACGACAGTGCTTTCAGTTGACAGGTGCGACCGTTCCCGTTCTGGACACTATTAAATAGAGGACCTCACGACTACAAAACACACTTACCGGCCTTGGGCTTCTTCCGTCTCAATTCGATAGGCTGTCGATCAACAGGCGCACGTCCTCCCCTCCTCGAGTTATCCGGTAAAATCCAGCCAACATCGAACTTTGTGAACATCTCGCGGCCGTCGACTTCGTCGACCACTGGAGGAACGTCTGATTGCCCGGGAAGTACGATCTTCGGCCTCTTTCGTTTCCTATCGTCATGACGGTCTTCATGGAGTTGGCCATCCAAGTGATCCACGTCCATGCGTTCCGTCGAATTGAACCCGCCGTCTGTGGGATCACCGGCGGAGCTGCGTGTTCTCGCGCGGTTACCACCCGTCGAGAAACGTTCCTGTCGGGAACGCTCTCGTTCAGCTCTTCGGTCACGTTTCGGCTTGGGCAGAGGTGTCGGAGGAGGCTTCTCTTTGGCGAACTCGTATTTGAATAGAGATGTGACAGGATCGACTTCTAGCGAGGCGTCCGTACCTTCGGCGATGGTCGCATGTTGAATAAAGGGCTGGAGGGCTTCGAGCGGAGGCTCAAGATCACCAATTGTGAGACGCGATGAGCTGGCTACAGGCTCGGACGAGTCAACCGCAGGATCAGGTAGCACAGAATGTGCGACTTTTATCTGTTCTAGCTCGACAAGAATCTTATCCGCATGGGATTTGAGTTTCTGCGCAACTTTAGAATAGGGTGTATCGGGTGCGTTGTATAGGATCGCGTTGCTCAATACAAGATGAACATCTTCCTACGAAATGGTGAGTATTACCAACGTGTACGATGTGTTGCATTTACCTTGAAGTCATCCAAATCCAAATATTCATAGTCATTGAGCTTCCTCTCTATAACGTCCCAACAAATTGGCCGTTTAATGATGTCGTAATAGTCGGGAACATCGATTCTGGAAACAGGACTCTTGAAAAAGTCCAGTCGATCAAAGCTGAAATAGGTCAGATAACGTATTTTCTGAGTTGCTCACTGTCCTCACCTCACAATCTTACTAAACGCATTTCGCAGAGCAGTTTGGAACGGGAGCAGGGTACGATTGAGAAGATTGTACACGGCTCGTGCTTGTAGAATCTTTTGCACCTCTCGTTTTTTGGTAAGTTCAGCAAGCTCGCGAACCTTGTCAAGGTCTGCTTTCAGCTTCCTCAAGAACTTGACAAGTATAAATATCAATCGTACACAAACCACAAAAGGTAAAGCGACTAACCTCTAGCTTGATGACTTTGTCTTCCTCGCTCTGATTTCTCCCGCTATTCGAAGCCGTCCAAGGCTCCAAGTGCAATCTCTTCAAAAGTGGCGCCCCACGGCGGGCCTCCCGCTTCAAGCTCCAGTACTTGCATACAAGTACGACGAACTCTCGCTTCTGACGGAGGGTCACTTTGCCAATGTACTGCATGATCCTATCAACGATGATCTTTGGCACGAGAGGTGGTCCAAGTTTATAAGTCTTCGCATACGCACGGGCCGTCTTCGACGACTTTTGGTTGTCGGATTCGCCAGCACCATCGGCCATCTCCAAAGCCAGAGCCACTGCTCTTGCTTCCGCTTGCTCTCGCTAGATAATGAATGATTGATACAACATGGGGGAAGGTAAAAACGTTTGACATACAGGAAGATGCTTTTCGCAATAACATGCTAGAACAGGCGCTTCTGATCCCTGTGTGGCCTTCATCGGCATGAGCAGCTTTTCCTTGCGGGCACAGGTGGCATGGAACGCAAGGGTACACGACGACTTGATGCACTGTATGCATGCACCCATTCGTATGTCGCACAGCGAACATTTCTACAAGGCCAAATGAGTTAGACACTTCCCCATCGAAGACAGATTCTTACCAGTCGCCACCGAGGCTTTGAGATCTTGTCCACGCCTGTGATAGGTTCCATGAAAACGTCGTTCGCAACTCGAGTCTCAGGGACCCATATGGCACAGAGCAAATGAACCCATTCCCCTTGTACTGTTTGCTTGAATGCACCGCCTTCGTTAGGACATAGTATACATGACTGGGATGACAGGCAGTTAGTATTTGCACACACACCTATGCTTGATTACCGGTACCTACGACAGGATTTTCTGGTGAAACAGTGCACTTTCGGCAGAGCCACTGGCCCTCGGGAATATATGGGACTCCGTAACAGTCTGTTTCCGTAACGCGTGAAGACGGTTCTGGGATGAAAAGAGAGGCATGACAAACCTTGATGTACAGCTAGGTTACAACCGTCGCAAAATACAATAGCGTTCGTGTTTTCTCCCTCTGAATCATCACATATAGCACAGGTTGAGTCTTCGGAGGGCATTGCCAAGTCCGGCTTCGGGATAGTCTTGGTCTGCCTCTTGTAGTCAGTACCCAAACAATCCTTGTTTGTAGATATCACCACGCACCAGATCGAACCATTCTTTCTCGAGTTTATCCATGACTATTTCAAAAACTTCATAGGAAACTTTATCGAGTTGCTCCTTCCGCCTGTCTGCGTTCACCGACTCCAGCCACTCTCGATCTAGAACACACACATGTAAGGGAATATCGGTGAGCCAACGTGAGCGCACTCACCTTGGTCGTCCATGTCATATTCAACTTGTTGTGCCAGGTCACTTTCCAGAGGCTCTACAAAACGTTAGAAGATGCTTTGAGATACTGCATGGTTGATTACCTATGTATCGGATGTAGTACTCAGGTTTCCGGAAATTGGACCCGTCGTTGTCTATAGATCTCATGAGTATGAATACAATTCGCAAATAGCATACACGAACACCCATAAGAACGAGCTTGAAGGTCTGCTACACCGGCAGGTTGAGAAGAGTATTCATCCGTGACTTTCGTGAACGAGACTTTGGGTAATGAATTTGGTCCTGGGGAGGTCGCACGTCGTGCCATATAGCTTTGTTATTAGTGATACGTATGTTCCAAGAGAGGCGTAGATGGAGGTCTCGACGACCGTGAGTGAGATGTAATTAGTTGGAGGGGAGGTGGGGGGCGCGTGTCACGATAGTCACGCATCGTACTTGGGTCACACTGAATTACCGGTCCCGTGACGTAAGCTTACATAAGCGCGACGCTCATGCAGCGAACTTTGGGACGAGTCGGAATTGCAACTGATACGTGCGTACAGGTATATACTACGAGGCTATAATTTCAAGACATTGTTTAATTACATTCATACGAGCATCGCTAAATTGAGGCCTATTCGTCACATTATCATGCATACTCATGACGAAGGTGATCTATCGAAAGGGACAGTCCAGGATATCTGTGAGTGAAGGCGAGTGAGTCCCGTGAAACCTCTCTTCCGAGTATTGTTTGAAACGTACCTGCTCCGTGAGCGATAACCTGCTCCCCTATCACAAGAAAAGTCCGATCTTCCGCTTCCGAAACTCACCATCTAGCATTACAATGTCAATCTCGGGGAAAGCGTCCTTGAGTTTCTGGAGCGATCCGCGCGCCCTTAGAGTGATATCTTCGGTAGGGAACGATGTTACGAAATATATCTCCTCCAACGTCAAAGTATCCGCGATTTGAAGGTCTCGGAGGCTCAAGCGCAAATTATCCAGCTCCCGATGTAATGCAGAGGGCTTGCTGAAGTCGATACGGTCCAAGACAAGGGTCTTCATGCCAGCCCAGTAAAAGCGTTTGTAGAAGTGATTTCCTTTGCCATCGTTATTCAACAGGTAACGAAGACCCCTGAATTCGTCTTCTTCATCTGTTGCAATAACGGTAGTGACGTTGGGACACATATCTCGAAGCTTAAGATGCGTTGTACGGGGATCTAATTCCACTCCAACAGTCGTCACTTGTTCAAGTGGCAAGGTGCTACAGATCCGTGCTGGCCAGGAATCGAGCCGATAGAACGAAGTGGGGTCCTCATCAGTTATAGACCAATAAAGTATGACTTGGACTCCTTGGCATCTTCCATTTTCGAAAAGACTATCTTTAGCAAGGACGTTTGTGCGTCGTACTTGGCTAAAGAACATGGATTTGTCATGTTGATTCGGTAGGCTATCGGCTCTCAAAAAGTGTACGCGGGAGCTTGACTCAAGGCGCTCTGTTATTGGACCGACAGTGGCGAACTGTTGGACCAGCATGGATTTTATCGGGTTTAAAAGCGCTCCAGAGTCGTCTCGCAGTGCGATCTTGTCGTACAACACATTCGATAACTTGGGTAGCGAGTTTTCTATAGCGTCAAGTCGTCTAGGCCTCTCGTTTGGCAGTGAGCAACGGACGTCGATGTTCGTGGAAGGGGGAAGCGCGAGTCCATTCAGCAGCGCTGTACATGCCTCCAATGATCCATCGAGGACCAGATGGAGGAGATTGCGGAGGCTGATAGTAGAGGCGGGAATCATGGTCAGCTCCCCCCCTTCATCTGGGAGTAGGGTGACGCTTTTCATGTGTAGATGCTCCAATAGCGGCATGTTCTTGAGGCAGTTCGACAATTCCGTGTTCGTCACGGGATTTTGCCGACATAGGTCGCTGATATAAAGAGTTCGGAGATTTGGAGAGCGGATGGAGTATCTCCACCCGGACTCGGGGGATAGGATGAGTAAAAGCTTAGTCAAATTAGGGAAGTAACCCGAGATGAGTATGTCGGGCAAAGAATGATTATCCATAAGCGGATATACGCCCAAGTGTTCGAGCAGAGGAAGCGAAGTAAGGTTTCCGAACGCCTCCCGTAGGTTATCATGAGATATTCCGCCCAGAATCAAATCCCTTGCTCGAAGAAAGCAGGTAGAATATGGGCCGAGGGGACGGGGAGTTGCGCCGTCTTCAACATCGTATAATACAGTCAATGGCAGTCCTCGTGACCGTTCAACAAAACACAACGGTGTTGTAATAGAAAGGTCGAGCATGTTCCAGAGAATCGGGAATTGGATGGCGGCTTGATACCAGGTTTTGTTTACGAGAAGAACACTGGTCCACGCGTAGGGCCCGGAAGTCACATGTAACGACATTCTCAAATCGAGGAATATTTTGACCAAGAGTTCGACCGGTAGTTTCTGAACGGCTCCTGAGCGAAAGGCCGGGGTTCCAGCAATACGCCTGCGTTTTTCGAGTTCCAAGTTTCCACCCGTCATCCTTCAAACACCCAAACTCAAGTCACGACTCCGGGCTAATGCGTTCAGTGGACCTGATAACCTCTGGAAGGATGGCAGTCAGTCTAGCATAACTATGGCCATATCACGTCCTTTGACCGCTCACCTGTGTCCGCTCTGTAAGACGGAGCGATGGGAATAGCAAGAGGTAGAGTGTATGGGAGGCAGTGAAGGGCGAGAAGTGCTATCGGTAACGGCCAGTAAAAGGGAGATGATGGGCGTTGGGAGAGAACAGTTTAAGACGCCCGCTCCAGGTCGTGATCATTATATACCTGCCGAGTTTGCTGAGCTCGAAAGGTAGTTGCCCAAAAGGACAATTGCCCCAAAAGGAAAGTTGTGGAAATGGCCAAGGCCATTGGACATCAAAGCCTTCGGCATTTGCCATCGCGTGTACGGCGTGATACCCCCAACTGTTCTTTGGAACTTGGCCCTGAGAAAATGTAGTTAAGGGGCTGCTGATGTTCCGTCGCTTTGAAAGGGCATACTACGAGCTTGCAACACTGTTACTGCTGAAAGTGTCGAGGTACTAGTATGCTGCTTTAGCCTTCGAATGGCGCGGTCATACCACAACTTAGTCCTAGCACACAGACAAGAATGTCATGCTCACTCCGATATTCCCGACCGTTTGGGTCGCAACAGTTGGGTCATTTCCATACCATTCCCCAGAAATCCTTGCGGAAAAGTCAATTCTGGGCCGCATTATTTTTGATTGGAATTGTCTCGCAAAAGATTTATGTGTCGCAACAGATTTTGTCGAGGACGATACCTCAATCAATTAACAAAATGCTAAACTAATAACCATGAGATGGACAATGTCTAAAATTTGGCTGGTCAATAGCTACGACGTTGATTATGAGAAATCGAACTCACATTCTGGAAACACTGTTTAACGGGCCATCCAATTGCAATCTTCACGACTGCAAAGTCCTCTGCCTTTCACGCGTCGTGATATCGGGAAATCTGAGCGGTGAAGAGAGCTGAAACGAGGGCCTACTATGCGTATGCACCGTCTATACAGTATTCCATGGAACGAGCTGTTTTGAAGCTGCTGTACTCGGGTAAACTCGTGGATGGGCCATAGTCTTCGTCTACCGAGCAAAAATCATGATGTCGCAGCTACCAATGTGGCCCATGGGGGTTTTGACCTTGGTCGAGGACCAAGCTTGCTCCGAGCCTCCGACGGTCTCCTGTGCTGCCCAAACCCGGACGGCGAAACGTGCCGACGGCGGCCACTTCCGTTGGCCATCACCGTAACCGCGGCGATTCCGTGGCCTGCGCAACGTTCACCACTGGCGCTGTGTGTTCTTACTTGTAGGACATATTGTTTGTCGGACGCGAATGGCTCACATTTGAAAGTAATCGTAAGCGGCAGGTTAATATTCAGAGTAGTATCATAGCCTGACAATCTACTCATCGCCTACAGTATGAACGTTGCTTGATATTCACCTCAGGCTGTCGAATCGATGAAATTCGCTGCATGTAACATCGAACACCGGACCTAAGGACTAGGTCTAAGGCAATACGGCAGAGTATTAGAGGAAGGCACTTACTTTGATCTGAACAGTTGTGAGTGTCAGCTAAGCTAGACGTGCAGTATGCCTCGACTCTAGATTCCAGTTAAGTTTAAAACTTTACTCCCGCCACACGGCCATTTTCTTACCAGTATTTATAAACTGACCTACGGATTTCTAGGAAGCGATAACTCTTGTTGGACTCATGTCTAACTTGTCGAGTCCGAGGAAGGCTGTGAAACGGTGCACTCCTTTGCACTCACGTGGATCTGCTCTTTTTGAAAGTTATTCCAAATCATGGCCACGTAAAGAACTCATTTGGATCAGGCAAGTATTTGTTTTGAAGTTAAACAAAAACCTTACTTGAGATGATTGGCAGGTGCCAAAATAAAAGACGCACTAGACTATGCACTTATGCACTGTGTAGCCCTAGGATCTGTATAAACAGGAAAGACCACATCACAGTTGGCGTACCTCCGGAGTCAAGTGGCTCGAGAGGTTGTGCCTGTATCATCGGTATCTCAATCTCCCTGGAATTTTAACTAAGTTCCCGGAATACTGGTGGGTGTTGGGCTCATTTTGATATGATACAAAGCATACGCTTCCGGAAGCGCTAGGCCTCATGCGCCGTGCACACAGGAGAGTGGGGACACCGGAGCACTCAACAGCGGAGATGGTAGCACATAGCCCCCGGCAAGTCACGTTAAAGCCTACTTCACTCGAGCCAATCAACTGAAGGCGGCATCACAGGTACACTGACATACTGGCTTGTTTTCTTTTGGCAGTTTGACAACCCGTTAGTCACGGTCGGTGTTGGTCGGCACTGAGCTCCAGGCCCTATCAGGTTAGAAGTTTGTTTTCTCTGATACGCAACATTGACAGTAGCAAAAACCTGCCGCAGTATCGCTCGGTTCCCAACACAAAAAATAAATGTGGCAGTTGACCCGCTGCACTCGGTACACAACTTGGATTCGCGAACGCCAAGCACTCATGTGAGGTTTTGAAAGGCAGGCATGGATGTGACGCTGCTGACTTTGGACAAGCAGTTATCAGTACTAGTTACCCATTGGGCGCTCCGTGAGCGCGTGAGCTCTCGACATGGCATTTCGAATGTTATCTGAACGCTTTCTAGGCTGTGTTGAACAGACTTTCGGGACAGATGGTACGTTGAATAGGTATGATTCTAGTTTTCTATTTATTCAATTCGAGAGTATGAATAAGACCGTCGGGCAAAATGGATGCCCCTTACCATCCCTCCCTCTTCATTGCCTCCTCCAGGGAGATCCGTAGTCAATGATGTCCTCCCCCGTTGAGATTCCTGCCAATGGTCTTGACCTAGTTCCAGTGCTTGGACCGTTATACTGGGGTATTATAATGTCATTACTTACTGATGTCACCAGCACTAATCATTTTATCTTCGTAGGTTTTCTATGTTCACTTGTGTGCGTCTTCAACATGTTTGGATTGGTCAACTTAGTTACCCCTCTGACTCTGTCTCATCTTTGGCATCGTCTATAGGTTAACAGGCATCAACGTGCTGCAGGGCTATATCTACTTTCCGTCCAACGATAGATTATCGCTTCGGATTATCGTGAGTCAAGTGTTGTCAACGACCCTCCTCGACCACTGATTGTCCTTCAATACAGGCAGCCTCCATGTTGTATGCAATATAGTATTAAATCCGGGACTCACGGAGTAACTCAATTACCTCAACAGAATCCTAAATGTCACGTCTTCTGCTCTGGTTGCACAGTCTGTCTTCTACTATTTGGTATGATTCATGCTTCAGTCCTTTAAGAATACGAATCATTATTGAGCTAACGATTTCGCAAAAGGTTCCACATTTTGGCTCGCTGCTACCTCTCAACGCTATCACCAAGTAAGTCTTATTATCGGAAGTATTGAGCTAAACAGCATAGTAATGCACTCCTCCACTAGTGAGCTATCCGCCGAGTGTCTGATCTCAACAATTATCACATTCATGTAAGATCATCCACTGCCTTTCTCTGGCAAAGCTTGAATTAACGAGTTTCCTACAGCTCGCAAACTTATTTCGTTGTACAGCTCTGGGGCGGTAAGCCGTCCTTTCCTCACCTTGTTCAACCTTCGATACTCATGTCATCTCTATAGTCGCGAAAGCTAGGAACAACAGTTACATCGTTCCTATTCTTGTGGTAAGACTCATATTGACATCATCCGTAAACTCCGTAACACATACATTTTCAGGGCGCATTGTCTGTGGCTGCGGCAGGTAAGCCTTAAAGTAGAGTGAGCTATAGGAACGCGAAATTGATAATTCTTGTATCCAGCTGGAGGTATCGGTGAGTAAAGATTTCGTTCAACTACTGCAGGTGCTTATTAACCATAATGTGTTTTAAGGTTGTACGACAGCCATGGTCATTCATAAACATTCAATCTTGGGAGCAAGGAGCAGGACCTTTTCGGTACTTCTCGTGCTACATCCCAACTGGCCAAATAATACTCATTCCTGATCTCTTCCAGATTTTCTTTGGTCTTGCGAAGGGCTTTGGTGCGCTCACGGATATCATCGCGACGATAGCCATGTGCTCCATGCTAGTGTCAGCCCGGACGGCATTTGATAGGTACGTCGAGATGATATACATATCGCGACCGCAGCTTACGGCTCACTGGCACTTAGCACAAACTCAGTCATCCGCTCCTTGATGATGTTCATCATGCAGCGGGGTATTTTGGTGACCCTTATCCAAACGCTGCTGCTCATCACGTTCCACGCGGCTCCTGACCACCTCTACTGGTTATTTTTCTTCTTATCCCTTTAACTAAATCGATATCGTAGCTGATGAGAAATCTAGGTTGGCATTCCATGTGAACGTGACGAAGCTTTATGCGAACACTTTCTGTAAGTGAATTCACACTACCAACAATGGTCAGTCACCTTAGACTTTACGTTATACGTCAACAGTCGCCATGTTGAACGGACGCGAACGTCTCAACCAGCAACTTTCTACAACTGGCAAGGTCCCAACTTATCCGTCTAATATAAGCTTTGGAACAAGTCGTGATACAAAGTCTAAGTTGTCAAACCCGGAGACTCGCTCGCATGATGACGATTTAGACATGATCGAAGTGAGGATTGACATTGTTACGGACGGAATTTTGGCTGACATTGTCCCTATAGCTCTCCATGCATACCACTCCGAAGAAGAGTAAGGTTCCTGATATGCCTCTTGTTACGAAGACTGTGATCATTTCAGACCTCTGAAAAAACGCATTCCTTACGACTCGGTTCTGTTGTCATACATGCTTCAATACACGCCGTTTCTGCTGACTGAGTGTGTGTGATATTATTTATGCCGTACGTCGTTTTTCATCGGCGAATGTTAGAATAGTGCCTGTAAGTAACGGCAGCCTGAATGCGAGCGTATGTCTGCGGCAGAGTGAAAGATACCTCCAACGGGTCCGGCCGCCGCATTACGTTTACCTAGTGTTGCACACGGTTCGACTCAGGACCGGTTAACCGCGTAACCGAGTCGTTATTGAGTCGAGTCGAGTCGACCGCAAGTCGTGACGATAAAACGGTCCGACTCAAGGCGGCTCACGACTCAGGACCGGTTCAGACCGGTTAAGCCGCTCAAGGCCAGCGCTGTCGTCGCGAAATTCGAATACAAGTAGTGTTGCGTCAATAATCCACCTGTAATTTACTGTAAATAAATATTGCTTTATTTACACACGTCGAAGGTCCGTATTTCTTACTTACTTACCTTACACTTCGCAGGTATTTCTTACCCAACACTAATAAGCTGAGCGCTAGCGGAGGTCAACTAACCGACATCAAGCCTGCTGTTACGGCCCGGCTTGTCCCAGCTCTCCGGGCTTGCGGGCTTCAAGCCGGGGCTGCCGGGCCATGAACAACATGAGTGACTATTATGAATTTATGATTACCACTGATACAGTAGAGATGTCAGCAAAAACGTACCAGATATCATGGTAGTCAATGTACTGGTGCACTACAAACTAAAAAGAGGAATAGGGACGAGACAATGAGCGAGCAGAGGCAACAGCGATGAACAATCGCCAATGTGGGCTCTGATCGAGCGACTCAAACCGGTCCTAACCGGGAGCCGCTCATAACCAGTCGTACGTTGACGGTCCGACTCGACTCAAGAGTCGCTTGAGGCAGAGGACCATCAAAGTCGGACCATAGTCAACCGGACTGAACCGTGTGCAACACTACCGTTTACCTTCCTAAAAGAGTAGAATTGATCCGGTTGCTCCTCCGGGCGGATATAGACGCGCATGCTATGAAAACGCTCGGCAGGCCGCCGTTCTACTGCTAAACAGCCATCACCTTTGTCGTCCACAGCGAGCTCCCGGTCTCCTGCTGTTACTAATACTCAAGATGGACGCAGACCTCATTAAGCTGGTCAATAAACTGCAAGACACCTTCGCCAATCTTGGTGAGCCGTTCTGAATGGCAATGGTCACGCAGGTGCTAACAATGGACATATCTCGAAGGCGGAGAGCTGGACATGCCTCAGCTCGCTGTGGTGCGTCTGCTATTTTGTGAAGTAGTTCCCCTGATTGCTCAAAAACTATGATAGGTTGGCAGTCAATCCGCAGGAAAGTCTAGTGTCCTCGAAACGTAAGTCTCGTGTTCTGTTGAAGTATACGCGCTCACGTTTGTGTCTTTTGCAGCATTGTTGGACGCGACTTTTTGCCCAGAGGTCAAGGAATTGTAACAAGACGACCTCTCATTCTTCAACTCATCCATACCCCCGTTCCTGATCCATCCTCCAGTAACTCTCAGTCGTACACCGAATGGGGACAGTTCTTGCATATCGACAAACGCTTCACGGAGTTCGACGAGATTCGGAAGGAGATTGAGCAGGAGACGTTTAGGGTGGCTGGACAGAACAAGGGTATTAGCAAGTTGCCGATACACTTGAGGATATATAGCCCAAACGTGCTTGACCTGACCCTGGTGGACCTGCCAGGGTTGACAAAGGTGCGTAGGCCACTTCTTCACCAATCGTTATACTCACAAGACGGTAAAGATTCCTGTTGGCGATCAACCAAGCGACATTGAACGACAAATTCGTGGACTCGTATTGGACTATATTTCAAAATCTAACTGGTGAGTCTTCTATCCCCTTTGCGGATGATAGTAACTCGTCAACCTAAATAGTGTCATTCTTGCTGTATCTGCTGCCAACGTCGATCTTGCAAACTCAGAATCACTCAAGCTCGCACGCTCTGTGGACCCACAAGGTCGCCGGACGATCGGTGTCTTGACAAAGCTCGACCTTATGGACGCTGGAACGCATGCGCTCGATATCCTTACAGGACGCGTTTACCCCCTGAAGCTTGGTTTCATCGGTGTCGTCAACCGTAGTCAACAAGATATCAACTCGAACAAGAGTCTAGACGACGCTCTTGACCATGAGGCAGAATTCTTCAAGAGTCACGCAGCTTACCGGAATATCGCACATAAGAACGGGACGAAGTATCTCGCTAAGACGTTGAACCAGGTACTCATGAACCACATACGAGACAAGTTGCCAGATATGAAAGCAAAGTTGAATACATTGATGGGTCAAGCCCAGCAGGAACTCAACTCGTTTGGAGACGCTGCAATCTATGGAGATAGTAATCAGGTACTGTCTCCTCTGTTCTAGAAATATTTTTTTCCATTAACTCTGGGACTTGAAATAGCAAGGAGGCTTGATCCTTCGACTTATGACCCAATTCGCTCGCGATTTCGTCTCGTCAATTGAAGGTACAAATGCCGACGTGTCTACAAAGGAACTCTCCGGTGGCGCGCGTATATACTACATCTTCAATGACGTCTTTGGTCACGCCCTTCTGTCTTTGGATGCAACACATAACTTGGACAATCAGGATATTCGGACGGCCATTCGAAATTCCACAGGACCGCGGCCGAGCCTCTTTGTGCCAGAGATTGCATTTGACCTGCTAGTCAAGCCGCAGATCAAACTTCTTGAGGCTCCTAGTCTCCGATGCGTTGAATTGGTGTATGAGGAGCTTGTAAAGATATGTCATAATTGCACAAGCGCGGTAAGCATCACGCCTAGAGCATAATGCCATTAGCAATATGGCTTACACTCATTTTAGGAACTTCAACGTTTCCCTCGACTGCACGCTCAGTTGGTGGAAGTCGTGTCAGAACTGCTGCGTGAACGCCTTGGCCCCACGACGGAGTATGCTCAAAGTCTCATCGACATTCAGACTGCTTACATTAATACCAATCATCCCGCGTTCATATCCGGATCGGCTGCTGCAACCTCACAGGCTAGCACTCCGGCACCTCCGCGGCAGATTGCACCCCCACGAGTATGTTATGAATATCTATAACTCATTCTATTGGAGTGATTAATTTCCCTACCACAGCCCATCTCTGCAGAGCTTATTAATGGCTCGTCCGATTTGTCGGACGACATTGCCGAATCCAGCGATGATACAGCGAGCGCACGCAGTGTAAACAATCGTTCGGTATCTGGTTCGCAGCATGAGCGCGCACGAACAACCACTTCAGTGCCCTCAGCGGCGGTACCTGCGCGTCGGCCAACGTCTCCCAAAGCACATCACCATCATCACCATAAGCAGGAACCTCAGCCCCCCGCTGGCTCTAGCGTAGCCAAGGAGACGTTCTTGACTTATTTCTTTGGTCAAAATGGCACAGGGCCTCTCTCTGGTGCTTCTATCGAGCGGGCGAGTAACACAACAGATACTTCGATATCGGCTGTGGGACGCGAAGTTCCAGGCAATAGCGACCTTGCCTTGAGGTCAGGTCTGATGGCCGGGCCGCGGGGTATTGAAGGTAGCAATGCGGCATTCGACATGAAGAGCTTAGGGAAGCACATAGAAGCTGTGAGTAAAATTACTTCATAATCCAACGGGTATCATTCTAACCCATTGACTTCTTCTAGGCTTCCGACGGAGGCCCTCAGCTGACAATGCGAGAAGAGATGGAGACTAACCTGATTCGTTCGCTCATCGCATCATACTTCAATATTGTGCGACAGACGATCCAGGACCTTATCCCCAAAGCAATTATGCACTTACTCGTGAACTTTACCTCGCAACACGTGCAGAATCGTTTGGTCGCCTCTCTCTATAAGCCCACGCTGTTCGGCGAACTGCTGAATGAGGACGAAGCTCTCGTGGCGGAGCGCGCGCGAGTGAAAGCTCTTCTAGATGCGTACAAGGACGCATTCAAAACTCTGTCGGAAGTAACCCTAAAGTCGACATAGACGTCTCAGGTAATACACGCACGCCTGTAGTTTGTCTTAGATATGTCTGTTTTATTTCTGTTGTTTGTTGTCACGAATTCGCATGTTTGGCCACCGCAACCTTGTTACTCATACATATATAATTCTGCATAACTTTTACTAGAACCGGGGTAGGAAGTACAACAACGCCATTCAATCTCATGACTACTATATAAACTACGTGATGATCGTACTATCGTAAGGCCGTCTATTTTCAATACGAGGATCTTACACTACCGTGTAGAGCCTGCCATACAACGGTCAGGGCCGAGCAGAAGGAGGTGGAACGACCCAATATCCAAGAAGAGAATAAAACCTTGAGGAAACCCTATTACTAACTTAACACATTAGGACCCGAGCACGATCTAGGGATGCTGCGTATTCAATTCGTGGGGTCGGACTTGTTTTCAACGTCGAACCACGTTTCGCCTGTGCTATCATAGCAGGCTTCAGGCTCTTCATCGTCCTCCGATATGACGCTGCCTTCGAATATCTGGCCCGTCTCGCTGGAATCGTTCGTCTCCTCAGACGAATCGGCGTTATTCGTCTAATGGATCAGGTGAATTCATTATGATAAGCATTCTAAGAATATAAACTTACTGGTTGACTTGACGAGTCTGTGGTCTGGTGAGTCTAAGCAGTGAGTCGCAGTACCGAATTCTCTAAATCCGAAGCAGAATTACCTGTCCTTTCTGAAGGAGGATAGAGATCAGACCAGATTCTCGAGCATAAACAGAAACCCGACGCTCACTTCTTTACTAGCTTGGGCCTCCTACGTTCGGTTAACTTTAGCGTGGTATTGTCAAGACGTCTCACGGTGACACGAACCTCTTTCTCCTTAGCCTCGCGCTGGAAATCTAGTGAGAAGGCTGTACGAGACCGTGAACCCGTGTAAGCAACACTCACCTCCTCCTTCTCTTTCTTTAGGCGGGCACGAGTCTCGCGCTCTTGAATAACCCTGGATCATACAAACGTTATAAGTTCCAGGAAAACACCCATGGTGTCGTACAAACCACGCTGCAGCCTCCTGGACACATTCTCGGGGCCGGGTCTTGTTTCGCAAAAGATAGCCCTGCAGAGAGGCGACCTGCGGAATTATTAGCTCGATCCAACGAATGCAAAAAAAAACCATGACATACACTGAATTCTTCTTCTGGGATAGACTCGGCGAAGCGCTTTGCGAGAGTATTGAGCTCGGTCTCCAGTAACGGTGGTACAATCATCGACTGCTTCTTGCGTCTGGAGCCTGGGAGGTTCTCTTGGGAAAGAGGATCATGCGACGATTGAGAAGACGTCGAAGGTTCCGATTCCGCGGGGAAGAAGCACTTGAATATACCCTCCGCCTGCCATCTCGTGGCATTCTTGAAGTTCACCCAAACATCCATGCGGCCCGGGCGACTGAGTGCAGGGTCGAGTCGCTCGATGTGATTTGTAGTGGCAAATAGCAGACTGAGCGTAACCGGGAATCGCGGTTATTAGCACGCTGGTATGGATGTGAGTTACAATGAGGTAAGAGTGCACTTACCGGCCTTCTGCCGCGGCCACCCCGTCCAAGCTGTTCAATAGCCCGCTGAGACTCAACGTCGATGCGTTGTCATCCTTATTCTCATCCTTTTCTTTTGCTGTCGGAACAGTGGTTCTAGTCGGCGCTCCCGTGGAAGTCTCGTCACGAGAGATTCCTCGTGTAAATGCGGCGTCAAGATCCTCCAGGAGAAGGATACATCTAACAGAGCATAAGTATTGACGCCAACCCTTATTAGATTATGCGGAGGGTTCGGAACACATACCTTGACGGAACATTTCCCATAAGCTTCGCCAATGTATCGTCACTCATGCTGTCCATAGCGCATCAGCGTAGGAAGCATGAAAGTATAAAATAAGCATAGATACTCACCCTTTGGACGACAAGCTGACAACGTAAATATCTAGTCCGAGCTCCCCGGCCAAGCTGTGTATCAGCGATGTCTTACCACTACATTAGGATGCTGGTGAGAATTCAACCTTCGGGGATGTTATCATATTATACACACCTCCCCGGAACACCGTGTAGCAGATAACCTCGGCGGAATGGGATACCTGCTTGAATCAGAAACCATGCGACCCTGCAGCGATGCCCAGGCTTTACACACCTCTTTCGGCATACCTAACAATGATAGAGCGCGATCAGCAATGTTAGGGATAGTAATGATAAATGAAGTCTAACGGACCAGTCTTCTGATTGTAGGAAGTCCTTACAGTCAGCAAGGATCATGTCCTTAACGCCTGGCTCGAGGACGATTGAGCTCATGGGTCGCTTTTGACGAGCGCCACTCCAGCGCCAGCACGAATACGCCCTACATCATGGAATGGAGTGAGAACAAAGGTTCAAGAGAAAGACACAGAGACGTACGTGTCCGCCATGAAAATATGCACTCGATGGATGGCATCTTTCTCGTATTCACGCTTCGCTTCCAATACGAGCTTCTTTAAAATGTCGTTGTTACGCGCCACAACACTAAAATCAAAGTCACCCCACAGAATTAACAAAGACGGTTGATTGAACACGGACCTAATCGTCAGCTCTCCGCATGACCCATATTCTTGAAAGCGTTTCTTGCGCGTAACCTAAGTCCAGAAGTCAGTTTTATACAGGTGATACCTTGTACCTACCACTCACTCTTAGCCAATGCCCGCGATAATAAATCGTATGCGTTGTGTCTGATGTTCAAACTTGAGCTATACGACATCACAGTCCATGTTCGTATGCACGCACCAACGCTTGGAATAATAGCCACTGAACAACTCTGAGTTAAATCACATCACGAAAACGATGCTAGAACCCACCTTTACGTTTCCGACGGTGGCTATCAGCAGAAAATCCAACGTCTTCCTCTTCCTCCTCATCTTCCAAGTCTCCAGTGGTTTTCTGCGTTATTCCATTACTTGAGCGTGTAGTGATATCAAACTCTCGACTTCTTCCCCAAGCGGGTTGCTGTAAAATCGATGATGAGCGCTGTCCAGAGGAGTATACCGCAGATTCTAGGCACGCTCACCTTGGACAGCCAATGCATCAACCTGGGTACCAAATGCACAGTTAAACACAGCCACCTTTACACACGAATAGCACTCACCAATCGTAGGGATAGTCTTCTTGGCTGAAATGCGCAGTAAGGAAGAAAGCTAGAGAGCAAGATTTCTGTTTCCTGAACCCCGTGAGAGATAGTGTCTCTACGTACAGTCTACAAACCCATTCCAAGCCGACATAGAAGCCCGACGGGCAGTTTCCATAGTCCCTCCAATCACCACTAGTCTCTATAGTGGTCTTTCAGCGCTGCATAGCCACAGACACAAGCTAAGGCGGGCACTCACCAAGGTGTCGTGTATTGGACTGGCATTACTCGTGAGTGGCGTTAGTAGGCTTTTGAGCGCGTTCATGATGAATAGACGTGCGAGCGTTGCTCATGCAGAAGGGGAGAGTTCACCGGGGAGGACTGAGGTCCTAGGCTTTATGCTCTGGGGACGTGGAAGAATCGAGGCCTCGTGCTCACTCGGATAGTTTGCCCGGCAGAAAGCACCTATTATCGAGCAACGTAGGCGCCACTGGCCTGTGAAACAATTTGAATCTAAAGAATGCGATGTCTTTATACGATGATGATCTACCACTTCCCTAGGAAAGGTCAGGGCGACTGTGGAAATAGTAAAAAGACGATATGATGACGTGCCTCGCACCCTCTGCCGACTTTAAGCTAGAGCCGACAAAGACAACCATTGGTCAAAATACGGCCGCATGCCACTGCATGCCAGCAGCGTGCTCATACATGAACACCGCCACTAGATCTTCATGGCTTCTTAAGTACATCCTTGGGTAAGTGGCACACCGCTCAAGAAAACCGAGCTTCCTCTGAGGATAGATATTACCATATTAGGTACTCACGACGACTTCACTTGTGCGAGCTAAGGGCCTCGTGCTCAAAGAGTTTCTTTTCCTAGTCCAAAATCGCGCGCGGCTGAAGATAAAAAAACGCCTGATCTATCGTAGGTTCCGATAGTGAGCGCATTACAAGAGGCATTTCATACCTCCTCAGTGTCTTTCCACAAAACTATGTACGGCTGCAATTCACTGAACACCCCTGACGTGATTAGGGTCAAATATCTCTATGTAACCGTTTTGAGATTGTGCAACACGCACCTTTAAGAAGTAGAATGCGGCGCTCCAACGTAGCACATCGTGTGATAATCGCATATTTTGCCGAACTAATGAGTAGCTCTGCAGCTGATCGAGTTTTCCCAGCCTCTCGAAGCATTCCACAGACGCTGTGCTTTGAACCGGAGGGTGAACGAGACCGTCAAGTCCCGACGCTGGCGTTCACTTTTGGCGGAGTGAATTCGAAACTGATAGGAGAAAGCGCGTGTCGGCTGCATGTACGAATTAGCCAAGATCGGACAAAAAGGTTGTTTCCAATGCTCTATGAGTGCAAGGTCAGTCTAATACGTCGCAACTTGACATTGATGAGGTGTATCTCCCACATTCCTGACTCAAATCCCGTATTAAAGAGCGGAATCACTGCCATTAAGACGTAAATAGAATGTAATGAGGAAAGGAGAAGTTGAATAGCAAACTCACCGGAATTCAAGAGGACGGGGTGTGTTTGGGCTTGATCGCAAATACACCGTGTGCGTCGAATAGCAATGTCCGCATCTTGGATCAAGGCTACACGAGTGTCACTGGCCGAGACATAGGTAGCTCAGCTGCAAGCCTCACGCTGTAAAGACACCGAAACGTACAAGCTGTTCGGGAGAAGAACACGTGTCTATGAACCTTACCTGCACTCAAAAGCCTCCGTTATGGGAATGTATTATTACCAGTCGTCGACCCGACGAGAGGTATACTGTATATGGCCTCGTGATAAGTGAAGCTCACGAGTGAGGCAACCGACGCCCTTGCAACTCACACGCGCCGTATATCAGCCATGGTCCGAACAAACATGCAGGCTCGCAAACACTCACCATCTTCCGATTCTGACTTCAATTTCAGCATAAATGACATAGTTTGATGATGACTACGTCCGGAGCTTGAAGGTAGAAGCCGTATTGCGATTGACATGACTAACGAGCCGCTGTTGGTAAGGAACGAACGCAAAAACTATCCCATACACCTGCCAACGACAAGATCAGGAATCCTGCAAACCCTAGACTCATAGCTAGTGGGGTGCGACTACTGAGTTACTGAAGCACTGACCTTCCGATGGACGGAGACGGGATTACGATCCGAAACGTTGAAATGGGAGAACTGGGAAAAAAGATTGAGCTCCGGTTTCCTGATTGAAAGAGTAGGAAAGTTGGGTTGTTGGATGCCAAGTGTCGAAACTGCATAGCCCATTCCACATTCCACATTCTGACCTTCCTCGATCGCATTCGCGCAGAGCCGTCTCGCAACCAAGTTGCCTAACAAGGAGAAATGCATATTTGGAGCATATACACGTTCCTGTTTGAAAGAAGGCAAGTCCCAGAGTGTTATTAGCAAATGTAGGGGGTCGGAGTCGAAGGTATTGGTTGAAGAGCAAGATGGCTATGCTCGGGCGGTCCGCAGTATCGATCAACGCATCCCAGGAAGATTATGTTATCTGATTCGGCGGAGAACGAGGCCACGATAGAGTCTAAACTTGTTTAAGTGTCATTCGTATTAGGAGGACCTGCGCCTCCGCATGAAAGACAGATACAATATCGATTGAGCACAGAACCCCAATATGCTGGTGCACGCTAGCAGAAACCACTTACAGGGTACGTAACTGATTTGAACACCAGTGCAGATAGGATGGATATGTCGACAATAGTTCTGTAGACTTGGCAGAAATCCGGGTTATGGACCATGCGGCTACCGTACACCCAGTTAGTGAAAACGCTGAAGTTGACGCCTATAACGCTACTCATCTTCTGTTGGACAGAAATTTGACAAAATTCCATCTTACTTCAGGGGTGTATCATCCAAAAATATGCTCTGCGACCCACACTCCATTGCAGTCATCCAGAAAACATTGCGAGGAATGAAGACCCTTGATACGTCACGTCTGCGAAAGCGCTACAGTATGAGTGGCATAGTAGGAAGAGCATCACTTCATTGTCTTTATCTGCGAATGCAATGGTCTTCTCTATTGTAGGATGTCTTGAAAGAAGAGAAGATGTGACGGACATCAAACCGTCTTGTTGGTTTCGGCAGCACTTTGAGTGACGTCGTGAACAAGTTGCATTGTCTCTAGCTGCGATCTTGGAGCCCACCCGATCCAGAATTTTCCTCGAATATCCTCGGGCATATTATTGAGATAGGAGGATTGCGACGATCCACCTGCGAGATAATGCATTGAAGAGACTCACCGAGGAGTGCCACTCCATAGCCACGTTGACTCGGCAATGAACTCATATAGTAGCTCGGCTTGTCCCGCGTAGTTTGCGTCATAGGCCTATTAAGATATGAGAGCGGTCGAGACGAACGTCACAGGGGAATTGAAGACCCAGATGTAAACCTACCGCCACTCAACTGAACCTGATCTGAGGGTACCGTCACAGAGCAGAAAATGATCACGGAAGCATGTGATTTGCGGCCATGACAGTGACCAGTACTGAGAAGAGAGAAAGCTAGAGAAAAAAACAAGCGGTAGGAGATAGAGATAACAGAATCGGGCCTCAGCTGGAGATGCAGGTAATGAGTACGAGGAGGGTGACCGAAACTCAACAAACAACTCACCAAAAAAAAACACAGTACAGAGGAAGGGTATAGTAGCAAGAAATCGAAATCATATGTGCCCGTTGGTACCATTTGTGTGATGTGGAGGTGGAGGCGCGGGAGGTGCAGACTGCTGTGATGACGGTACCTGCAGAGGCATCATTGGCGCTTCAGGTACTACTGCATTTGCAGTTGCATAGTGCACTGGCACGGGATCATGTTGTAAATAATGCATGAGAGACGGCTGTCCTGGTACTGCTATATCCACAGCATCCAGTAAAAGGCTGGCGAGACCGGTCAGCCTGGTGAGTACTGAATGAAGATGAGGGTCGGGGCATCGGGGCACGCACTTGCATTCGTTCTGGAGATTGCGCATCTTCTCATTGGCGATTGCAAGTTCTCGCTCGTATTTCGAATGTGTCTTTTAAATATGATATCAACTTTTGAATCTGGATAATACGACCTTGCATAAACTCACTGAAGTGACGTGCTCATACCTCTCCTTCATGGCTAGGAACCTATTCGTCCCACCATTCAGTACGTGCCTCCGAGACAAACCATAAGCTACGCGTACTTGTCCTTATACTTTGTTGCTCTGTGTGCTGCTAATGCCTATCCCAGAAGAGTCAGAATAATACGAAGAGTGGCCAAAAATATGGAAACGTGCAGACTGAGTAGCCTTTGATGCGTCTGTCTTGTCCGCTTTTCTGAGTTCAGAATAAGTGCGTTCCAAGCGAGGACGAGCTATTTGCGCAGATGGTATTGACCCCTCCATTTCTTGTGTTAATTCAAGGACAGAAAAAAACAAAACGACAGACGGTGCTGGTGGCAACTTCAAGAGTGCTTTAAACGCGTAAGCGCTTGTTCAGCGAACACGATAGATCTAGATCTGGGGACACTCACTTATGATGTTCTCTCATTCATATATGTGTTCCGCACGAACTATCGTTAGGCAACTCAAGAGGCGCGTAGCTCAGTTGGCAGAGCGTGGGCATAAACCCCAAGGGCGTAGGTTCAATTCCTACCGTGCGTTTGTGCTTCTTCCTGGGGGAATGCACAACGACTTGAGTTGCCTAACTTTTTCCCGTACCACAACGTCCACCATCAAGACACACAACCCCCACAACCATAAATTCATGTTCCCTATGCTATAGGACTCTCTAACGTATGGTGTTTCAATAAAACAACTATCTCAAGATGACATTGCTTCCAAAGTCTCTCACCCATGCAAACAGAGACATGGACGTCAACCAGGCTTTACATGACCTGCAATCTGCCTTAATGCCTCTGAATAGAATCGCATTTGGCAAAGGTGTGTCTTAGCATATTAGATTAGTGCAATAGCTAACATGCGCCATTAGCGTGCTTTAGTCCGCACGTACCAAAAGATGTTCGGAAAGCATGGGGTGCGTCTTTTGACTTGCGTTCTATCATCCGGATACCTCAATACAAGCGACTCATTTGGTGCTTTTAGTCGATCATGGAGGTACTACGTGTACTCTCAAACAAGCCACGACGGAAGAGCACATTCGCTTCTTTTGCTATGGCAGAACGGACCCGTGGTACGGCTAGTAAGTGTAGTTTCATCCTGACATGCATTGATGGGTTATAAACACGCATATAGTCTGTCTCAGAATGCCATAGCTGTACGTACAGATATTTTAGCGCGACACTCATGCTTAGCTGCGGACTTAGATATTCCATGCACTTTGGGTGCTCAAGGTTATAGAAGCGAATTTTATGCTTCCCATCGCGCCGTTTGTCCTCAACTGTATGTCTCCGGTCTATCTCGTGACGGCAACTAGCTGATTATTGACGTATCAAGCTGACCCCGTTACCCCGTCAAGTTCTCCGTGCTCAATTAGTTGTGCGTCTCCCACCCAAATCCCTCAATCAAAGCCAAATCAAAGTTCACCTGTAACCAAAGGCAAGATGCCTTCATCTCTATTGTCTTCCCCTCATCTGGTTCGAAAGGATTTCAAGCATACACTAGCGGAATTTCAGGACAACCAACATGACGTTTTACGGGAAGGAAGGACACTCGTGTACCAGTCTTCTCCACCTCGAAGCGTGCAGCAAAGGGACGAAACCCCTCCTCGTCAAATAACAATCACACCACGTTCACCTCCCCTAGTTTCGTCCTATCCATCCAAACACACATACGAGTCTCACTTTAACCTTTCTCGTACTGCGAAGAAGCCGCGGATCTCAGTCATGCCTGAGCCGCAAGAAGACTCAAATATCTTGCATTCGCAGTTAAGCCTTCTTTCCTTCCCCACTGCCGTCCGAACAGATAAAGATCGACCACCACGCTCTCAGAGCTCCCCCAAGATAATTAGCCCGGATAGCTCGGGAGACACACTCGTATCCGTGAACAACATCCCGCACATCGACTTCCGGGAGATCGCTCAGAAGAAAAGGAAGTCGTCTCCTCGATCGCGTGCTACTCGTTCTAAGCACGGCCTGAAGACGAGAAAGCGGAAGGAGATTCTTCCGTACGTACCAATGCCGTTTTATTTCGGCCCTGTGCAAAGTAATGAGCTTCCATTCAGGCTACCTTTCAAACCGGCGGATAAATACCACGATACTCCGCATATCACGTTGTCGGCAGCTCGTATAGCTCTCCGAGACGTCCAGGTGTCCAAGGCAGCAGTGATACTCCCTCGTCGCGTCCATCTAGGCAAGGCATTTCAGTTCCCGTCAGTCAAATAATAGCATAACTACATACATATAATGATTTGAAAGAAGTTTTGGTGAGCTTTTTTTTTATTCGGGTGTGTAAGTGACTATATTTATTCTATTACGGACTCGCTACCCTACATTGTCACTCATCATACCGCCGCCCAGCCTTTCATGCACCGCTCTCATTATTCGACAGCTTTTTTGATATAGAGGTCGCCTTAGAAAGGACTGTATATTTGCACTCGCGTACGTTATTGCACCGGACTACTGCATCGTTCCTCCACACCTCCTTCCATACCCTTTCGAAATCGACCCGTGTCCCTGATCATACTTATGTAGCATTTTCCGTAGACCATTCATGCATGTTTCTGTAGCACCTTCGCCTTCTATTATTATACTAGTAATTATCATGTATTTTTGCGCTTTTACCTAGTAGACGCGTTCGCCGTTCGGTACAGTACTAAGCGCTAACATGAGCCCCGTGCTCCGGCTTTTCACGGAAGGGCTCGCCGACGGGCGCCTAGCAATTGTACCACAACTTTCGTCCACGACGTCGAGCGAGTCGTCTGCTACCTTTCCTTAAACAATGGCGTCGAGGATTGCCCTTAACACTCTTAGAACAGCAGGTATGTTGTATTACGCTCCTCGCCGTCTCTAGCAATGTCCAAGCTGACTTTTTCAACGCGTTAGTTCGCCCGCAGGCGGTCGCTGCCGTTCCTCGGGTCCTCGCGGCGTGCGTGCTTTTCTACTACAGTCCCAACTAGCTTTGCTAACGACGAGGTTTTTTGTGTGTGTGCTTGGAAATGGTATTGGATATGGTAGTCGCGGAATGTCGAGCTCGTCTGCTCCCCCTCCTGAACAGCGCGCCTCGGAGCTCATCAACAAACTCCCATCCTCCCCCAGCCTGGTCACCAAGACAGGCAGCGCCATCCTCGGAAGCGGTCTCATTGCCACTGCCATCTCCCAGGAGCTCTATGTCATGAACGAGGAGACTATTATCTTGGCCGGTTTCGTTGTTCTTATTTCCTTCATTGCCAAGGTGCGTCACGCTACTTTTCTGAAATTTCTCTTTTGCTGACGGGCAATATTCGTAATTGTTCGTATAGTCCATGAAGGGACCGTACAGCGAGTGGGCTCAAGGCCATATTGACCGCATGACCAACGTCCTGCAGGCAGCTCGTACCCGTCACACCCAATCCGTCAAGGACCGTATTGAGGGTGTAGAACAGATGAAGGACGTTGTCTCCCTCACCGAGGGTCTCTTCTCCTTGTCCAAGGAAACTGCCCAGCTCGAGAGCGAGATCTTCGTTCAGCGCCAGAAGGTCGCTTTGGCTGCTGAGGTTAAGGCCGTTTTGGACAGCTGGGTGCGCTACGAGCAGCAGGCGAAGGAGAACGAGCAGGCAGATCTTGCCAAGGCTGTTATTGCCAACGTTCTCAAGAGCATCCAGGATGAGAAGGCACAGCGTGATATTCTTGCCGGTGCTGTTGCTGAGGTTGAACGTGAGTATCAAATGTCTTCTCGTTCATACAAGTGGAGTACTGATTAGACGGGTGGCTTGGCTATATAGAGCTCGTCAAGAGCAAGGCGATCTAAATGGCATCCTAGGTTGGATTAAATGCGCTTTAGACTATGTGCTAGGTGTATCAACGCTCGACCATCGCCTGCCGCGGGTTGCTTAATAAAACTCTAACCTTCTTTGAGTATTCGTTACTTCCGTAACAACACAACGCTGAGAGACAAGAGCCATCCTTCTCGTCTGCCATATGCGTTCTTATAGGCTGTGTTTCGACCTTCGAGCTTTTAAGCTTCAGCATGGTTATCGATGCGCAGGGAAAAACTATTCATCTATAATCCTGTCACTACTCGAGTTCTGATCTCTAATAGGATCCGAACACAGGGTACAACGCATGGCCTCCTAAACCCCTTCCGCATGTTGTTCTAGGTCCGATAATCCTTGGTCCTTTTCGGTCATGGCGTCAATAGCAGGATGGCAATAGAAGTGTCTCGCTGGATGAGGCAAGGCACTTTCATTTACAGGTAAGTTCTGTAGTGTTTCGTTCTTTATCTTCGTCTGACGCTATACCCTACAAAGACTTTTGAATCTGTTTGACCGAATAGCAAAGATGCAACAGGTCTTGTCTCGACACACGGTATCCTAAGCCGAAACAGCTGATGAATTCACCGTTAACTTTGACTCAGTTCTATTTCGAGCTTATATCTTGATTTTCCACGCGCATGGCTGACTCACCTGGTTGATTTCACGTATTAATATCAGGTCAATGCGGGCCCTCATTTTGCTCATCTCGCTCGTGAAGCTTGAGGCCTCAAGTATATTGAGACCTTTGATCTACGTTGGTTGGTTGAACCCGTTTCATCGTATTTCGCCAAAGCACACCACATGAACGTGTCGCAGTCTTATAATTCACCCGTCAAATTGACTGAACTTCCTTCCTCGCCGACCGCTGAGCGAACAGACATTGAGTCCCATGGTAAGCGCGCGCTAGATGTCCGATGGAATTACTATATTTGTATATGGTCACACCTATTGACGAGGCCATGGCCATTGTGACTGTGTGACCTGACTACCTCCTTCGTCTGCAACTCTCATCTTACAAATCGCAGTATGTTAGCTGTTCAGCACGCTGCATCTGCCCCAGATCCCTTGTCTGTCCCATCCAATGCTCCAGAGCATTGCCCTGTAAGTTACTGTAGCATGCGCGGAACACAGCAACTAATATTGTTTTCGTCATTAGGGTACAGAGTCTGAACTAGCCGGAAAGGCAGATGCATGCGCAGGTTGCGCAAACCAGGAAATATGTGCATCTGGGGTAACTCGCGGACCCGACCCTGCCCTTCCACTTGTCCGCGAGCGTATGTCTACAGTGAAAAGAAAGATACTCGTACTATCTGGAAAGGGAGGAGTCGGCAAGTCAACCTTTACGGCGCAGCTGGGATGGGCTTTCGCTGCTGATGAGGATACGCAGGTACGTCGGATACCCTTGTTTACCTTCGCAATGGACTCACATCCGTCCAGACAGGTATCATGGACGTTGATATTTGCGGACCCTCCATACCTACGATCCTCGGTTTGGCAACTGAACAGGTTCATTCGTCTTCTTCCGGGTGGTCACCGGTTTATGTCCAAGATAATCTTGGTGTCATGTCTGTCGGATTCATGCTACCGTCGTCGAAGGATGCCGTCATGTGGCGAGGGCCGAAGAAGAATGGACTGATATCTCAGTTTCTCAAAGATGTTGACTGGGGTGCCCTGGATTATCTCATCGTCGACACCCCTCCAGGCACATCTGACGAACACCTAAGTATCGTGACCTATCTTCGCGACAGCGGTATCGACGGTGCGGTCGTAATCACGACACCTCAGGAGGTTGCGTTGCAAGACGTTCGGCGGGAGATTGATTTCTGTCGCAAAGTTGGTATCAAAGTGCTTGGCCTTGTCGAAAATATGTCCGGATTCGTATGTCCGAAATGCAAGGGGGAATCGCAGATATTCAAGCCTAGCACTGGCGGCGGAAGAAGACTAGCGCAGGATATGAATGTATCATTCCTAGGTTCTGTCCCGTTGGATCCAAGAATAGGGAAGAGTGCAGACTATGGTGTCAGTTTCTTGGACGAATATCCAGATAGTCCGGCAACGACGGCGTACCTTGAGATCATTGACAGTGAGTATGCATTTCTCTTTCTAGTCGTCCTCATGCGATTGACCGGTTGTTCCAGAAATTAAGCAGCAGCTCGATGTCCTCTGATCCTACGACGCCTTCGTTCACTCGTTTAGATGTGCCTATTCATCGGAGGAATCCCCCAGGATCTCCCAACTTGCACCCCCTTGCACACAGGCGACCCGCTCGCAGATCGGTGATCACGTACACGGGTGTATAATATCTTTCAAGATGATTATACGATATCTTGTACTCATATGCATTGCACATTACTAAACTCATGCTTAACGCACCGTGTAAAACACCATCAAGGTTTCCAATACAAGACAATTTCAACCCAGGCGTAAAGCATTTCGAGCAAGCACTAGCGGAACCGCAGACCAATCGTCATCTTCACTTTAAACCGTCTGACGGTTACACGAAACCTTTTTGCCGATTCACAAGCACACCACGCACAGGGAAAAATGAAACTAAAATTCCTTTAACTGTAATTTTGTCACTACTCACCTCTAGCAGCTTTGAGTCCCACGAATGGCCTACTCAAACCCACCCTTGTCGTATTCTAGGACCAATAACCCTTGGTCCTCTTCAGTCGTGGCGCCAATACCAGGCTAGCTGTCAAAGTGTCTCGCTGGATGAGGCAAAACGCTTTCCTTTACAGGTAAGTTTTGTCGTGCTTCTTCCTTCATCTCCGTCTACACGCTATACCTTATAAAGGCTTCGAGTTTGTTCGGCGGGGTATTACGATCAATGGGGATGCAGAAGGTCCTGGGCCATCCCTTGTCTCGAGAAGCTCCCAAAGACCGAATCACCCGACAAAATCCACCGTAAAACTCAGGTCTAATCTCGTAGTTTATACCCAGATGCTCAATGAGACACATGACTGATCCACATTACTGATTTCCCGCCTTCATATCTAGTTCATCGTCCATCAATGCATCACAAGCGGGGTACTCATTTTGCTCACGCTCACTCATCAAGACTTCAAATACTGCAAGAACAATGGGCGCATCGGTCTCGGGACCGTAAGATTGGTGGGTTCGGTAGCACCGGTGCCCCCGTAGACCCGAGTCAAAGGACACACCCCGCCCGGAACGCAACGGACGATATTACAATCTTAACAATTGCTCCAAACCTCCCGCCCTACCTTCGCACGTATGATGGCCGGCATTACGCAGAGAGAACGACGGGGAATCAGTATCGCCACCCATTATTTCGTATTTGGGTGTGGCGACATTGTCTCATTTCCTCACGTTCACAAGCCCCAAGTCAAAGATGATATCACAAGATGGTCAAGATGGTGCGAAATTGACTTGAGCTTGGAACCCTCTGCGTTGGAATGTGATCGTGTCCTGCTTGAGCAATCTTGACCCGATCGTTCACGTCCAAAACGTGGGAGACGGGGAGGTGTTCACAACGACTGCCTCCTCTGAGCACGCGATGACCTCCAAGTTGCCTTGCCCCCTTGTTCGTTCGTTCGGAGAGACGTCTCGTCACCCCGAGGCGGAGTTGTCTTCAAACTAAGAATCAAAGATGTAAAGCTCATAGTGCTGAACTCTGATCGAGGTGGGAGTCATGACTAGGAGTTGACAAGTGGGAGATAGACGTGGGTCAATCAGGATCAACGACGATGGGACACATGCTGAAGGGCATGACCCATCTGAACCCATGGACCCGCCTCGACGAGATCATGGAACTGTGCATATTGAAAAAACAACAATGATAACAGCAAAAGTATCGCATGAGATCTCTACTCGATTGGATAGCCCACTGCTCATTATGCCATGCAAAATTGGGGTGAGCAAAACAAAGCCCTACGCGCAACCTTCCCAACTCTAATCCGAATGGGCTATTGATAACGAGTCTACATAGTCATTTGCCGCTGTGGTTAATATCGGCTGTGATCAGAGTTCAATATGCATGCGCAACTTTGGAACCTAAATTCCAATGTTGGAAACCTTACTTGAACCCGGACGTGGGGTAACCACGCATTATCCGTCTTTATTGATGCATATGAGGAGCAGGGGAAAATATATGGATGAGTGTATATGTCAATGTTTTTATGGCAAAGTGTACAGTCTATAAAGAGGAGGTGAGAGTGGGACGAGGGGGGAATATGAGCAAAAGGATATACGGGTTGATGGAGATTGCGTAGAAGAACGCAGGAAGGTTGTAATAGAAGGTGCATGATCAACTCCGGGTGTGACCCAAGGCTACTAGCTGAAGATCGACGTCTTTCAACCAAGTAAAAAAACGCACCCCTGCATGGTGCACACACTGCACATGCACCGTCCGTACGTCTGAACGCATTCGAGTCGTGATCGCGGCTGGCACGACGTTTAGCACGTGTGCGATTTGCATCCGGACGAGTGGGATTACGAGGAGTAGGAAGTCGACTTGTGATTTTTTTTTGGTCTGGAGCATGAGATATGAGTGATGATGATGCGGAAAGGGACTTGAAGCAGTGGCACAAGATGACAAGCAAAAAGATACCGGGTTGACAAGAAGAAGAAGCAGCAAACATGTAACAAAAGCATTGAACAAGGGAGCTAACTGTTGACAAATGATCAAAAAAAGTTTAAGAGAACAGGTAGAGCAGCGGGATGGTGTTTAACACAACAACTCGAACGTGAATCCGGACGATCCAAGGGGTTACGGAATGAAGGGAGAGGTATTCAAAGAACTAGAAGAGATGAAAGTGTCCGGGAAATTGAACAAGACGCAGGGAGAGCATCCTGAGTGGTGGTATTGTGTAAAACAAAAGCGTTAACGCGAACGGCAAGTGCTAAAAAAAATTCCAAGCAAAGCAAGAAAGAAACGACAGGAAGAAGCGAACGGCAGAGTCTGGGTCGTCCACATTCAAAGAAGAGCCAGGCAGCGCCAGACTTTCAAAAAACACCGAGGGAGCCATTTACAAGGCGAACGCTTGACTTGACGTTCAGTTGGCCGACGGGGGTTGCTTGGTGATACCTCCAGGAATGGACAGCGTCGGAAGCCCGTGGTGCGCACGAGACACCGAAGCAATATTCGGGACGGGAAGTTCATCCCTTCGACCAGTCGTCACCCTCGACTGCAGCCCACTCCCGCTTCTCGGCCTAGTCTGCGGCCACCCACCAGCAAGTTGATAACCCAAAGGAGCCGAATCACTACGTGCACGACTTCCCTTCTTCCCAGAGGCAGAATCGTCTCCACTTCCACCAGTCCGTTGTCTCTTGCGTCCCTGAGCGTCATCAAACGGGTCTCCAGAACCTGGCGACGGAGGCAACGTAGCGCTCATCGCGCCTGACTCGTACCGCGCGTTCGAAACGAGGTGGGAGTGTTGTCCGTAATCCTGGATATGCTGAAAGGAATGCTGCCGTGAAAGAGAGTGAGGCGTGTGCGTGTGGGATGACGGGAACTCGGGCGCTGTGGGTGACGATCCTGGGCTCAACGAATGCAACGAGTGCAACGAGGCGTTACTGCTGAGCGACTGCAGAGGAGGCTGGTATTGCGAATGCATGACGGACGTCGTCGGCGAGGTAACGAGGATATTCGGGCTCTCATGGTTGTCTAATATGTCGTTAGGGAAAGGCACGTTGACTGAGGCGGTACAGCCGTTGCGTGTGAGCGTCCATTAGAATGTTCGAAGAGAAAAAAACGGTAAAGCTTACTGTGTTGGCCGTAGACCTTCGTGACGACGTCATACAACGCTTTAGTGACGTTCGCGAGCCTGTCTACTTTCATTTTCTCGCCGTTCAGGGCGTGGATGAGACGACGGTTGTCATCTCTCATCTGCGACAGTTGGGCCGCAACCTCTCCGGGGAGTTCCACGCGATGCTTGAGCGATGGATCAGGTTCGAGAGCCTTGCGCTTGATCTCTTCGAGTAGGTCGGGTCGCCCTCGAAGGAATTTGGGATGAGAGAACTCCCAGGTCTGAGCGTCACCCGAGGTTCGTTGGGCACGAGGGGTCTGAGGTACCATATCAGTGTCTAGACATTCAGCGGTAGAAGTAGACGGAAATGACTTACACGGTTGATCTTGTGGAAGCCGTACATGTTCAGCTGACGGACGAAGCTCGAGAACTGACAGGGGATAATCATGAATGAAACTTGGCTTCCGAGAGCAGGCAGAAGACGTACATTGTTATGCTTGAAATGAGACCCCAGAATGGTCCGTGAGAACTCTCCGACATTGGATACAACGAAGCTATTGCGTAGGAGCATCCGTCGGTAACGAGAAACGGAAGAGCAAAGGTTTCAAAAAAAATTATTGCGTACCTGGTCCCTAGGTCTGTCCAAGTGATGAACTGCGCAGACTTTGGATCGTTTATCATCCTACAGTGGGATGTTCGTATACCTTTTTTTGAAAGCATGGGGAAAATTGAGAGACGCACTGGTAGAGCTTTGTCACAAAATTGTTTGTCCCGATAGGCTTGCCCAACACGTTTATCGTCGACCCCGGGTGGGAACCAGACAATCCACCAGCACCAAGGTGACCCTCCAACGGTTTCAGTTGGTCTTCCTGCTCTCCTCCGCTATTGCTCCCATCAATCGGGCTGCCTTCAGCGTCCATACCGTTGTAACTCATTTCGACTTCGTCGTAAGGGGATGTATCCATGGGGCCGGTAGTATGATCGTAGGTGCCAGAAATGGGTGTCACTGCAGACTCTTCGACTGGAGGAGGTAAGGATGTGCCTGATGTGAAGCTTCGCTTGCGGGGGACGGACTTGTCCGACGAAGAAGAGGAGCGGCTGCTGGTAAGGCGTCTTCCGCTTGAGTAGTCGTATCCCGAGTCGTCGTAGCGCACGTTGTGGTCCGGAGGAGCAAACTGGAAAGGCTGGGACACATGGGAGTGATGGTGGTGGGTATGATGTGCAGCTAGCGCGTTCTGGTGCAGGCCCGCATTTGAAGGGCTGATTGGCGTTATTGGTGAGACCGAGGGATGAATCGGAGATAAGTTGGTCGGGGAAGTGACGCTTAAGGAGGACAGGTTGAGAGAAAGAGAAGTCGAAGGTCTGTTGTCCACCATGGACGAGTCACTGAGGGCAGACTGAGACGACTGCTGGGAGGCCTGCTGGTAGTAGGGTGGATAGTGCTGCTGCTCGCTGAGAGACGAGGAGGGCGAGGAGGGCGAGGGAAAGGAGGACTGGGTGTGCAGCGGCGGCAGCAGATGGGGGTGCTGAGGCCATTGGGACTGCTGCTGGTGCTGAGAGGAGTAGTGTGCCTCAGCCGACGACATTCTGAGTAGGATGTAGGGGGAAGAACACTGTGTCAAAGAATGCACAATCTCTCGTTGTTTCTCTATGCAGAAAAAGATCAGACATCAGCATGAGGTTGCAGCCCTTTCTCGAAAACTCACACACGCAGAGTTGCCGAAGAAACTGATTTTCCCGAGAGCAGCCAATCGCCGAGAACGAGAGGATGGTACCGAGAGGGTGTTCTGCCTGCTGGCTGGTGGGAAGCTGCAAGAAGGACGACGGAGATGCAGGCAAGGACAGAGGTGGAGGCCGCGGTGGCGTGCGGTTGTGAGGGGTGCGGGGACGACCAAAGGAGAGAGAGGGCGTGTGTCTGTCGGGCTTTCGCTTTAAGGCGCACCACGAGGTCGAGCACGTCGTTGGCGTGGTCGGTCGACAACGAGGAGAGGGGGTATCTTTAAAGGGGCAATGAGGCGGCCTCGATGTCGGACGGCGAGGAGGGACTGGGATGGAGGCTCGGCGACCCCAGTTTTGAGCCCTTTGCGCGCGTAAAGCCGTCAAATCTAGATCATTTTCACTCTGACGACTATCTCTCATGTCGGCATCCGTCTCAAAAAATAATCAATTCCAGGTAATGTGTGTTTTACATGTTGCGAGAGGTTGTGAGGTAAGTAGCGAGGTGGATTAGCAAGAGGTGGGTAGCAAGAGGTGGGCAGCATTTGCGAGAGCAAGAGCAAGAGAGCGAGTTCACCATGTACTGCTGCTACTACTGCACCCCCTACTCCCGGTTTCCGCAAGTTACGGACTCTTGGGCGGTCCGCACTTGACCTGACATCGCTACCGCATCGTCCCAACCACTGCGCTCGTTATGCTGCACTGCGGTGTCACCCCGACGGCACCGGTCACCTCACATAGGCGGACAGCACACTCCAGGTTCGGCCCTTGGTCGCTGATAACCCCCACGTTTTACGTGGTCAGCCGCAATCAGGTGGGAAAGGATCTACAACACACACCTGTATGAGCCTCGCTCCGCTGATGTCGTCTCAGAAACATTCATCCCCAAACCCGATCTAGCCTGAATCACGCTAGACAAACGTCTTGGCGTACGCGCAGGTACGCGCACGATCAGACGTGCCCCGAGCCATGTTCAAGGGTCGTGTCCCAGCCCACCTCCTTGAGCCTGAAAAGCACAAAGGTTCCTAGGACGGTGCTCGATATTAACGTGTGAAGTTCCTCCTAGAAGAAACAGCTCCTTGTCCAAGGACTGGACTGCCCTTACGTAGAGAAAACGACGTACGTATCAGCACCCGACACCCCGTCATACGTGTAATTCAAAGCCCTTCTTGTATTCAGAGTTCGTGTCCACACACTTATCATTTCCCTTCTTCTTGCTGACCGAGCGAGATAAGCTAACCCTGCATCGGTTCATCAGTAATCATCAACCCAAACTGAAATTTTAAAAAAACTGAATAGTAACACACCTCCATCGCGCGACATAAACACCCAAAGTCTCTTCCCCAACCAGGCATGATCTTCGCTCAGCCAGTGGGCGGTTCCTGTATGAATGAACTCCTCATGCGATAACAGGGTAAAAACAGAACGTTCGTTGAATGGGATGAGATGCGGGCGAATGACCACAGCGCTCACACCGCTGATCGGAGGGAGCACACATGTCCGTCTGCGGGATGGCACGAACCAAGGATCCCTCCCCCCCTGCGTCTTCCTTTGCGTTCCAATCCAATCGCGACCAATGGAAAACTTAAAATGACATACATGGAAAAAGCCGCTCGAGCTCCTCAACGTAATCCAGGCATTCCAGGGAGGGAAGCGTCTTTCTCTCCTCCGAGAGTTATCGATATTCCGCCCTGGGGCCTGTTTCTTCTTCTACGTTCTAGGAGATTTTTCCGTGCTACGGGAGGGCTGAGGTAGAAGTAACGCGGGAAGCCCGGCATTAACCGTTCCCCAAACGCACAACTGCGTTCCAAGCATTTTTACCGTATGATTGAAGCGCAGCTAACCTTCCCGCTCCGTCAACGCATCAGTGCTGCAGTTGCGTATGTACACGCCCCTCCCAGCTGGTGGCTGCGCGGTTGTTCGTAGTTGCTTGTGTTTGTAAGAGCTATGCCCGCTGTGTGACTGGCCGGGCGCAACGCCTGTCCCGTCAACGCCGTACATCTTCGTTCGGGACCTGGGAGTGATATGGAGATGCTTCGCATCCGACAGGACGAAGTAATCAACCCTGGCTTCACCATATTTGGTACGTGCTTCATCTGTAAAGCTAGCGCAAGGCTATTCGCGGACAACGTATTGGCGGCATGCATACGTCCGTCAAGTTGATCAAAAAAAAGCGGCGCTGTCAATCGCTGGGAGGATTTCGTGAGAGCTATTCATTGCAAGGTTAGAGTCTTGCATGTTTGCTTGACCTCACCTGAAAAGAGAAGGAGAAAAAATTAAAGCTTGAATTGCGCTGGCACGGTTTCGTAAACGGGTTATAGATAGGACCTCAAGAGAAAGAGACTTGTAGACTGGAAGGTAATCGTGTTCCGCCGGAGGTACGGCATAACCAGAAAGGACACAAAGATGGGGATCAGCTTCTATCAATCTGCAAAACTGTGCAAGTTAGTAGAGAGACGAGCGAATCGCCTGCCTCTTGTTGTCAGTCAATGAAATTTGTGTAGGTATAGCATACATATCACGCACCGTAAGATTATCTATTGCGTTCGTGGGACCAGTGATATGAACGTGCATTGCTACGTGGGAGAGATCACGGTCGTTCCACCGCGGACTTTAAGCCTCTCAAAACGAGCAATACAGATATACGCAGTGAACATACTAAAGCGCACCTTGAATGAATGCCATCCATCTTACACCGCGCGCTCCATGCTGTCATAAGGTGGAGAGGAAGTGGTTCTTGACCGGGATGAGCCTGAGCTTCGCGACGCGGAACAGAGTCATTGACTTCATAGTATTGGCCCGACGCCGGCAGCAGACGGCAGGGTGAACACGAAAACAACCCTCGATGATTTTGTTGAAGATTAGGCTATGCATAAACAGTTATCTTTGGCGTACACCTATGATATCCATCATGATACATACAAAACCGGAATTTCATGATTATCACAGTCACGGCTACCCTGAGTCGGGAGGGTCGGCCATCATGCATCATCGAAAGCATATGCGTACTTACACAGCGTATGATGAGAATTTGGATGATCCACGGGTTCGTCCCGAGTACAACATTTGCAGGAAAGATGGTTCCCGAGGATCTAGAAGAGTAGATGACAGGTGTGTTCAACGTAATTGCATAACGTTACACGGGTCGGCACAATGGCTAAGGCTCGCGTTTTCGAAAAAAAGTATCCGATGGCCCTTGAATGCGCAGAAACACCTAAATATATGCGACTCTCGACGTTCAGCAATGTGTTTGTTAGATTTTCTAGTACCTAGTACTCGCCGTGGTATGAAATTCTGGCCTCCAGACTGCTTTCTTTCCACGGACCCGGACACAGTTAGAATCCCGAGGGTATAGTAGTCCTATTGGTCTGATTGAAATAGCATTTCATGATAATTGGTGCTATATATGATATGTCAGTATATAAAATGCGCACGAGTATGTCCTGCATACTTACTGTATGTCATACTAGTCATGAGGAGCTTGAAAACACAGCTAGTCGAGGGCCGAGGCTCCTTAAGCGCGCCTTTCCCAGGCGGGCCCGAGCGGACTATGAAAACTTTAGGCTGTCCAGGGTCCCGTTCAAAGTCCGACATCCCAAAGAGGCAACCTTTCTGAACCCGAGCATACTGCTTCGTCCTGACCATGACGCAGGTTACCGCCTCCCCATTTGGCAGCCAAGATTTCACACGAGTGGTCGAATAAGTACGTATATTAAATTGCGTATTCTCATTTGCGACTTGAATTCGCTTCTGTGACCCTATAGCTATATCATAGGCTTCATAGTACGGTTTGTTCCGTCGAAACATGACCTGTTTTGGTCGGATAGTCGTGCTCTCGGATGTGCACCGTGATCTTCCTAGTATGGTATTGTGAGTCAATATACCATACTGAGTAGATTTTGGTATCGATATACAGAGGTCTCATCGATTCAGTGAGCGTTATTACATGCAGCTATATAAACAACGCTCCTCAGGCACTCCCTCGCCTGCGTTGTCTTGCATGCTATTCCCGTCCTCGGTCCCAAAGCATCCCCCCAACACAGACGCAGACAGGGCACCAACTACATACTACAAAACCTCGTCACATGCACTCGGATATAAAGACAAGGATCATCGGGAAAAGAAATGGCTCCCTACTACCACCAGATCGATTACTCCCAGTTCATGGACCACTTCGTCACTGTCATCTCCTTTGACAAGAGCGATGCCAACATCTCGCAGCAGTAACGGCTTGACTCTGCGAAGGAGAAATTTATTGGTTTGACGGATGACATGCTAGGTGGCAAGTGCGATGAGAGTAAGCTGTATGCGACCCTTGTAAGCAACTCTTCCAAAACCCTAGTACTGTATCAGTCGTTCATTCTTCGTTCAAAGTGTGAGGGCCTCAACGAAGCTATCGGGATGGCGCCACACCCTGACCCTGAGAGGCCGCCTTATATATTCAGGGACGTTTCCGCTTGGCCTGAATCAACATTCGATGACTCCAAAATCACTATCGCGATGTACCCTACGTCTGACGACGCGTTCCTGGCCTATGAGCTAGACGAGAAGTCAAAGGGGGAAGAGAAAACGTTGCTAGAACTGCATGGGCTTGGATTACTCTAGGTGTCGAGGTAGAGCGGAACCCGAAGCGGACTGCTTTTATGTTCGACGACTCGAACGACCTCTTGCATGATTCAGACCGAGGGCGTGAAGACCAGGTGCAGTTTGCACAGTACGCCACACAGCTTATGCTCCGCCAGCATCGCATATTCGTCTTCATCGTCTACATCTACCGAAACCTGGCACGACTGGCTCGATGGGATCGTGTGGGCTGCATCGTCACCAAGTCCTTCAATTTCAAAGATAATCCAGAGATGCTACTCAACTTTGTCTATCGTGTCATTCAGATGTCAGGAGCAGAGCAAGGCTATGATACCACAGCTATTCTCGCTACTGCAGAAGAAGTTGCGAAGTTAGAAGCCTTCAAGCCAATGAATAAGCTTGCGCGCAAGCATACGGAAGAGATCTTGGATAATCGAACATATTATCCTATCTATAAGGTACGTCGCTGCATGACAGTATCCTTCCAACACTAACCTACACTTATGCTTATATTACCTATAGGTGTTATGCCCCGACGCCAGAAAACCTCAGCTTAATTCATACTTCATTGGAAAGCACTGTGCCGCCACTTACTCTCCCACTGGTCGGGCAACAAAGGGATACGTTGCGTTCGCTGAAGAGACTGGACTTACACGTCACGGAGAAATCACTCGACTCTCCTTCATGAAGGATTACTGGAGGCCAGCCCACGACAACGGTCGTACCGAGCTCGAAATCTGCAAGATGCTGGAAGATGCTAGAGTGCAGAATGTTCCTACGGTAATCGCAGGCGGAGATGTCGCAGCGCAACGGACGGCGACGCAGAGGTATCTTGCTCGTCGGCTGCTCCTTGAACGACAGCACGTCCGCCTCGTCTTTGCCCAGGTTGCTCGAGCACTTGATGATGAATATTCGAATTCATCAGTTATGATCCAGGTTGTGTATAGTGCACTACGAGGTTAGTTGTCAGTCCCATTCTCATTATAAGTACGGCTCTGATGACGGTGGCAGCCCACAAGGAGGCATGGGATGCCGGAATTCTCTATCGTGATATTAGTGCAAATAATATCATGCGCGTTATAGACCAAGATGTAGAAGACGACAGCCTTGTGCCAGTGAAAGCGATACTGAACGACTGGGATTTGGCGAGGCACAAGGATGACCTCGGCAATGATGCAACCCAGGCTGGCTGTGTGGTAAGTGCTGTACTTTACCTATACACAATTGGTTTCTGATCTGTGTCACTTTGGTAGGGTACATGGGAATTCATGTCTGCCATATCACTTCAGTATCCATTGAAGCCAAACGATCTCGCCGATGACCTCGAATCCTTCATTCATGTGGTCACTTATCTTGGCTTTCGATTCCATTACCACAATTACACAAAAATCCCGTTCGGTAAACCTCTGTCGCTACCAGAACTAGCGCTTCAGAACGGGACCAACGAACGCCTAACTGAGCACCTACACAACCACTATTATCAGAAGTGGGAGTGCAAAGGAGGTGTGTACTCTGGCGGGGAGCACAAGAAGTCAAGCAACTCATCAGGCACTCCCCCACTTATCTTCGATTCCCGCCGTGTATCACCTACGCTCATCACTCTTGTGAACGAGCTATACCGTCTGCTCGAAGTCCATTACTCTGCCATTGATTTCCCTGCTTTAGACAAATATGCATCTTCCGCTATCGATGATGAGGCAGATTCTAAGCTACCAGAGACAGTTCAGATCATCCCTCGAGAACTGTCTCAACCAAGGAAACGTCTGCCTGCTTTGCCTTTGCGGCCGAAACCTGCACCGGCGCAAGACCTCTCAGCCCCTAAAGTCCTAAACAATCATGGATACATCCTTCAAGTGTTTGAGGATGCTGTTAATGGGATTGGCGGAACGTGTCTGCTCGATGCTACCCAGGATCAGTTTTACTGTCTTCCACAAAGAACTTGCCAGGCTCCGTCGGGTCTGGCTGGATCGGGATCGAGCAGAACGTCATTGGACTCTGGTGATCGTTACTCTAAGAAACCCCGAACGAGCTCAGATCCTGGTTCAACTCCCAACAGCCAAGTACCGGAAGGTGGTAGAATCGATGTTGAACATGGGTGAAGAGTGAAAAGGAGCACACAACACACTGAAACCTAAGATGATGGACGGGTTATTCAGAATCCGTGTGAGTCAATTATTCTGTTGAGGAATATATCCAAGTGCGAGGAGCGTATTTCAGAGTTTGGGCCAGAAAGAATGAGACTTAAGTACCTGATCAACGTAGAGTAACAGAGACGCCGAACTGGGGGTAGTTATATCGAACGCAGTTCAAAGCCCCCCTGGATGACATCCTCTGTGGGTTCATTACATCTGGTTCTAATTCATTCAGTGCACTGTCTTAGCGGAACACGACACCTTTCTAATATGCCAAGTCAATGCGAGACTCTTGACAATCTTGCTACAGCCCGTCGTTCGAGACTTCTTTGGGTTCAAAGCGATATAGATGCTCGAGTCCATGTCCATGTTAATGTACAGACGATTCCTGATAAGTGCTCGTAAAATACTTCAGTTTTCGCCACGTCCGAGCTTGTCCAGCGCCCGAGCTCCTTGCTCGAACCATTCTTCTCTCGTTATCCAGAACTCTTCTCTGTTCTTCATGATGTCTGCGAGCACAGCGCCGCCGAGGAAGACCATGTGTTTCCTACGGGGAGGATCTTCAATGCGGATTTTGAATTTCTATGTACAGTCACATCAGCATTGCAGGGCTTTACTTGCATTTAAGGCTGGTACGTACGTTCAGCCGTGAGGCATCGCCACCCAGCACGCGAGTTAGATAGAGTTGCTTCATCTCTTTCTCCAGTCGGCTCGGAAGACCTGGGTACATACTAGAACCACCCGAGAGGACAATGTGCTTGTATAGTTCACTCCTGACATCGACAGCGGCGCTCTGGATGGTTAGGAATAGCATTTCTAAAAGTTTTGTAAGTTAACCGCACATATTAAGTAACTAGCCCATACGTACCTGCCACACCCGGCTGCTCGACATCTACGAGATGTGGCTGGAACATACATTCCGGAGCCTCGAAGCGCTCTGAACCAATCTTGATTGTGCGACCGTCCGGGAGCTACAACCCGAAAAAACCTATCAACAGCTATCCAAGGCGAAGTGGAGACAGGTGGTAGCGTACCGTATAACTTTCGACCAAAACAGTAGTTTCCTCCGATAGACGGGTATCGAGATCGAGATCGTAACTGCAGTAGAGGCTGTCGGATACAATGAAAGAGAGCTGAGTAGCATTACATACCTAACATAGCAGAGCTTCTCCTTGATCTCTCGTACTGTCTCAAAATCGGCTGTTCTGTTGAAGGCATACCCTCGCATGAGGAGAAGCTTGATGAGGTAGCGGGTAACATCTCGTCCAGCAATATCCAGCCGTCTGGTGAGATGAGGAAGGGAAAAGCCATCGTATACAGGCACAATATGGGTAACACCGTCTCCCGAGTCTACGACAACTCCGGTAGTCAAGCCTGCACAAGGAGGACATAACATGACGTCAAGGTGAATAGTAGCATTGAACAAAATACCACGCACCTTGAGCGTACAACGTCAAGACAGCCTGAATAGCGATATATACTCCCTGGAATCCGTACTCCTCAAACATGACCTGCGCCATCCGTTCCCTGTTTGTTCTCGGGTTCATTGGGGGCTCCGTCAACAACACCTTCCTCCCCTGAGTATTCACACGAAGCTTCTCTTCAAATGTATAGTCCCACAGATGCTTCATATCTTCCCAGTTGCGAATGATACCGTGCTCCATAGGTTGCGAAACCTGCAAGTAATTCCGGTTCTCCGCAGCTTCGTCGCCAACCATGATGTCCTTGATTATCGACGTGCCGACGCGCTCTTCTGCACGCAATATAGGTCTTCCAACAATGGAGGGAAATACTGTAATCTGTTTAACATCTTAACCCGACTACGGACGAAACTTCAATGCCCACCATGTTCGGGAAAGTTAGAGCCTGCGTAGCCTACTTTCACAAACTGTGCACCGACTTGATCAGTTTCTGACGTGCTCAAGATTATAGTTGTCGGTCAGCGACTTACACCAGTACCATTGTCGACAACCAAAGGAATAGAGGGATCCATGGCGCAGGTGTAATGAGTAAAGCGAAGATATAAACGAGAGATGAGTGACCGAACGCGCCGACCAGGCGATAACCCTGTACCGCGTTTGGCAATCGTGATCAGATATTTAGCGCTCGTGGCCAGCTGCCTAATCCGCACAACCAAATCATACCACAGCATGAGGAGTACGAAAACCAAAAAAAAAAAAATTACGACCTATCCAACAGGTTGTCTATTAGATATTCTAATGCGGTGCTAGGCCCAGACGCTACCAGCCTCGCTGGCGTGGTCCTTTGCCCCACTTTTCAACCAAAAAGCCCAATAAATACTCGTACACCTCGCGGTTTGCACCTCGACGGTAGATTGAATGGTCGCTGGTAACCGAATTATCAGAGCATGAAATGTCCATAAGACTAGAGTGGCTTACCTATCCGTGAACATCCGGAATCTGTATCCTCGCACCTGCTCTCGCGTAAGCATGTCGAGGAGATGCGCCGAATTCGCGTAGTGGACATTGTCATCAGCACTTCCGTGAGCAAACAAGAAGTTGATGTTGTGGAAGCCAGTAACATTAGAAATAGATGCCGTCACGTATCCATCCGGGTTATCGTTGGGAAGATCCATGTATCGTTCAGTGTAGATAGAGTCTACAGAAGATTCGTGTCAGCGGGTTCATCTCACGAAAACACGATGAGCTTACCATATAGCCTCCAACTTGTCACAGGCTAGAGGAAGCGGATGAGCATACTATATAGCAGTCCGGTGAAGAAATACTTACAGCAACAGCCATAGCTAAAGAATGAACTCCAGCATTTGCTTCTGCAACTTTGCAGCTCATAAAGCCACCATAGGACTACAGTACAATGAGACAATGACGCATACAAAAAGGAGATAAAACGTACCCAACCCCAGATACCTATCCTATTATCATCGACATAATCCTTTGCAGCCCAGATCCTGTGAACGTGAATATTCACTCACGCTAAAGTACTTCGAAAGAAACAACTCTTACTTTGCAGCATTGATTTGATCGATGGTCTCGTAATGTCCAAGTTGATCCTTGACCGGATTCCTGAGCTTCCTACCCTTCCAACCAGTGCCACGACCGTCTACGGTGACGACGATGTACTTGTGGGTAGCAGCAAGGTAATGGTGGAAGTTCACACCGTACTTGACATCTACCTGTTGCGAAAACGGCCCACCATATCTATGTCAAGGTATTCGTCAGCTATAGGAACACTGCCCTGTACAGAGAAATGCAACTTACACTTGGAAGAGAACCGGGTACTTCGTTTTGCCAGTGTCATCCATATGAGGCGGACGGATCTCGCGGACATTCAGTTCTATAAAATAGTGAGTCTCATAGACGCGGCGATATGATAGCAAACGCACCATAACCATCACTTTCAATAGTCGAATAGATGACAACAGGAAGCTCATATTGCAGGAGTGTGTTGTTGAGCGCACTGTTCTCTGTAAAAGGACGGACAAAGGCTGCACCTCGAGTGTCAGCATCCTGAAACTATCAAAAAACTTGATGATTTTACGTACCGGAGTCGCTTGTCTTCAAGATATTTTGCCACGGAGCGTTGGGACCTCCATACGTCAGCAGGTAAAATCCTCCTTGGGGTGAGAAACTAGCGTCGTAGTAACCTGCGCTCTTCACATTCGTCAGGGGTTTTGGTTCGATTTTCGAAGCTGCCTCTACTTCAGCCTCTGTCGTCGGAAGTGGAATGGAGTATAGATGCCGCTGCAATGAAGAAGGATTTGCGGCTCGGAAATACCTGGAAAATGAGGACGATTAGTCTATCGATTGATGTTACTGCAAAAGTAGACGTACACAACTTTCTGTACGGGGTCGACCGATAACGTATCGTCTGTAACTTCCCAATTTCCACTAGTTAGGAAATGTGGGGTTCCCGATGATGCAGGACTAAATAACGCAATGTGGTTGAACCCGTCCGCATTGGGGACGATGTCGATATATGCTGGGAGGCCTCCTGGTGTCAAAGTTGATGGTAAGGGAGTGATGCTTTGTGACTGTGATCGATATCTGTCAATATGTGTGCCGGACTACACAAGTATTGAGACGTACGGAATCTATCCAACCATTGTCACCTTGTTCGCCATCTTTGCCAAGCTTCCTAGTTGTCCTTCCAATATTGACCACGCCTTGATCCAAGTCAAATAGGACGATACTACCGTTATTGCCGGCACGGTTCACTTCCTTCAAAAGCACAGTAGAATTAGCGACCCACGCAACCTCAGCAATAATGCTATTATTGAGCGGTAGTCGTCCTTCCCACGTTAGCCCCAGCGTAGCATGGTCTAACGCAGCTGATGGAGGGTCCCCAGCATCCGTTGCCTCATAGTACCGGTCAATCTCGAAAACGTGCACAGATACAAGAGGGTTGTTGTAACCGGGCTTGGGGTACTTCATCGTCACGCTTCCAGGATAAGGCACGACCTCATATGAGTTCTCCGTCGGGTTGTAGACAGGGAACGTAAACTCGTCCACGTTCGTTTCGTCAAACTTCAGATAAGCGACCTTTGCGCTATTCGGGCTCCACCATAGGGCAAAGTCGGCACTAAACACCTCCTCTTCGTAGACCCAGTCGGGCACGCCGTGGAAGAGGGAGGCGTTACCTGACGAGGTTATCCGGAGGGGTGCACGAGATTCGGGAGAAGGAAGAATGTATAGGTCATTTCTTGTCACATAAGCAATGGATTGTCCGGTCGGCGACCATTTCGCATAAGCAGTGATAGGAGGATTGGTTGGCGCAATCAAAGGGTGAGTCGTATGCGTTTCCAAATCATGAATATAATAGTTTCCAAAGCTCGAGTGCCGCCATTGCTACTTTATGCGTTAGAAAGTGTTCACATTTAAAATATAGGATGTCTGTCGTACCTTCATATGGTTGGCTTTCACTAGCAGATACTTCATATCGGACGACAGCTCCCAGCTGTCGAACCCTAAAGGAACCCCATTACTCTATTGATTGTCAGTCAAGCAGAGAGGTACAAGAAGCCTTCTACTCACGTCTCTAATGTCGGTCAAGGCTACCAAATCCGTTGTGTTGTCTGACTTCAAGTCTACAAGTTTGATGCGTCCTCCCTCGTTTGTGGCATAAACACCATCACCAGCTATACGATGATCAGCCATCAACGTTCAATAGTATGATGCCGCTGCACACAACACACCTTCTGCTACCCAACGTACACTGTTGCTGTTCGCCGAAAAGGTTCCGTTGAATACATGGTCCATCGTCAGGTGCTCGCTTCCATGTACCTGATATGAGGTCCCACGATACGAAAATGCAGCAAATATTCCAATGACAGCAGCCATAGTCACAAGGGCAAGCAAGCTGAATATCAAGCATCGTAGCGACGAAGGTCGTCGGTGGTTCTACAAACACACAGTTTACCCCCTGAACACTACGGAACATCTAGTACTCACCTTGCCCCCAATAATGAGATCACCGTCCTCCTCCATTGCAGCACCATCTCTCTCAGTGTCCTCGACCTTGTGTTTTTCCAGGAACGTCTCTTCTTCGTCGTCTGAACTGGGCGGGTCGAACTCGCCTTCGCCGTAATAAGTCATCGGCCTTGGTTGCTTCGGCGGGTAGTGCCCATTCACTGCCGCATCCTCGTCGCCGTTGAGCGGGATTGCCTGGTACTGTGACGAAGCCATACCCGCTCACTGTTTGCACATTGACAGTGCTGGTGGTGGCGGTGAATGTTGAGACGACGTTGTGGTCATATGCGTTTATCAGCCTCCGCGGATCTCAGATCCGTCCAATAACCGCGGCGAGAAGTCTATTCTATGGGATGAGTGTATGAGTACTACATGACTTATCTAGAGGAACTAATTTTAAAGCAAGTGGGGATGTACATTAGGTAGGTATACGATATGACATTATAGCACTTTACAATGAACGGGGTGTAGCAATGTCCCGAATAACCTGAAGATGATAACACGACAAACGACAAGGGGGCGATTAAGGAATGATGCATGAAGGAGCCTTTACCACCGAAGGACGGCTTCATAGATGAAGAACATGACGGCAGCGTTGGGGATAACACGCATCAAGTGTGCACTCAGACCACCGTAGAGCGATTTTGTACCTTCTTCGGCTATAACCAGCCGAAGAGTTTGGACAAGTCCTGTGTACTTGACCTTGCCGTTGACGAGTGGTTGACGGAGTCGTGTGCGGATGACCTGATTGATAACATGAGCGGGTACAAGCTATAAATAAAGAGTAGAACACACCTCATGCGGGTAGGTTATCAAGGTCGCGACACATTTCGCTGTACCCGCGCTCCCTAGCAGGCCGAGCCATTCCGACGCACCCCCCTGCCCCGACGTGTTTTTCGTCAATTTCTTCAGCCGCTCATATAGTACCCACTGAATCGTCCCTTCGGTGACACCAAGATAACTTGCGCTGAGCCCTTTGTAGAATCCTCGGAAGCCTTCCTCGCGTACAATCTGTTTTATCATGTCCCACGACCCCCCATACCAGTTTTTGTGTCTCGCCATCGCTGCTCGGTCATGTTCGGCTAACTGCAATCGTGTCTTCACTACCCATATTGGATTCGTCGCTGTTCCGGTTACGATCCCCGCACAGGCAGCCGCACAGAGGTGAACCCAGGTCGTTTCTTTCCCGTTATTGAAGTTGTTTGCTATGATTTGCTTGCCGTTACCGTACGTGAAGAAGTTTATAGACCTGGCAGGTACGACGCCGACTAATGTCGGTCCTAGTCCTTTAAAGAGGGCACGAGGAGATTCCTTTTCGTATATATCTCTGTCGTACTTACGTTAATTCATACATACGAAATTCATAGACGTATAATCACGCACCGAAGTATGTGACCCGTTTCCACGAAATGCCACAGCAAATTTGTTCGTCGAGGGACGGCCACAACTCCATTTCCTACACCACTCAAGCTGAGTGTTGCATGTTTTTCGCGAAACAGATCAGACTGTAATCGCGTCTTCACCACATCAAATGGACTGGTAACGATGGCCCCGCACATACCACCAACACTGCGCAGTGTTCGTCAATACAAAAGTTGCATGTTTCAGACACGTAGCTACTCACCCGCCTGCTACGAAATGCCTCCATGACTTTGCAGGAAGCAAGCTACCATTAGAAGAACCGGAGACAGGTTGAACAGGAGTATCCGCCATTCTGAAATTGATTCTGTAGCCGTGTAGGTAGGAATTGACCTGGTGAACGTAGTGGGCGGGGGCAAGCGAGCGGCAAGGTGGCGCCAACAAATTCGAAGAAATCGAGCGGGATAATTCTGATGACTAACGCGGGATGAAGGCTTAAACAAATTTGTTACCGTTAGACTTCAAAGATAAGAAAAGGGATTGTTACAGTATTGTTACCCACCTTATCAGACTTAATGATCTACGCCCTTCTCCAGCGCCATACTGCATCTTGACTCTGGACATGTCCTTCGACTCGTCATGGCCAAACAAAACAACAGCTCTGGGTGGGATCCTGTCTTGATAATATCGCAGGTGCGTTGAGTGGTTGTCATCTTAAATGACTTTAGCTCATGATGTGGCCAATAGATCATCTCGCTGCAAGCATTACATTACCTCACGCTTGCTGTGACGGTTTCGCCTCTGCTCTCTCTCTTTGCAGAGCCTAGTTATTTAGAGTATGAAGGAGGGGCCGCGAATGTTGGTATGCATGTTACTTGTTACGTGCGCCGAAATTTGACCATTCCCTCGTCTCCGTTAGGTATGATCATGGATTGGAGACAAATGGCAGGACGGCCGACTACTGGAGCTTCGTTGGCGGATGCATGGAAGAACCTACATTCCGTCTGGAGTGGTGGCCACCAAGTTGGAGACTCACGTACTGCTCTTTGGAACGGACAGATAGACTCTGTGCGCGGTTGGATCATCGCGGCTTGTTGGATAGCAGTATCTGGAGCAGAGTACGTTATATATTTCTCTCTATGTTCAGTCAGAACTAACCTTATCTTCTTCAGCATATGCTACTTATATTTGCTAATACGTCGGCCTCGACTCATCTTAGACTTCACTTTGACATTACTCTTTAATCATCTGGTGCTAACAACCTACTACTCAAGCGCTATCCCGACCTCGCTATTATTTTGGGCAGTAATGGCTGTCAGTGCAGTCCTAATGGTTGTGGTAGCCGAACAGCTGTGTGTGAAAAGGGAGATGCAGGAAGGTCTGCAAGTTGTGTCGGCAGCTGACGGTGATGAGATGGAAATGGGAGGACTTTTGCGGAGTGAATAATATACGTAACACTCAGGTATGTAAATCCCCGCACTATTCTTTCTCAAGATTAACGTCCCATAAGCATAGCTTGTTATCCACTGGGAGTGGCCCTCAATAAATCAAGATCGCTTTTAAATTATTAGCAGCACCTTACAAGATATGCGATCAAATTGGGACCGTCTTGCACCTAATTCTGTCTCGTCAACGGTAGTGACCGAGCAGGCGTTGCAAAATCTGATAGATATCGTGGACAATCCCACGGAGATATTCAACAGCTCGCTCGAACACCCTGGCCCACCGGCAGCAATTCCGCCGCCTCTTACAGCAATCCATGCGCTCAAGATCGTAAGCCTCGCTATCCACCTAGTCAGGGCTCCCAACGCGTCGCAACTCACCGATATGTGGCACATACTCTGCAACTCACTTACTCGCTTATTGTATCAAACCATGGGTATAGTACCTGTGCCGGGGGGAGAGGAGCACACCGATGTAGCGTCCATCATGGTTCGTATTATCAAGTCCTATACGTCCGCCCGCCTTTCGCATGAGGACGCAACGTCAGCGATATCAGAGCTAGCAGAGGGCTGTTTGCAGCACATGCAAACGCGCGATCTGAGAGCCGTATTTCCACGACGAAACGCGAGAAGAGAAAAAATACGACAAATGGCTGTCAGGTTTCAAGCTTCAAGGATGAACGGCCTTTGTTCACTGACGACATGGTTAAGATATTGGGGACGCTATATCTTCTTTCCGAGCCCGTGGATTCGTATGACCGTGCCGTAAAACGATTTTTCCGGGTGAAGAAGCTCGGAGTAACGGATACGCTTCAACACGCATTGTCCCTCTCTGGCGACGATGGACCGAGGCAGGACGGTTTGATCCACGATGGGGAGAGGATCGAAAAAATTATGCAGCTCGAGGATAGCGACTCTACTATCATGCTGCATTCAACGGCCTGCACGGTGCACGGATAGGATAACACCGTCAAATGATGTGCCGTATACTTGCTAGATGGACCTCGAGGAAAGATGATAGGATTTGAATCTAGCTTGGGGAAAGAGCTGACGGTGTGGTTAGACCGGTACAGAGGATTTGGGTGATCCATATTTGCCCTATTGGGTATTGCGGGGTTATAACATACAGTATTAGGCTCATACAATCAGTCAATGCGCGAAGGGAGGAGATGAATTGATGACGGTGGAATTCTGGCCTTTCGGGCCGCTAATATCGCGAGCGCCTATGATCTGAGAGCCGCGCGCCAGTCACGTCTCGTCAAGTATCACGTGCTGTCAGAAAATGCAAGACGCACGCGTTAGCGCGCGTATCCTTGCAAGTTACGCTGATTGCATGGCCACCATGGAACTATTACACGTTATACCTTCAAGGCTGTGCTCTTTAGCCGTACATGGACCCATTTCCGTCGCAGACCAGAAAGCAGGCGTTGGGCAATATTGAGCAGGAATATGAACCTCGAGATGGCAATGTTCAATCAGGGCAGGCGACAGGATGGGCAGCTATGCATTCCCTAGTGAGAGAATTCGACGAGGAAAGGGTGAAGGATACAAAGGAAGATATAGATACAATATTGGTCTTCGTACGTGGAAATACTCTTCTATTTTTTTCGCATTTACTCATGTATACCTTGTCGTTTAGGCTGGCCTGTTTTCAGCAGTGCTTACAGCTTTTCTCGTAGTGTCTTACCAAAGGCTACTTCCTGATACTGCTTCACAAATGCTTACAATATCTTCTCAGACACTCGCTGCTATGCAGCAGATATCGTTGCAGATGTCAAATTCCTCCACTCGACCATTGGCCATCGCTACTGATACCATTCCCTTTCAGCCATCCAATGCCGACATACGGATCAACGTTCTGTGGTTCGCGTCACTCATTTTCAGCCTTATTACCGCGTCGTTTGGAATGCTGGTGAAGCAATGGCTACGGGAATATCTGGCCGTCGAGAACCCATCCCCACGTGCACGTCTCCGCATTCGACACTACCGTGAACCCGCGCTACGACACTGGAAAGTCTTCGAAATTGCTGCCGTCCTTCCGCTAGTCCAACAGCTCTCCCTCGCTCTCTTCTTTATCGGCCTTTGTTATTTCACAGCATCGGTCCACGATAGTATCGGGCATACCAGCCTTCCTCTCGTCGCAGGTTGGGCATTCTGCTTCTCAACTGTGGCCATCCTCCCCCTCTTTTTCCCGAGATGTCCGTTCAAGACCACTCTGCTCAAGTCTATATTCAGTTCAATTCATCAGCGCTCGACTCATGTCATCGAGAGGATGATGTATTCCCTAGACGATGCTGTGCATTCAGAATGGGATTGGCTGTACCGTCTCTGGGAGTGTCTATCGCGTTATGAGGGCAGAAGACTGGACGAAGGAATCGCCGTCTCTATAGACGATGCAGACCTGGATATCCTCGCCGAAGTCGACGCCCTCCAGTCCAACGACGAATTGATTGGGACGACTATTTTCGAATCTCTTCAGCAGGTTCACGAGCCCGAGTGGGCCGACATCCTGCAGCTTGTATTCCGCCTAATGGAACATCGTTTGCAAATAAACTTGCAATCCGAGCCTCCGCGCCCGTTGGACTTGATGGGTTTCAGTCAACCTGCGTACACGGGTATCATTGACATCATCTCCTATTATATCGCGCCGGAGTTACAACGCATCCTATCTTGTCTGCAATACTGTCAAGGAGACTTGGAACGGCAATCCCCTAAACTTGCAGCCTCACTCCAAGCACTCTATCTCTTTTTCTCTGACAGTCGTTATCCCCTTCCCAAATCCGGCTTCGACCTACTTACTGAGATCTTTCACGATCAGTCTGAAGGCGTCGCGTTAATCTGCGTGCTTGTGCGCAGATGTCCTAGCAAGAAACTTGCCGGTCTCTTACAAGTCATGCGAAAAAGAATGCACATGCTCAATCTGACTACCACGGCATCCCTACAGTACTTTGAAACCTCTATCAACGCCATTTTCAATCGAACCGATAGTAGTCAGCGTAACCACGCGATCGTTGGTCCCTTTGTCTTTCAACAAAACATGTCGGCGTGGCCCTGGGATCCCAATGTATGGACTGCTAGTGTCAGCGGCGAAGCATTGGAATGGATAGCAGATATTATTACTCGGGTTCTACGCCAAGAGCCGGATTTCGTCAACGACCACAAAGCCAATTCTGATTCGGATGACGAACAATCAACCGCTGTCTCGCAAAGTCAATTCATTGGCTCCCTCGCTTGTATGTGGCATCTAGCTCAAACGGCTCAAGGATCCGCTGCATTATCGCCGTTGTACGCTGCCATCAACGATTGTCTTTCCAGGGCGGAAAGTACTGTTTGCCTTTTGAAAGCGCTTGGTCAAACGCAGGAATCTGCGGTAGCTGGTGTTTGTGCTCAGTTTACTATCGAATGTCTCCCGGAGAGTGAGTGAAGTCTTTGACTCTATGATGGAATTACTCACCGTGGAGTTCTACTATTACTCATAGTTACCGATGCAATGTTACAAAACTTCACCGCTGCTGTCAACAAACTTTACGTCCCCCTTGCCCCGCCAGCCCGAAACACTGATACCGACTCGAGAAGTTCTCTAGTTACGGCAGCTCATGGTCTAAAGATCCTCTGTTTCGCTCTTCACTTGACTCGCCCTCCGGAAGCTCTGCAGCGCAAAGAACACTGTAGAGTGCTCTTTGAAGCTACTGTCCATAACATCTACCAGTCAATGGGCGTTACTTTGCAGTCAAACTCTCCACCATCGTCTGGGATAATACAGCTCACGCCCTATCACGGCAATCCCACACCTCAGATAATCCAGTTCATTCGCTCTTCCGCCTCCCCCAATACCGACGGTTTCCTGTCCATGGCCAACGCTTGTCTGGAACATATCCAATGGCAGGACATTAAATCGGCTTTTCTTGATTGGAATTGGCGATGGTTTCCTGGGGGACCTAGGACCGATTATGGGAAATGGATGTCACGGTTTAACCCCCAAGATGCTGTTTGCCACGATGGCTTTGTCGAGATACTAGGGGCGATTTATATCGTGTCTTGTACTCCTGGACGTGACGACGAGATCGACCGGATATGTTACAGGGCAAGGAAACTTGGTGTTTTGGAGAAAGTCCGGCGGGCTATTTCGGTTTTGGACGAAGAGGCTGCGTGGAAGGGATTCGTGGATTCTTTGCCCTTCGCGAATGCCGAGCCTGTGGACGTGGACGATGGTGGTCTCGACGACGATTATGTGGACGATGCACCAGACGATGGTGTGAGAGGTGTGGTACCGGTGTATCGACCATCCATCAAGTGCGGTGGAGTCGTGAGCACTCAGTCACGATCGTACTCCCCCGTCGAAGTCGAATCCGCGAATACTTCCGATCAACTTGGTGTACCTGTGGCGGAAACATTGATGGAAAACGGAGGGGTCAGCAAAGACGATGGTAGAACAAGTGTTGCTCAAACGTAATTTGTTTGTTCGGATTCTGAGTCAAGCCTGGCTGACTAGGAGTCAATAATTCCGACTTTGATCGAGTACGGTATGCTATGACTGTCATGCGTGGACAATTCGCTCCGTTTGTAGCAGGGCTTTAGACATTCTGCTCTTCATGATTCCAAAGATCGTTCGTATTCTCTCACTTGTGCAGCGTACATGATTCGTGTTGATCTCGGTTTTGGATACAACGTTAGCGGATTTCCAGGGGGGCTGTGGATCATCTAGCGTATCTACGGTAGTTCCCGCTGTATGTGAGCTTAGGGGACAATAATCTAACGCAGCAGGCATCCTTGATTCTTCGTGTTGTACGCAGATGCCCGCACTGTTGAAACGGAAGGCTAGACTCGGAAATGCTGATAATCAGATTGGGAACTTCCACGGCCTCCGTTGACTCTTATATTCTCGCATACTTGATTTAAACACTAACACGGGTTGAACTCTGTCTTCCAGGTAGCAAAGTGTCCCAATGGCGACTGAACAACAGACCACTAAGCCTGGGTGTGTTTTCTGTAATGTCACCGCTGAACGTGGTTTCAACATCGTTTGGGAGGTATGTACTAAGCATTTTGGTATGGAAGTTAATATGAGATCCTAACCAAAGTTTCATATCTCTAGGACGACCACTACGTAGCCTTCACGGATCGTAGCCCAGCTGCCACTCATCATGTTCTGCTGGTGCCCAAGAAACACATAGGTTCGTACTGAAGTATCATATAACATACCTTGCGTGAAGGATCCTTGTTGAACATATCAATGTCATAGACAACATCAAGTCGCTGCACCAAACGGATGTAGCGTTAGGTCAGCCTTAGCTACCCACATGATCTATCTACCACAGCCGCACTCACACGCCCTTCAGCCGAACGAATGGCAGAGATCGGTCACACCGTCTTAGACCAACTCAATGTCCCTCAGGACTTGCGCCGGTGATTATACCACCGAACCTTCACTGCTCCTCCGCGGTGCTAAAAAAAACCTTGATACCATACAGCATGGGCTTTGTTATCCCGCCTTTCAACTCGGTCAATCATCTCCATCTTCATATCCTAGGCCTCCCCTTCACGTCAACCGTCAAATCTATCATGTACCGAGTCTCCAGCGGTACAGACGGAAACGACAAGGGGTTCAGTTGGTTCGGGGAAGTCAATCAGGTGATCGGTATCTTGAAAAAGGGAGGTAGCGTCAACGTCTTTGCTTGCTGAGGATACTGTCGCGTTGCAATGAAGTGTAGGATACGGAGCACGAAGTCATTTCAATTAGGATATTCAGAGAGACATTTTTATCGTACCCCTATCTTCGCGACCAGCAGTTATCTCGGAGTCAGGGGAGCCTATGGTAACCGCGGGAGCGAAGACCATCACACTTTCTCGAGCGTGATCGTTATCCCCGGCCTGTGTGACAAAGAAGGTTCCATCTGCCACGGCAGTGCTTCCTGGGTGTGTTTTCCGCACAGCCACGATGAAAATTATCAGTGTGGGATACACGCCCTGTGGCAGTGCGTTTTGTGAGAATCGGTCATAGTCAGAGAACATGCACGGGCTTGTTTGCTTACAGTGAATTGGGCGAGTAGATCCAACATAACGTACACGCCGTCTGTATGGGTGATGAACGTAACAGCTACAACAAGCTGCGAATGATAATCGTTGAATTGTTCTCACCGTCATAATAATCAGACGGTTCGATACTCACCAGTGAACAGCAATAGAGCGCCCCAGTCTCCACCAGGAAGAGAAGGACAGTCATAGGTGATATAGTAGATGATCCACGGGACGGTAGAGAGCTCGCGACCTGCTTCTGGTACGTCCTAGGAACCAGTATCAACGATACGATATATCATAGTATGATGACTGTTACATACCGTAAACGCAGTGCAACGAGCACGACACCCCAGATGTTCGCAACGAATGTCAAACCTAAAGCACCAGCTCCCCAGTGTTGTACTTCAGGAGTTGTGAAGGTGACAGCACCCGCGGGATCGACGACGACTGCATGGCACAGGCCTAGGGTACATGCTGGGATGACGGTGTGGTATATTGGACTTTGGTCAGATAGGTAGAATGGAGAAACGTACCAAGTGCGCCTACAAGCAAGGTTGCCGGGATGGCAAGTACCACTTTGTTACGGTTCCATAACACCCATGCTCTCCAGATAATAATAGAATCTCCAAGAATACACTGCAAGCTTGGTCATTAACTCTGCATACCCGCTTTGACACAAGAACTCACATTAAGACACTCAATGACGATCTGTAAGTAGGGTTCGGGATAAGCTGGATCCCGAAATTCTAAGCCATCTCCTATGATACCGTCGTGGATGTGGCGTAGGATAGAGGAGGCGAGAAGACCCATGTGCGCGGTAGACAACGTAAACATGATGATAGTGACTATCGTGAGTATATTATGTGTCTTTGAGGGTCGCTTCCTAATATTCCAGTCACCATACACGATATGTTAGTACTAATAGTACGATAGATAATTCGGAGCTTACAGAAGGTAAATGACTGTAACGGAGAACGTAAGAACGTAGATACCTGGGTGGTTTTACCGTGAGTACACATATTCAGAATTCATACAAAGGTCAAGCTACTCGCCATAAATTATCGCTTCGGCAAGGAGAGCTGCACACTCCAGAGTGAGCAGGGAATACATGACGGGAGAATGCACCGCAGAGGTCCAAGCTTCAGGGGGGCCAAGTATATAAATACTAGCAGCCAATTTGATGACTATATGATAGCCCACAGTGGGCTATCATAGTGACTGCAGCATCTGTTGATAGTTAGAGGATACTGCCCTTGTATATTCGACTGGAGTTTGTTTCATGTTTCTACGGATTCAATGAACCTCACCTCGATGGGATTTCCTTCATTAGAGAATCCGTTAATAAGTACACTGAGCATCCATGTATGTGTATAAGAGGGTTTCTCCCTCTTTAATCTGTTGGCGGAGTAAGCTGACAACGCAAAACAGAGTCCAAACCCGGTTCAACCACGACGAGGGGGGCGATTGATTATTTTGTTTATCCTGCTTAGCTTTCTTGTGGTAGTTTCTGAATTTTCCAAGTGTATTCGCGCGAGATGGACGAAGTGGTTATTTTGCAAGGAAATACTTACGGACGACATGGCCGTGCTTTTGCCACTCTGAGTGGTAATAGGTGAGGGGACTCGGAACTAGCCGCGTGCGCATCGAATACCAACGTCAAGATGGATATCGATCTGATCTGAGCCCAAAACACCTGGAATAGGAAAGAATCAAAGTAAGAACGTCAGTGACTGGTTAGAATGTCTGCAAAAGTGTTTGATCCTTACAATATAGTTAAAGATTAAGACAGAAACCTCAAAGTTCACACGCCGGGACATAGTAGTACTCATATTAGTACTATAGGATCTGATTCTATGCCTCGCTTGAAGTCTAGTGGATACTTTCTTGTTCTTCGGTGGCACTTGGAGCTTGATCCACACAGCACGGAATTTTGTTCTCTCCACATGTTCAACGTAGTCATCGCTGAACATCTGCCATGAGGATACCGGGTGTCTAACAGCCCAGACTCTCATTATATAAACTTCCGTCCGACACGGGTCGGTGAGATCTCGTAGCGCACGAGCTTCGCGGTTCCCCGTTCAAGGCGTCTTTGACCACAACACAAAAAAATTATTTCGTACTTTGTAAGCTATACATTGTTCTACAACCTGAAGACGGTAGGGCTTGGGGTGCGGGCATAAATGTCATTCAATTATGATATTCTTCCAGAGGGATGTCTTTTCCGTACCCCTCCTCACGGCCAGCAGATGTCTCGGAACTCACAGTAAGCGCGGGAGCGAAGACCATGGCGCTATTTTGAGTTCGGATGTGATTCCTAGAGTGCGATGCAAAACTTCCATCTGCTTGAGTGGACCGGGGAGTTCCTTTATCCGTTTTCCATACGGAGACGAGGAATATCATCAGCGTTGGACACAAACCCTATAAGCTCTTGTGAGTTTTTCCTAGACAGGCGAAGAGCAGATCGGGGGAGTCGGGTTTGGTACTCACGGTCAATTGAGAAAGTAGGTTCAGCACGACATATGAGCCAATTGAGCGGGTGATAAATGTGACAGCCAGAACAAACTGCGAGCGGCGCGGTAGTCGCTAAGTATGTTTGCCGTCATGACGATCAAATGATGACATTACTCACCAGCGTGCAGCAATAGAGCGTTCCGGTCTCCAATAGGAAGAGGAGGACGGTAGTGGGCGACATGCCAGATGACCTGTCAGTGTGGGACGGTATGGAGCTGGCCACCTGCTTGCGGTACGTTCTAAACGGGTGAACAATGTATCAACATCACAGTCATATTTCATATGGTGGATAGCCACAAACCGAAAACGCAGAGCGACGAGGCTCACACCCCAGATGTTCGCAGAGAATGTCAAAGACAAGGCGCCAGCTCCCCAGCGCTGTACCACAGCAGATGAGAAGAGGACTTCACCCACGGGCTCAGTGAAGACTGCATGACAGAGTCCCGCGTTACATCCTGGATATCATCATGATAAAGTTCATGAGATGGAAATTTTAATCATTGGAAACGTAGAAAGACGCACCTAGTGCAGCAACAAGCAAAACCGCCGGGACGGTAAGCACAAACCTGTTGCGGTTCCACAGTACCCAAGCTCTCCAGTTGATGATAGTATCTCCAAGAATGCACTGTGTACAAGCTCTACCATTAGTATCCTGTACTTTCATTTTCCAACTACAAATCACTCACGTTCAGACACTCAAGGACGACCTGTATGGACGGCTCGGGATATGCTTTATCGCGCAACTCCAAGCCTACTTCGATGGAACCGCTGACAATATGGCGTAGGGTAGTAGACGCGAGGAGCCCGACGTGCGCGGTAGACAGCAGAAACATGAGAATAGTGATTGTCGCGAGTATGCTGTGTGTTCTTGAGGGTCGCCTCCTAGAATTCATCGCATACCGCAGGGAGAGAGAAAATCCCATCAGCAATCATCGGCAGGCTCTGAAGGACGGACCAAACCTACAGGAGGACAAAGATCGTGACGGAGAATGTGAGAACATAGACCCCTTGGAAATGTATCGTGAGCCGTACGTCCAGCCGCCTGCACAGCGCACCTAAAGCCAAGGAGACTCACCATACACTATTGCTTCAGCGAGGAGCGCCCCGCACTCGAGAGCGAGAAGGGAGTACATGGTGGTGCGGGTACAGGCATTGGTAACCCGGCTCAGCAGCACTCTTTATCATTGACCTACTGTTGATCATCAGAGTACTAACCGCTCGACTAGCGTTTGTTTGGATTCTTATTTCGTGTGAGAGCCTCATTGCCCTTTGCGCTTCAATATCAACTTCTTCCTACCGGAGCGTCATACACAATAAAAAGAGCTGCATAAGCTTGTCAGGTCATGGAATCACTACGACAAACCTGGTCACAATTTCTTATTCTGCTTACCTGTTCGTCGGGCGTGAACTCTCTACGGCGGCATCCTATTTTCGAATATAATTGAGCGAGGTGAGCCAAAACATAACTTTCGCAATAATGAATGAAATTGCTCACTGTGTGTGGGTACTCGTACGTAGTGGAAGTCGGAGAGAGAGGAACAGTTTGAAGGGGAGATGAGGATCTGATCTGAGCCAAATACCTGGAAATATTGATGGCCGCCCTGTCAGCCTAGACGAGTCGAGAGGCTGTGGCAGTAGGTGCCCCCAACGTGCCAATAGCAAGTACAGTACACGGTACACATGCTGAGTTCTTTGCCAAATACTGGGCGACTTCGACTTTTTTGAGCTGTGACCTGAAAGTATAATTAACATGGGGTAGCCTCGCTGAGTCGTGCCACCAGGATACACCCTACTTATTACGTAGCAGCGGACGCATTGACTCGGAGAATGGGACTCGGAGTCTTCAAAGGTAAGCCCCTCCGAGTCCATAGTCTGTACATATCAAAGGTCATGATACCTTGTGACTTCGTGTCGTAAAATAAGTACAATATTAAATACAAAGTCTGGTCAAATGATTTATTAGCATAAAATAGTCATGGCAAGCAAAGCAGTGAGTGAATGCGTGGTATCTTTGAATGATGCGAGGTGAAAAGAGAGAGTAAAATGAAGTCATGTAGAAGAGCCATGAAGAAATTCTGCAATGTTGTCATGTATGATGAAGCAAAAAAATGAAAGGAATAAAGATTGAGATAAAGTTTACGACTCGTCGTGTAAAGGGATGCCGCGTTTCCTTCGTTCGTCTGCGATAGCGAGCATGGCCTTTATACTCTTTTCCAACACCGGTTTTGTCAGAACGCTATAATCAAAGACGATTAAAATGATAAAGAGAGGAGTGCAAAGAAACACGTACTGATCCACTCCCGCTTCCACATACTCCTCTTGGTCGCTCAATAACGCGTTCCCGGTCACTCCAACCACAAAGTCCCGATGTCCTCGTCTTCTTCTCAGTTTACCAACTGCTTCAAGCCCTGACATCACCGGCATCTGATTGTCCAAGAAAACAACAGCATATCTCGGTTCATCTTCAGAAGAGATCGCTCCGTCTAAAACCCCGGTGTTACTCCCCGTATCTTCAGAGGACGGTGTGGGACGTGTTGTGCCAAGAGCTAGTATTAGATCAAGGGCAATCTCGCCATTTTCCGCTGTGGTGACCTTGCATCCTAGTCGAGTAAGCATCCGCGTCATCAGCTTCCTCGTCAGCGGATCATCATCCACCACTAGAACGCGCATCCCTAGCTCATACGACACAGAGGGAGCAGCCACAGAAGAGGATCCAGCCGTAGACAGCGCGCAGTCGTTCATATTTTCTGATGAGGGCAATTCAGCTACATTGGCCGACGGTGGCACTGAATGTTCAGTGTCGGGAATAGTGAGTGTAGCAGGGTTTGGAAGGTCAAGATATGTAGGCTTCACTGTTGAGCCAGGTTTCTCCTCTAATAGAATTGATGGGTCTGCAGGAGTTGTGGGTGATGCACTTGACGCAGCTGAGGTGGATGAATATGTTCGAGCTGCTTCTGTTACCCTTGCTGAGAAATCATTGATGGTCCGTGTAGGCACTCGTGTATGGTCTTCAGACTTCGTTGATATCTCTACCAGACCACCTGTTGCACTATATCAGTCATGAACTCCATACATGGAGAATTGTATACACACCTTGTTCCATGATGCTATGAAGTGCAGAACCTGATTTCTCCGGTGGCGTGGGTTCAGGTAAAGGAGAGAAGTTCTTGGGGTTGAGCGGGGGTCTTGGGCGGAAAGCCTTGCGATGCTTCGATGGATCGCCGTCTGGAGAATATGCTTGTGCCTGTGGCGAGTTAGACCCCGCGGCTACCTTGCTTCCAACACCCAAAGCTATATCATTTGATATATCATCAGCAATCCGAGAGCAAGAAAACATGAACGAGTGAGTACGAACGCAGTTCAACCCAGAATGTCGATCCTTCGTGAACCTTCGAGCGTACACCAAGCCGCCCTCCACTTCTCTTGACGATCTGCCGTACGAGCGCAAGCCCCAAACCTGTTCCCTTGCCGCCTATAAAAATGCAGCAAACACATAACTTATAGCCTCTCTTAAAATACAACATGAAATTCCTACCTTGCTGACGTCCCATCTCCGTTTGATTGAACGCAGCTATATTCCAAGGATAGTTATAAGTTTCGAAAAGGCTTTTGGGATATTAACAAGTTGAAAATACGTACAAAAGAGCTTCGTCTGAGCCATATCCTTCTGCCTAATACCGCACCCAGTATCGGTCACTTCAATCCGGACGACTATCCACTCCAACGGTGGGGGTTTTGAAAGGAGCACGTCATGCTGGTTCAACAACGTTGTTGATAACCCAAGCTTTTTTTCGCTCTCGCTTGATTCCGGTGATTGGAGTGACGATGGATCCAGAATTTCAACAGAAGGCAGCTCATCCCCAGGCCCAGAAAAATGTTTACTCTCCTTGTACACCTCCGGCCAGTTGGCAAATATTCGATTAGGTGTAGGTAGTACGAGCTTGGTCGTAATCATGAGCTTGCCCCCAGTAGGCGTAAATTTGCATGCATTGCTTTGATAATGGAATGAGATTAGCCAATCAGGTCAAACAGGTAGCTTTAACTCCGTGCGCACATACCTGGCAAGGTTAGTAACGATCTGTCTAAGACGTGTCTCATCACCCACAACGATTCCGTCTTCATCCTGCGTTTCCTGTAGGAGCCGGGCGATTATATCACCGTTCTCTCCTTGATATTCACGGAGAGCTGCCCGGGCTACCTCGTCTATAGTAAGGTCAAGGTCCGTAATGAACTCTAGACCTCTTGCATCCGTTGCCATCCGCAAAGGAACAAACAAAGATCGCATAGCCTGGTGGAAGGCGTATGGCTATGAAGAAGATAATTCAGCAAATGGAGGCTGAGCAAGATTACGTAGTTAATAGTAATGATAATGAAAGATATGCACCTTGAGCACACTCTCAAATCTCCCGCTATCCATCCTATTGAAATCCAAAACATCATTCAAAACCTTGCTCATCATATTCAAGCTCCCCTCAAGTGCCTTAAACTCGATCTCCTGTGACTTCGCTACCGCGCCAGATGCATCCATGTTCTGCACTGCAAGAAGCGCGGTGTTCAACGGCACACGTACTTCATGGAAGACGTATGATGTGAGACGTCGCTTCGAATCGGCAGCTTTGCGTTCGTTAACCTGCGCTTTCTGAGTTGCACGGAACTGTATTTTTAGCTGGTCCCGGAGGGTATAGAGACGGCGTTCAGCCTATGGGAGCGGAGTGCAGCGTCAAATGACAGATAAGCTTTACGAGTAGGGAGCTTACGTACATTTTCGCGCATGAAGTGAACGTAGAGCAGGAAGGCTTGGAATAGCAGAAAGTTGAACAAGTCTATAGCTCGCTATGAGCAATAACACAAAAGCGTTCAATTAAAACCCTTACTGCGTAAGAAAGCAGTCTTTTCCGGAACGACGATGCCGCATGCCCTGGCAGATTAGTTCGTTACTCTGATCGTCGTGGAAATCTTTGATCGACGTTGTTACTCACAGTCCAAAGAAGATTACGACGCCAATGAGGGCTGGGAATCGATTAAATCCTAGACCGAATAGGGCTATCGTCTGGAAGGCACACGTGTAGCTAATAATGAAATAGGTTTTGCCACGGAATCAATATATCAGTAAACATGAGGAACATGAGGACTCACTAGAAGGTGAGCAAGAAGTCTTTGTTCTCACAGCTGAAATGCGACGAGCTGCCGTAGAATCCACAGAAGAACCTAGCAAACACGTTGTAAGCTGCCGGGCCTGGACATATAAAAGGTGCCTACATGTAGAACAGTTGATAGATACTCCACATCCATGTTGAGAATGTGAGGAAGATTTGGTAGAGGATGGGGCGATCTCTTGGAAAGTCGTAGACAACCATAAAAAATACAGGAAAGGTCAGTGCTGGAGCTACCGCATAGTAGAAGACGGTATCAGAGGTATCCGCCGGGTGCGGGATAACACCGGCCGCAAGTGCCCAGTTGACAATGTAGAAAGCGCTTGCCCATAAAGCCAGAGACTATCACCAAGTTTGTGTAAGAATGCAGTTCAGAAGTACGGGTATGGTGACTACTGACCTTACGCAAAAACCAGCTCTCTTTACGATAATGTGCCTCCGATTTTTCGTCCACGACATGTGTTGCGAAAAACCCGTATACGGCCGGCCATATTCGATAACGCAAGTACACAAGTAGAGTGTTGCTCGCCCAAAATCCATCGACTTGTAATGCGAGACTTTCGCGGTCTGTACTTGTACCGCCATATCCTCCGACACCGTTTCTACTTTCCCCAGATTTTTCCCCACCTCCATGCTCACCCGAGTGCACACTGCTCTTAATTTCTCCAGACCACTCGCGGTCAACAACCACCTCATCAACGACCCCGTCAGGGTCTCCTGTGTCGGCCTTCGCGGTCCCACGTGATTTCCCGTAGCTCATACTATCACCTGTACTTTCATCAATCGCCGACGAAGTTGACGGTGCAGTGCCAGAGCCTAGTTTACGCAGAAAGTGATCAAAGTGGGCTCGTAGACCAAGGCTAATACGCGTCTTCTTTCGCCTGCCATTACGCTGCGAGCCGGCCTCCTGTACGGGCGGAGGGAGTTGCATTTCATCCACCTCTTCCCGTGGCGAAGCTTCTCCCTGTCGCTTGACCAGCGTCTCGTGATGGGTGGTGGAGGTGGACAAGACACTGGCCAAAGAAATACGAGAGCGAAAGGGCATCGTAGACCACGCTGGGTGTCGCCAACGACGAGGACGACGGCGGGCACGACGACGACGGTGGTAGCGGAAAGCAAAGAGACCAGAAGACATTGCTGCTCACTTCTTGGGACCCGGCATCACGGCATTCTAGAGCGGCCCAAAGATAGCGCCCCTTCTTCGTTTTCGGATTTTCCCATTGCTTGCGGTCTCTTCTCTCAAGAAATTTGGAAGGGTGAAATGCTTGTTGTCATGAAAACTACCCTGGTGTTCTTCGTAGTTGCCTGCTATTTACATTTACGAGGAAGATATTCGAGGATAAACTCGAAAAAGGTTGGCTACAAAAGATGGAAAATTGGTGAGTTCATGGTTGTTGATCGACTTCAAGTTTTGCTTTGGCGCGGTGCCTGACAATGCGTCATCGACAGCACTCTTCCACGTGGCCATCCGCGTCATGAACTGCCCAATACGGCAGTCCCCGCAGTTGATCGTCGTCGATTACATAAGCTGTACGGACGCCGAGGATAAACACTCCATCCAAACAGATTACTTGCATATGTATTAGAAAAACACAGATGAAACAAAAAGAATGAGGCAAATGCGCATGGGGAAAAACACAGAAAAATCAGAGCTGGAACGAATGGAGAAGGCCTGAGGGACCGTAAAATATGACCTACGAGAGCAGCAAATCAACACAAGAGTCAAAAGAGGTCTTGGATAACAAAAAAAGACGATAACAGCAGCGAGTAAAATGACGACGCAGGGGTTCAGAGACGTATACTATAGATCCATAGCTTGTGCCCGCGAGCGAGTCGAATTTTGAAATAAATATCGCGCGGGCCGAAAAGAACGCGGGTCAGGACTTGGGGGAGACACCAGGTATTCAGGTGTCGGCGAAGAAAAGGTTGGGTACACACCCAGCAATAATCTACGCAGAAGAGAAGGGGAAATAACCTATAAAACATAACAGAGCTTCAGTCTCCGTCCGCAGCGCAAGCTTGTCGTCGGGCAAGGCATTATTGCCGTACGCTCGTCCCTCAACCAGGTGGATTTATGGGAACCCAGTCCAAAGATTCGTATTGTCGAACTCCATAGCTGTAAAAATACAGAACAACAAGGAGAAAATTCAGGTTTAGAGTCATATATCAGAATGAAACCACTCCCCGAGATCAAACTCCCCACCGCCACCCATTTGATCAACTTGAGCCAGAGGAAAATCAGTGAACTCGAATCCAGGAATGCCACCTAGCTGTTGCATAAAGTCGTTGGACATGAAAAGCTCGTTTGAATTATTGGCCGGAGGTGCGGGTGGCGGTGGAAGCTGGGGTTGATTATTCGCCTGACTCTGAGGACCGAGTTGCCCTCCAGGAGCTTGGTTGTTATTCATGTTCGAAGTAGGTGATGGCGCCGCGATCGTGGCAGGATTCTGTACAGATGCCGATGGAGCCGGCCCTGGGGCTTGCTGCAGTGGGGGTTGTTGGGCAGGAAGGTTATGAGGAGATGAATGTACACTTGGGATAGTACCGGGTTCAGGCTCCTTTTTTGCTCCTGGTGATGGAGGAGGCATCATGGTCGACGGTTTGCTCTGTTGCTGCGGAGGTCGATTTCCAGGAAATTGGTTGTTTCCGGGGCGAGACGAACCGTCAAATGGAGAATCAGCGGCAGCAGGCGATGGTGCACTAGTCGTCATCATGTTTGGTGCCCCAGGGGGTATGTGATTCTTGTGCAGAGCAGACATCGACTGTCGGTACTAGGGTGCACCAATTTAACAGCGTGAACCGCATTGGGGAGTTCAACGACTTACTTGTACAATAGGACCAGCAATGTGAGACCCGGCCATTGAAGGATTACCCATACGTGGACCTGATGCAAACGAGCCATTGGCACCAGGCATCATCGGCATCATGACATTCTGAGGATGAGGAGGATTCCCTGGCCCAGCATGCATAGACGATTGCGGCGGGAAACCCAAGCCAGCCATAGGCGGTTGCTGATCCGCCCCTGTGGGTGATGTACGAAGTCGCTTGTTTGCTGGTGGAGACGAGTCATTCTGGCTCTGTTCAGTCTGAAAACAATCTCAGTGAGTATCAATTCACTGTGTAATGCAAGCCCCTTTACTGACTTCGTCACCTGGCGAAGTACTGTTGCGCTTGATTCGCTGTTGATTCAGACCTTGTTGAGCGAATGGCGCACCAAGTTGCCTTTGCTGCCCAGGCTGTAACACCGGTGGCATGCGATTCTGAGCACCTGGTTGGACATTATGCAGAGGACCAGGTTTGGGTTGGGTGTCACGAATCGCCCCTCTTTCCCTGGCCAGGACCACTATTCTTGTCTATTACCGCAGGTCCTGTGAGTAACTAATACAGCTACGAAGAGGCAAGGGCGAAACCAACCTTGTCTTCCGTCGTTAACGATGGAACATCGATATTCCCAAGTCCCAGTTCATCCTTCAGGGCATTGAGTCGAACCGACTCAATCTTCAAGAAATCTGTATTCACAGCCGAGTCCCGACTTTGATTAAGATTCGTACCGGGGGGCATTTGCGGCTGTCGATTGGCAAAAGAAGGGCTTTGGTTCACCCCGTGGGCTGCAGGAGAGTTCGGATGACTAGCTGATGAACCTGGGAGGGGTTGGAATGCAGGTGCCGATTGTTGCGGATTTCCCATAAGTCCTTGAGGACCGGGGGGAGGCATCGTCCCACGTAGTTGCATTGAACCTTGGGGGCCTATGTTTGCATTCATCTGTGGCTGCTGAGGTCCAGGATGCCCGGCACCACTGTGCTGAGGAGAGTGAGCGATGGTTGGGGACTGGAATTGCATCCCATTCGGTCCTCGTTGCGGGGGAGCTGCTCCCGGTCTTTGACCTTGCATCATAGCAGGTGTGCCGATTGATGGACCCGTAGGGTGTGAAGGACCTGCTATGCCGTTTGGCTGTGGACCAGGTCCGAAAGATCCCCCCTGGGTGCCGTTTGGCATAGATTGTTGCCCGGGTTGAGCCGCTGTCGATGAAACACCGTTTGGCATGGGAGGCTGTGGACCCACAGCACGAGGGCCATTCACTGCACCCATAAATCTTGGAGTCACTTGAGGGGGTGGTCTAGGCGCTTGACGCTGGTTGGTTTGCTGCGCCTGATGGTGTACCAGAGTTGTTAATGCCGAACAATCCGTCAAAGATTCTGGTAAACCTACCTGAGTATACAGCAGTGCTTCTTCAGGGCCATTTCCGCTACTCTTCGCTGTGAACAGCACCCAAAATACACTCCACCATCTGCAGAAGGAATCAGACAAGTACGCGAATATGAGAGATAATGCTTACTCGAACAGGAGCCCCTGCTTAGCATTAATCGGTGGGGCAGAATCCTGAGGGATTTCTGCTTCTTTGATGAGCTCTCGGGCAGTACTGGTGTACCCTCGTTTTAAGCAGTAGTCGTATATATAGATATTGAACCTGGATTCAATGTCAGAGTAAGTGGGGAGAATATTTCTCCATGCAGTAGAATCATACATTCTGTCACCATCCCAGGATGTTGGTGGCGGCGACGGATCAAGAGTCTGGAGGGGACCAGGGCCGCCAGTAGGCGGGCCAGTGGCCATATTTGGTGAGATAATACGAGTAGGGGTCAGAGTCTACACGACTCTCAGGCGAGTGATAAAAACTTGATGGATGTATCGGCCACCCTTAGGAGGATCGCTTGGACGGCGAAAGATAGGTGAATACCTTGAGAATGGGCAGAGTCGTGTCGAGGTAAAGGTCGTTGTCGACGCCGAGAAGATGAAGCAGTATAGCTGAAGAAGGCTACAGACGAGAAATAATGATACAAGCAGACAGATGTCTGTCGACTGTCGGGCAGCAAGAGGCGTAGTCGACGGCGGGGTCGGTGGTTGTCGTGGTCGAGAATGAACCCGTACGCTGAGGGGGCAGCCCCGATGATCTCGGCTAATGCCGAGCTAGACCGCGGGACCCAAATCAGGAAAATAGCGCCCGCGCCACAATGTCTGCGACTTCAAGTTACTCAGGTAGTAAATAAATATTATTGTTTATATCATGAACCCTCTAGAGGTTAGCATCAAGTATTCTTACATGGCTACCATTAGATACGTAGCCTACGCGGCGCAAATATAAACCCAGATAGCAGCTCGTAGCTGATGTTAGCCGATATAGCTATGTCCTTTTCTTGATGCCACAGCTCACTGTAAACACCGGATTCCACCGTCACTACCTGGCTTCGGCTGGTGAGGATCAGTGACATTCATTGCACATGGGGATAAGTATCATGCACCATATTGCATTGTCCTCATGTTCTTTGTCTTGTTAAACTCAGAGTTATACTTTCGCAGCAACGAGACTGCAGAGACACATGCTCATCATTGCCATAGTACCTGCGCCAGAAATATGATTCAGTTTAGTCTGGATCACACCAGGCAGACCGAACAGTGCTCATAGTCCTTGCTCGATGAGCAAGACACAAGCTGTCTATAGCACACATCACATTCCTCCACCGAGCGGGACGAGAATGCTTCGACTGGTATGATAAGCGAGGTTCCCACTCAATACCAGGTGATGGCTTACCGAACATGCTTCAGTGCTAGCCTGAGTATAACTCGGAGACTCGTGCACATATTACACCCTATAGACTGCAGAAGGAGGAATAAACCTATCACTTAATTGAAAATTTCGTGCAAGACGGCGAGTATGGACACTCACATGAATTCAATGCAAAGCACTACCACACAAGCTAAGCAGAGTCAACCATATTCTCCAACATCTCCTAACGTTGAGCCCCAAGTCAAACGCGAAGAAGCAAGAAAGAATCCAACGACCGTGGCATATGGCTTATAAACGTGAGAAATTTCTCATCTATGTGCGAGCAACAGTTTGGGCCCGTGCGTGAGGAAAAATCAGGTAATACAATAAGAACAGGAGTAGCCCACCGAGGTGACCTTGGTTTTCCACGAATCCAGTATTGATTTTCTTCAAAATGCTTTTAGGTGATTATTCTATATCCTTGTTCAGTTTAGTATGCCGCACGTTCCCTGGTGGTATGACTCCCGACTTTCGCGGAGCCTGATCAGTCACCCACAGTACCGCTGGTCAAATGAATAGGATGGATTAGAAAGGGCCTACTAGTTGAACTGGCCCCCGATTCTGATTCTTCACCAACCGGAGCGATACGAGCTCCAAACATCGCAACCCAAACGTATTATTGGCGCTGTATACGATTACTATGGTGGTAAAATTGATCAGTAAAAAGTACAGTTGCGACGGTCGAGCGACAGGCGTGCAAGATTCGAAGCCAAACAAGATCTGACAAGCTGCAATAGAAGAGCTGAGACAAAAAAGATATAGTATGGAAGACCCGTAACATACCTTATACTCCTACATGGCGATAGTCTCGACCATTCATCCTCAGTCTACCACATAAACAACCCTTCCTCATCATTATCCTCATCTTCCGAGTCCATGAACTCGTCGTCGAATAGTCCACCAAAGGGGAACGGCATAAACGCGTTATCAAAAAGCCCCATCGGCGGTGCAAGCCCATAATCATCGTAATGATCCTCCTCCCACTCATCCATATCAGAATACTCATCCCTAAACCTCTCCGTGAACTTCACATTGTCCACAAATTTCTCCAGGGCGTCCGCATCCTCTTGCATTAGATTTCCGCATTCCATAAGGACAAGCGTCTTCAATCCCACCTTGGCTTTTTTGCGCGCATTAAGCGACTTGGTGATCCGCTTCAAGAACGCACTATTGATGTTATCCCAAAAGTCTTGCAGACGTAGCACTGTCAGGTTTGGTACGCAAAACTGCTTCTTCCTCCGCGGCCTTTTCCCGTTTGTCGCGATAGGCCCCTGGTCGCAGGGCACGCGATGGTCGAGTACCTGATGCACATGGTCCTTTGCAAATTCACCCAATCCAAGTTCGTTGAGCTTGGGCATCTGCTCAAACGCTCTTGTCCACTCAGCTTTCTCTGACCGGCCCATGCCGTATGTGCCGGACATCATGAGGGACTCGATATTGGTTTTAGGAACCACGCGGAAGAGAGTGAATGGCGAGATGCTCGAGGTGTGTCGTAAAATGACGCTGATAAATGGCTCAGGGAGAGTCCTTTGCATGTCGACCAAATCTTCAATGCTGTGATAAGCTTCCCAGGCCCGGAGTTCGATGGCATTCGTGTGCGGAGTTGGTCGAAGGTCGACCGTACGAAGTGTTGGGGGTTGAAAGAGGTTCTGGTCATCACCGCTTCGATGGTCAAACCTCTCTCGTATGGTGTTTATGAATGAAGGAATATCGTCAATATGGAGATGGCAATTGATCGTCATCGAGACGTTGGCGGGGAAGAATATGTGTTTTAACAACACATTGCATGCCGATGCCTTGGAAAAAATACGGAGTGTTCTAAGCTTCGGAAGCTCGATAATACGGCTTGAATCATCAGTTAGGCCTTCGAGACTCGGCAAGCAAGACGTAAGATCAAGGTATTCAAGAAGCGGAAGGTTCTCTAGAGTTCCAAGAACTTGCTCGAGTGTGATGTTGTTAGAAAGGTGCGTATGCGAGCTATGCAACGTCAGATGCTTGAGACTTGACTTGAAAAGTTTATTGTTCCATTGGATTTGGTACGAATAGAGCTCGACACGCTCGAGTGTTGGAATATTGCAGTTGGCGAAATGTTCCTGAAGATGAAGAGTGCTCAACGAGAGGTTTTCATACATGTCTGTCGTCTGCAGAACCAGCTCCTTCAGCTTGGGGGCATTCAGGCTATACCCGCTCTGCCCGTCCTGACCGAGACGCGGTGGCATCCTCGCGTCGAAACTCGCAATCCGTGGAAGCTCGCGCATCACAAGGTCCAACCCATCCACGCGCATAGGAACATTATACCTGTCTGCCTTGACCGTCAGCAGAGCCTGCTTGGAGCGCACGAGCATCTCTTTGATACACTCCATCCGACTCGTAACCCAGATGATGGTCCAGAGTTGAGGCGCGCTGAGCGCGACCTCTCTCCAATGGTGGCAGACATGTGTCACCTTGATCCACGCGTATGGCGACGAGCCTGCTGTCCGAATCGGTGGAACTGGGGGTACGCCTGAACGCCAGACGTTACGTTCCTCGGCGGGGGTGGTATGTGCAAGGTACATGAAAACCTCTGCGAGTAGCTCGGGAGGAAGCACGCCAGTAGGTGCGAGGTTATTCAGCGTGTGCTTCTTATCGAGAATCATTTGCGTATACTCGACAATGTCATTCTGGAGGTCCAAGCGTGCTTTCTCGACTGGTGTCAGGGCAGCAACAGAACTACATGGTGGTGAGCGACCGAAAGCAGGCCAATAGTGCTCTGTAGCGTACCTCTCACGAGTATGCTTCGACATTGCCAAAGAAGCGCGATTGCGAGGTCCTGCAAGGTGTGTGCGGGGAGTTTGCAACGTGCGGGGAGCGTCCTCAGACTGTTGCTCGCTCGAGGAACACAGACGGTGTTTTCGTTTTTTTATCAGCAAAGCAAAGCCTGGCCGTTTATTATGTCGCGATGAGAACGAGGAGGAGATTACAGTAACGAAGAAAGACGATGAGAAGGTTATAGGTCAGATTAGAGCCAGCTACACTAGGTTTGAGGAGAAAAGGAGGCTCCGGAGAAGCGCTTGGCCTGCTGGCGCCGGCGATACCCTCCAATGTTACAGCCACCAGCAGCCACTTCATGGACAGCCACCTCACGGACGGTTGTGGCAATAGTAAATGCGCCGCCACCACGGCTCACTGCAATAGTTCTACAGCTATTTGTATGTCTACTCTACAAACGTGTACTGATTTAGAGCTACATACAAAACTTAACCCATCTACATAAACTCGACGATGACTGGACTCATCACGTATTAATATCCTGGGATAGCTATTGGGAAATCCTACTTTTCCTGCCTCTGTGTCGCCATCGGTGGCTTCCTCTTCCTCCGCGGTGTGGGATTCGGGCCTGAAGGATTCTTACGATCATCCTTGCCGGGACGCGCTTCGGCTCGACCTTCCCCCTGCAGCAACGGCGATGGCCCCTCCATACCGCCGTCTTTACTAGAACCACCTTTTTTATCCTTTCCCACCTTAGGCTGTCTCTGCTTCTTCTTCTGCTCCCTCTTCTGTGCCTGAGACGCCGCCGCCGCCTGCTGCTGCTGCTCAACTCTCATCCTCTCCTCCTCGGCTTCCCACCACCTCAAAAAATCCTCTTCCATCCGACGCGCCGCCTCCTCCTCTTGAATCTCCAAAAGTGACCGCTTATCAGCTATCGACGCAGACGCGGACCCTTGCTCGAGCTGAAGCTGCTGAATGGCAGCAAACGACATCCCAGGAGTCGTCAAAATCGTCGTGCCCGCCGATGACGATTGAACGACGGGTTGAACAGGCGGTAAAGTCCATGCTGCGCTGGTGCCACTGTATTTTTGATGAACAGATAGTTAGCGACGATGACAGCGACGAACAGGAGAGTGGTAACCCACGAAGGCCGCCGGACTCCGACTACGCCCGTGTTCTTCCACGACATTTGTCTTGCGGGCGAGATGACAGGACCCATACCTGGCCTTTGGGAGGTAGTGCTACTAGCGCTCTGAGGCTGAGGCTGGATAGTCTGCTGTTGAGCCATTGATCGACTCCCGCTCCGTTGAGGAGAGTGCAGCAACGTTTCGCTCTCAATCCTTGTTGGCTTTATCTTTGGAGTCATGGGTGGCGTATGAACGGGCGACGCAGAGGCAGTAGCAGACAAATTAATTGCACCACTAGCCGCAGGCGGAGGGAGGCTCTTCCATGGAGAGCCTCCTCCGGATGATCCTCGACTAGAGCTTATGGCCAAATTCGTTGATGACGGTGGAGGGGTACGCCAGTTGGTTGATGCAGCCGGACTAACACCAGACCTACCGGCAGGTCTATTCATGGTAGACTTGCTGGTCTCAGCTTCAGCCATGATAGACTTCATATCGACACTATGTCTTCGCATTAGTATCAGCACAGACACCAATAATACTCAAACGTACCGAGGCGTAGACGAGACCTTCCACCCACCCGCCTTGCTCGGTGTAGACGGCGCAGTCTGTATCGCATCCTTTTCCTTCTCATCCCTTGACGAAGGCGGAGGAAGTTCCTTCCGAGACAACTGTGTCTCGACACCATCCATCACAAAAAGCTCGTCCTCGCCCATCGAAGCAGTACCAGCGTTCAACCTGCTAAACGACACCTGCGGCCTAACAGTAGGCGAACCAGACACACCATCCTTCCTCGCCAACGCAGGCGGAGAGACCCTAGCCTCCCTACCAATCTGCATCTGCTTCTCCAACCCGCGCAAACTCGGTACAATGAGCTGTGGAAAGTCCTGCAATTCAACCCACTCCGCGTTCCTCCGCATAGCAGCATCAACCAAGATGTTCGATCGCGAGAGGGGTGACTTGTCCGCTTGCAAATCCCGAACGAACTTCGCGAGCTGTTTTATAATATCTACAGGCAAGTCGTCCAGCATATGACATTCAAGGCAGGTCTCCATCGATTGTGCAATATACTTTTGTACACTCCTTACGAGTGCAGACGAGTTGAAGTGTGTGGCGTCCACAAGAATAGAAGAAGCATTTGACATCATGACGCGCTTCAAAATGATAGCGGAGCAAATAAGCGTCAAGCGTTCGAGCAACAGCTCGTTCTATAATATTGCAGAGTCCATATGTTAGTAAACGAAAAACAAGGGGATAGCGAGGAAATTCTTACTGACAGCTACTGCCATAACGTCGATCATGAACTCGATGAGCTCCTCTGCCGACTTGACCGTCTCTACAAATGAGGCAAAAATAAGCGACATGCTCTCCTCAAAGTATATGTCCACGCATCCGTAGGTGAGAAAAGGAGAGAAGACACATACCAAGCACATCAAATATCTCCCTATCCTCACCATACAAAAACCTCACGACATATTTCACTACCGCCCACCTCATATGTCGAAACTCAATTCTAATCACACCCTCCCTACTCCACCTCCCTACAGTCCACACATCCTCGTCAAACATCGCTCTGAATAGCGGACACCGTGCCCTCAGAATGACAGAATGGCACGGTACCTCTTTATCCACGAGTACTAGGACAACGTCTGTTGCAAGAGATTGAAGAGCACCGTGATGGTGACCTTTGTTTGCTGCCAATTCCTCAACCGAGGGGGATGCAGAGGACCCTTCAAAGGCCAGCGGAGAGATATCCTTGACGAGCGAGACCGGGACCTCCCGCTTGAACGCCGCTTCCAGCACCACTCCAAGAGCCTCAAGCTGAAACACACCAGCACAAGCTCTCAGCTCCATCTTCACCCTCGTAGCATCCACTCCCAACCTATTCAACTGCTCCTTCAGCCTATTCGCAACACGCCAATCCCATATCGAGAGCACTTTGTCCGTGTACAGATAGACGAACAAGATGAGGACTGTCAGAGGATGACACCCTCTAAAAGTCACATCCCTAGGACGTTTCCACGGCGCGAGTGGGACGTTAACACTAGACATAGGTTGCTTGGCAAGCGACACCTTTACGGAAACGTTATCCTGCTTGTATTCCACAATACGTGGTCCCGCAAGAACCTCCGCAAGCACAGGCGAACGAGCTGCCAATATAGCACAATGCGCTGGGATCCTAGGTCGAGAACCTGATTCGACGTGAATGACAAGATCCGCGCCATGACAATTCCCGTTGGCAGTTTGCATCCCAGCATCTTCACTGAAAGGACCTGTACCCCGCGATGCCTTGTGTTCCAATAAAAGACGACAAAGGCTCGCAAGCTCCTGATAATCCTTGGTAATCGCCGGGGACTCGTCTTGCTCGTCAATATCAAGCGTTTCCTTCAGCTCTTCTAGAACATCTTCCCCCTCTTCATACCCGGATTCACCATCGGTATCTCCAGGGCGTAGTAAATACGGCTGGACAAGTGCCAAATCGTCCTTGAGCAAGTTCCCCACAATGTCGATAGGATCCAATTCCGCATCTACACGAAGCGCGCCAAACGCACCCGTCGAATTTGCACATACCCTCACAACCCGCTGGAGATACGGGACTCGCTGAAACTTGGTCGCCTTGCCAGTTGTTCTGGCCTTCACGAACACGTGTCCCGACTCGGTGCAAACAATAATAGACCCTTCCGAGCCCAACGCAACGTCCTATCCACGTTCATGAAAGTTGCCAACTTGGCTCGTTACAGATAGAAGTCAAGCTTACCTTTACGGCACTAAATTTCTTTCTCAACGTCCACACTCTCTGAGGCTTGGTCACATCCCTGTTCCTTGTTTGACCGATAGCAGTAGCACTCGAGGAGTCTGTGCCACCGCGAGGGTCAGGAAACGAGAATGTAAAGAGCTCGCCGTTCGAGGACAAGGCTGCAAAGACATTGTCGCACGTCGTGATCTTGTCGATGCTCGTACTGCGTACTGCTTGAGGGGGCCGATAAATTTTGATCTCGGAAGGAAAGCCATGTGGTGGAAATCTACACGCGCGCGACAGCGTGTTTGCAAGATAAGATTACGATTACGTGAGTCTCAACGAAAGGGAAAATAGGACTGACGTCACGCGAAACTGGTTGTCATTGTAGAGACAAACAACATCATGAGTATCGAGCAGACAGGCCATCGCGTTATCCTAATTCTCCTGATCAATGACTGGATACGAAGATAATGAGCAAGCACACTCACAGCTATCGCGACGGAAATTACAGGCTGCGATACCCTCGGTACAACTCTAGGAAGCATTTGGACAGGTTGCGCATTTTTGTCATAGCCTGTCTTAAAGTGAGAACACTTCAAACGAGGGAAGCAGAACCATTAAATCACCGAGCTGTCCGTTATTCCTTCCCCAAGTATAAACCTCTCCGTTTGTCCAGCAAGCTGAAGCTGTCTTGCATGCTGCAACACCAACCACAACCTTCTTACTCAAGGCTCCCCCGATCTTCCTTGGCGTAGCTTGCATCCCTTCTTCTGGTTTTCCACCGTTCCCCTGTCCCACCTCGACCACATATCCAAGCTGGCCGAATCTGTTCAACCCCCAACTGAGCACCTCCCCAGATGCAGTGATTGCAAGCGTGTGGTCCTGTCCTAATGCCACTGATACGATGGTTTGAGAAAGTTGCGGCATCGGCACTAGACTGTATTGGGTGTGTTGTCCAGGTCCCAGTCTTCCACCGCTCCCAAATCCGCAGACCCGCAGATTGGCCTTAGACTCGGCCGTCACAACCCCTTGTATATTCAGTGACAACCAATCTAACGAAAAGATGGTAGAGACTCACCGGTGTGCAGCTTTGACATCACGATTTGTCTCACCGGCACTGACGCCAACCTCTCGTCGATACGCGCACTTGCAGGCAATAGAGGACCGACAGGTTCGAGGCGTATAGGATCAGGAAACGTTCGGTCATCTGCATCCCCATGTCCCAATGCCGCATTACGATTCGCGCCCCACGTTAACAATTCGGCTCTCAAACTTGCATCCTCGCGATCCCTTGGTTTTGTCCCTTCCACCGTCGAGTTGTACAAATCAAATGCCGTGTATCCCTCCGAATCTTTGAGTGTGAGGTCAATTTCTTGTCTCTGGAGCAGGAGCAGGACGGTCGAGAGATTCCCGTAATAGAGTGCACGATGGAGAGCCGTCCAGTGGCTTTCTCGATCTGGGAGGTTGACGTTGATGTGTGGATGGGCGAGGAGCTTGCGGACATACTCTTGGGCGGAGGCATCGGTGGCTGAAGCAGCGAGGTGTAGTACGGTTCGCCCTAGGGAATCTCGTGCGTTCACGTCGCATGCAGAGGTAATAGGGTTTGAGCGCGTCCACGACTTGCCACTGCTGGTGCCCGGTACTCCATGGCCGGAGTGAGATCGAGTAGGAGAATCGAGCAGCCGTTGAAAGGCTTGCTGGTTTCGTTGCAAAAAGTAGACATGGAGAGCGGTCATGCAGTGAGGGCCAGACCAGAGCGGAGGGTGCGATACTCTCCGCTAGGTCTTGGGATGGGCTGCACTTCGAGGCGAGTTGCAGACCCAGAGATTGTTGTTGCAGCCAGACGTCGAGCTCGTCGGATGTTGAGACGATAAAGTTGTCGAGGGTATGAGAGCAAAAAAGATACCTGGAGGTGAGAGTACGAGACAAGGTGCAGCGGGGGGTCGGGAGGACTGGCTTCACGTACTGTACGTGTGCAAGTAAGTGCTGTAATAAACTCGGCTGTAATCAGAGTCAGAGATAAGTAACTTATTAGCGCCCATAGCACGCACGTGCATCCGGATCAATTACCGGCCCGTACGCCTTTATTACAGACCAAGCTCGAGTTTCAAATTCACGTTCAAAACGTTCATAAACGTTCAAGTTCAACGTTCGACTCGAATAGTAAATACAATAGAATAAGTCGATGTAATATACTGTACGTTTTAATGGTATCCCGTCTGGTAGCAATTAATGTCTACGCACAAGCGCGACCTGAAAATCCCACCCCCCAATGATATACTTCACTTCAAGAAGTCTCTTGATCTCTCGCCATCCAGACACCATGTCTCCTGGGACCTCGCTCAAGTCAGATACAACATACACGAAATCTGCTGGAGACAGCATCGAGCGAAGAAGGGACCCAATCAGGAATGCGATCAGGGCAACCATTATCACTGTCGAAAGCTGATAGCGGTACAGTCTCCTGCGAGTAGTGGCTGTAGACGTAGTTGTCATCTCAGCATACTGAAACAAGGTAGCTTGGGAGGTAGAAGTGCTCGAGGACGGAGGGTCCTTTGTCTGCACAGTCGATATGGTGGTGCCAGAAAGACTTCTGAGTATCGGTCCGGCCCCTGCGGAGACAGAAAATCGGGTGAGAGGGTTGGGATATGAGGTCCAAAAACGAAGAAGCCCATTGCCCGAAGAAGTATCCACGGGTTGCTGAGAAGAAGCGTCGTGCTGTTCAGGATGATCCTGTAAACTCTATAATATTGACACACTATGTCAGCGGTCTGACTCCAAATTCCGCATAACAGTGATATCGACTTTACCTTCGAATCTACCGCGGGGGTATTAAGCGGTGGAGTAGACGCGTTTTCTGTCCCAGAGAGGTCATCGGTCGACTCGACAACGATGGAGGCTGACGCGTCCAAAAGATGGGTTGATACAGCTACAGGCGTGCGAAGCTCTGCAGGAAGAGGCTCATCCTCGAGAGTCGTCCTATACCGCTGGTCAGCGTTAATCAGAGAGCAAACCCAGAACGACTTACATAGACAAAACATTCATCTTTGATGTTCGTATATCCAATAACTCATCTCTCCCAAGACTTGTAAGAGACTCCTTCTCACCCAACACACCTACAGCAACACCGTTGACGTCGATCAATGGAGCAGTTGATTTGCTCCCGGATGGTGTGATCTCGATTCTGATGACTGCACGGCCTTCATCAAGGTCCAGTAACCACCGAGGACGAGCAGGCGCCGTCCGAGTCTCTCCAGTCAAAGGGTCTTCGATCGTTGACATCTGGTATTGGGCAGTCGGTAGAGTAAGTCGTAGAAGATGACAAGGGGGTCGGTCAGCATTGAGTCCGGAAGAAAGCAGAGGAGAAGGAGGCATCGTGTAGATGGCAGTCGTAATAGGAAGCACATCGGACCAGGACTCTGCGCCCCCAGCAATATCGGTAAGACTGAGGCGTTGGCGTGTCTTGTCGATCATGGTGTTGATCTTCACCGCATAGCCGTCTCGATATAGTTTCGTATCGACGACAAGCTCACCCACAACCAAGTCTGTCGGAAGCTTGACCTCTCCACGCGAGGTAAACACGGAGGAAGAACGAAGAGCATCCCGGGATCGGGAACGAATAGAGACAGAAGGGGACCGAGACGAGGGTGCTTTGCTGAGGGTGGCTTCCTGTCCTTCGTCTGCCGGCTGAGCTGGAGTAGCCTCTATACGACTATTGGTGCGTGAATGATTTAATGACACCGTAGCCCGACGGAGCCTCTCAGAAGGGCTCATGGGCGGTCGGGGCGATGGCGTAGAGGAGATAATTGCGTCGAGGAGAATAAAGCTTGAGTATGTATTCGAGGTCGGATTGAAACCCGTCGTTAGTACGGTACGATTTGAGTCCTTCTTTCGAATCATCCACGCCTTTTCTCCCATCCCATCATCATTATTTGCGATCACATAGCTTGACCCCGGAATCCTCGTGAAGGGAGAAGGAGAAATCTTCTTCAGGTATATTTCCAGCGGCATAATCGACTTTACGAGCATCGTGTTGATATTAGAGTTGACTGCAGCGGGGATAGAACCGGCGTAGTCGGCCGCCACCACTCGAGTACATCGTGTCGAAGGGATCGTGTAGCTTTCCGAGCCATAAGGATCCAAAGTCTCCAATATCCAGCCCTCGATGAAGATACGCCCGACGGGTAAAGCGTATGGGTTGTACTTCGTCGACGCAAACGATTGGACAGAATCTGGAGCAAACGATGCGGCAGCAATGTATACCGCCATCCTGCCATCACCAGCATGCTCAGAGTCTCCTCCACCCTGTCGAGAAGGTGTAGCGCGCGCAACGATATTTGCAAGATAGAATCCTCGGTCACGAAAGGGAAAGCCTCCTTTAGTGACCATGAAGCACGTATGAGCGTGTGCGCCAAACTGCTCAAAAACTTGAGCCGAGTCGTATCGGGGATCCCATTCCTTCCGGGCGTCATAATTACCAAGGACATTCGCAATCTCATCCGCAGAGAGACCCTCGATGACTTTCTCGCCTTTATGCACGGGAATGACTGAGGATATCGCTGGCTCAATCTTCCGATGCACAGGGAAACCCTTGTCACTGACCAGCGTCCAACCATCACCGAGAGGCTGTGTATGCAGCAATTGGAGGTAAGATAACGCCTCAAGCGCATACTGCATCGGTGCCTTTGACGAAGAAGGGATAGCGTCGTCTCCAGCAGCCATAGCGGGGGATACAGCTGCCACAGCCTGCTGCGTGGTAACGGTAGCCTGTTCCACAGCAAAGTTCCAGTACCTCGAGAATGTGCTGACAAATGCAGGGGCAGCTGTTGTCCCCATTGCTGTCGTCGTCGAGCTGACAGTGGACGAATCGGATGGCGGTTCAACACCAGTTTCAGTAGCATTGTCATCGGTGTCGGCATCCCATTCAGCACGGCGCCTGCGGATGACGCCAAGGACTGGAGGCTGATCAAGGGGAATCCGTGTTGGTTTCACCCGTTTCTGTTTCGCCAGATTCTTCACTTCGCGTTCAGGAAGCTCTTCTACGTCCACGTCAACCTTGGTCCCGTTTACCATGACCAGACCTTTCTCTTTCGCAACGCCTTGTGGGGCTCTACGAACAATAATTTGCAACCGTTCCTTTCCCGCATTGACGGCGTCATGAGAGATAGTCAACCAGAGTCCACCGCCACCCGAAGATAGTCTATGGCGCCTGAGGCAACCTATGGATTGTGGAGGGGGGTCAATAACAATGTCCAGAGATGCTGCCCAGTTGTCCAAATCACATCTGAGTTCGCACTCGATCGTAGGCATAGAGGAAGAAACAGGGGTGTCGTTGGTATCATTGCCAGAAGACGTTCTATTAGGGCAGCCTTCGTATTCGATTCTGAGAGTGCCCTTGTCGTGGTCATAACGCATGTCATTGACCTTGGCGCCTTCAAGTCTTGTCATCAGGGGAGGCCCTCCGCTCTTGATAACGAAGTCTCCATAACCTGCAACGGCAGAGATCATTTGCTGGGGAATCGAAGCCTTGTTAGACCATCCTTTTGGATCGGATTGCTCCAGAAGCGTGACTTGCGTAGTCGTAGGTGACAGAGCCTCGATAGACCATCCTTGTAGATCAACTTGCGTCCGAATTACGTTAGGGTCGACAGGAGGAATACTCGGGAAGAGGTTGGGATCATCCGCAGAAAACGCGAAGACGTGCATAGTTGTCGGTGACTTATATACGGTCTTCAAGACCACTGCGTCTCGGCCACTACAACGCGGTTAGGATTGCTGGTCGCGCGCTGCACGCAAAGTAGACGGCTTACTTGACAGGCCAATTAGGTTTTGTCTTGACGTGCCAGAGTTCGGTGAGTTGACTGACGTCTTCCAAAAAAACTGAGTCTTCGTAAAGCCTATCCCAGAACGCCCTGGATCCTGGGGTAGTGATAGCAGCGTATAGATCCCATAGACTTAACCCTACAAATGTAGCTTCTGCGCGATAAACGACTAGAGTTGGGTCGATTGAGTCCAGTTGAGAGACCGAGACTCCACGACTTTCCGTTGCTTTGGAGCGATTCAATTAGCTATACTTCCTATTGGCTTGTCAAAGACTTACTGCGTTTCCACTTCGCTTCTGGTTCTTGAAGAAGCGAGGAGAAGTAGATGTAGTTTCGCTTTACACGAGAAAGAATGGATCTCTCCGCAGCAGGAGTGCGTTCTGTCAAAGTAGGGCCTAGAGGCGGCTGCTCAGGTACTGTAGAAGTGCTGGAGGTGGCAGTGGCGAGTGTATTGATTGTAGACTTGGAACGGAAGCTGACATTGGCCATACTCGTTGTGTCTTGCAAAATCGACTGAGACATATAATAAGATGACGGGTCGCGTTCTTCTACGTCTTCAATTGGTTGAGAAATGCCATTCAGTCGCCATCCACTTGAAGGTCCTGATAGCTCGATGATGACCTTCACCTTCAACACAGAATGGTCGTTTGGGAGAGGGGAATGCTTGATATTCAATACAAATTTATCCGCACCTTCGCCTCCGGATAGAGTACGAGTAGCATGCGCCGTCCATTGCAATGATGATACTTCTTCAGAAGATGCTTTCGTTGAAATTTGGACATCCCACCCTTCTCCCGCAGGTATAAGCCATTCGATAGCTCTCGTTAGCCTCCGGTGCTCACGCACAGTATGAAGCTCAGTCGGTTCCCGATCTCCGTCGACGCTTTGGAACGGCTCTCCATCCTCAGGGACGATAGCGTAGTCAATCGTTAGTGCAACTCTGTCGATCTGGAACTGCACGTGTTCAATGGATACGCCATTACCATACCCAGTGAGCAGAGGAAGACGAGCACCACGGGACTTGACCGTCCTAAAGAAGCCGACCATCATCGCGCACAATTGCTGGCCGAAACCAGAGGAAGGGGCAAAAGCCCACATTGCGCGAAGATCATGCTGCCAGAAGCAAGTTATCCGGAGTCGAGGAGAGCGGCTCGAAGATGGAATAGCCTGAATACACCAAGCAAAGACTTGATGATGTCAGCCGGAGTCACATACAGGGGTTATGTAATACTTACGTCCTACTTCAGAACGAACATAAGGAGGGGAGGGTCGAAGGTAGGCAGGCTCGTCAGGAGAACGTGGGAGAGAGGTAGTAATGTCAATGAGGGTGGAAGCATCGTTGAATGTTCGTGAAATTGTTACAGCGTCGCGGGGGCTATGATGATGTTCGTAATGTTGGAAACATACATACATAATAATATGCTCACCTAGCAGGCCATCCTAATGTGAAGTTCGTCTTGGTAATCCGGGTGGCTTGGTCAAACATCTCCAAAAGCTGCGCATTCTCCACTGCAGGGTCCCATTCCTTGCGTAACTCTGGCGTCGACAAAACCGATTTACATGCTTCTAGAGTGACCTGCGGCTCGTCTGCCACAGGGATGTCCAGCATCACACGGTACACTGTCCCTCCCTTTGTCGCTCTCCTGTGCAGCACAACATCCGACAAATGAGGTCCCGCCGCCGCTCTAGCCTTTCCCTTACCGCTGCTCTGAGGAGTTTCGACGTTGACACGTTTCCATTCGTTGGAGGAGTGAGAGGTAAGTTGTCGAAAGTTTGTTTGCGCTGCGTCTAAGGCATCATGCCATGATTGATGCAAGCTGCAGCAAGCAATGAGTGCGCAACGTAGTGAAACTCCCAACAAGACTTACTGGGTGCCGTCGAACATTGCCCAGAGATTATGTTGAGGACATGGAGAGCTCCCGCTAAGATGGACAGACGCCCAATTACGCTGGCGTTGGCCACGATAATGGCACGATTCATCCACGGCCCGTTTACCCGAAGGAGCGGGACTGCCATATCAGGCAATATCGTCGGTCCTCTCCGCGCTTAAGTATCTCTTATTCCAACACTCACATCCAAACCAACGCTCTCGGCTATGGCACCCAAAACAAAGAGCACTATGAAGCAGCAGGCTTTAGGCTTCACTACTAAGCGTTTGACTGCTGCGTCTAACGCAAAGTTGAAGGAATCGTTGTCTCCGGTCACTGTTCCATCGACACCTACACCAGTGACGATGGTCGAGTCTACAGAGGCTAGCGGTTCCGAAGCACAGGAGGCGACATCTGCCTCACGTAGCGTGCCTAGACAGCGCAAAACTAGGGCCGCTACAAAGGCTCAAGGTGCATATGGGAGCGGGGCGAGCAAGAAGAGGAAGCTGCAAGACGTCGAGGAGGTGATACCCTCTGCTGAAATGGGGAAAGGAAAGCAGGCAAGGAACAAGAAAGTCTTCAATTCCCGAGCAAGTCTAGAGAATGTCGAGGACCATGATACTCCTACTCGTGTGGACGAATCTAGCGATGTTGAGCCGCAGGACTATCAGGAAGTCGATACCAGTGAATCCGCCAAAAAGGCGCGAGTCCGCAAGTACTACGGCGAAGCGAGAAAGAAGATGGGATATCTGGCACCAAGTACGTTTGCATAGCATATATGCGGCTGTAAGTTAAATCTTTAATTATTATTTAACAGTCCATGCGAAAGGGCAGACAAAGGAGGACCATATCCTTCGTGTATTTGACCTGTAAGTTGTCGATATAGGGGCTCAATAATGTCGTGGTTCTGACTGTCTCAACTAGGTCTTATGAGTACGGGCCTTGTGTCGGTATGACACGTCTCCAACGTTGGGAGCGTGCGGATACACTAGGACTCAATCCTCCTCTTGCCGTAAGTTCAGGCATTCAATCTGTTTGTACGAATCTCATGTTCGTGTAGGTCAAGGAAATCCTCTTAGATGAGCTGGCCAAGGAGAGTACCACTCGGGACGAATGTGTCTTTTTTGGCGAAGTTTAAGCAGGCCAACCCTGCGCTCTTATCCGTTCTTCCCCAGTGGCCATGTTCCGCTCTTTGATTCGTCTTTGGACTGCGTTATCTAGACTTGACTCCTTTTGATCTTGGAACAATTGCGGTTAGTAAGTTGTGTTCTCTGTCCATTGCATGTTCTGTATTACCACCCGATGCTCCTTACTTTTTGACATGCATTGTTCTGCTTCTGCGTTAGTTCTGCACGCGTCGTACTAAAACGTTTACCAGAACTGTAAATGCTTGAAAATACAACATTATCATTACTCTTTATCCGTGTTATACCGCTAAGCCACTGCTATCTTCCTACCACCATCTGCAATGCTTTTAAACGCTGCGTCCAATACCCGCCACACCACAACAGAATGTTCTAACGTCTCATACTGGCCTTTGTCTCCCTTCGCAAACTCGAGCCACGCCTTGCCAGTATTCCTCAATCGATCCTCCTCCCTCTGGTCCAGCCCCACCTCCTCGTTATTTAGTAACAGCTTCATTTCATTAAAGCCTACAAACACTCCTTGTGGCCCATTCTCCGGCCGGTTCTTCACCTCAATGACCCCGTCCTCCCCATCTATGAACCACAAAAACCGACCTGTAGCGGCACCCGCCTGGATATGAACAGTGACTATAGCACCGTCATGTCGGCCTCCAAGTGTGCCTGTGAGAATAACTTGGTCCGGTGCGGTCTTCTTGATGATTTCGCCAGTAGCTTTCCCGTTCGCGTCGACGATTTGTACGTTAGGGAAGAGGATAGCAGTCGTCGCGCTGACTTCTTTCAGCTCGCCTAGGATGTAGCTGAGATTCGTAAGATGGTGGCCGGTTAGGATTGTCAACAATGTCGCGTCTAGATGAGGTTAAGAATGATTGTGTTACCACCCCGAACGGCGTGTATCAGACGTACGTGAGGGAAGCTCTTACCGTTATTTATATCCAAAGCGTAAGCAGAGTCCTCTGTGGAAGTTTTCCCTATAAATTTCAGTACACTGGGAAGGACGAGAGACTAGAAAGTTTTGTTTGTGCCCTTCGAGCTAAGTATCCGATGCAGAATTTTATGCCGATAGACGGTACGAACCAAATTAGTCGAGATGACTTTGCCTACTTTCCCAGAGTCGACTAATTCCTTCATCTAACCATGGTGTTAATAGCATACGGAGGAATAATGCTCATGGACACTGACCTTTCGAATCGTCGCACTGTGAGAAGACTGTGCGCCTACAATGGTCCGCACGCCCTTTGCCTTCGCCGCTTCAGCCATCTTTGCAGTCTCTTCCAAACTCCTCCCAGGGCTCCACTCGACGAAGATATCCTTCCCAGCATCGATAGCAGGCTTCACAGCCTTCCAATGGTCTGGTATCTTGACACTGACAACGACCAAATCCACCTCGGAGTCGTTTGCAAGGTCCTTCGCCCCGTTCTCGCCGTAATACCCTTTCACCTTGTGGCCCGTGAGCTCAGAGTATTTAGTCGCAGAAGCTTGTGCGGAGGTTTCAGAGCGTGTGGCGACGGCTGTGATGGTGTATTTATCGGAAAGCAGAGGGTCGAAGAGAGGTGGGATGAGGGATGTGGCTGCCCATCCACTCGAGGACAAACCGATGACGCCAAGTCTGATAGGAGGAGACATGTTAATGAGACGATTCAGTGAAGATTATTATGGACATAAACTCTTGAACGCACTCACTTTTATACTGAGGTAGACGTGCTCTAGCACACGATGTCGCTGTGGAATCGCGTCTTGTGGGATGCATTACTAAGCTGCAGCATGATAAATCACCGATGCTTGCGGAAATCCGTGCTGTCTGTGATTTAAAAGCTTGGGAGAGTTAAGCGGGGGCAGTGACCGTAGTAGCTGTGTTACGTACCGGAATCTTTCGAGTAGTTATCATAAGAACATCTTTTATTCAAGGCCAACAACTTGTCTGAAAGTTCGGTAAAAATTAGCAGTTGTGCATTTAAGTAGTCTCACCTGAATTCTAGCAGTGTAACAGCCATAGAGTCAATGGCACACCGTGACAAATCAGTTTCGATGCGTGACATAGGCAGGGGGATCAGACCAAACGCATACTCCAAGCCTCAATACAATACAACCAACGGCTTACTAAGTCAGAACCAGTACTAGTATAATCCAAGCCTCCAATTTGCCGCTTGAAGCTTGACCTAGCACGCATTCGGAGTTCTTAATCAATAGTCTCGCCGTTATCTTCCTAGATGCATCGGAAATTTGGAAGTCGGGCAAATTAGAGCGATCTGGTGCAACCCCGAGAAGCCTAGTAAGCAGCGGGAGCATGACCCTCGTGCGTATTTTGAGTCTGATAGTCCTTCGCCCAATGTTGGCTGGAACAAAGGGCAGATAAACCAAAAAGGCTGACAGTAGTCGTCTACCTGAAGAATTCATATAGTTGGTCTCGGCATGAATGCAGTGCTGAACTTGAACACCATGCACTGATAGTTGGATTGCTAATAAAAGAATTCAAGGCAAGTAAGCATTCCGCGGAAAGTGGTTTGTAGTCGTTATAGGAAGGACTTACCAAGGTTAAAATCCGGACAAGTATGCTTCCTAGCCATCACACCTACTATCATGAAGCAGGCAATTGCTACATGCATCAGAGTAGGAATACTCACCGTTACCGTATAAATCCCTGCTAACGTCGTAGTGATATTGACTGATCCCGTCAGAGACCAAACAAAGCACCTCGTAAATTATCTTATTTGCCTGGCTTCATTGGTATCCAATACTCTGAAAAGTGGGGATTGGGACGGCGTGTCTCCTGTGAGCCCTATATGAGTCTACTACTTGTTCACGAATGAATGCCGTGTGCCCTAGAATAAAATTAATCACCTAATCCAAGCATAGGTGAGTGAATATCCCGAGCGAATACTGTGAAAGTTAACGTTTAACGCTAACGTATACAGTGTCCTAGAGAATGCGAAGTGTGGAGAGGGTGAGCGCGAAAGCAAAATGGGAGATGCTGTCACTGCATTTCCAGATGAAAGTGCGTGAACAGCTTCATGGCATCAAATGAGACCAGGTGTTCTCTGCGGATGCGCGCCCCTTCGCCTCATGGAAGTTCAGGTCAAGGCCGTCGACACCGCCCTAAAGACCTTGTATTAAATCCGCGCAACTGCCGTCTTTTAAGAACCTCGTAAATTCGTTAATGACACTGAGAAAGTAGTGTTTAATTGCCCATAACATCAGCTTCTCATACCATACCCCACGTCTCATCCGTCTTCTATAGGAGAGTGTGTAGCAAGACTTGTGATCCTCGAATTCCTTGGTCATAGAGCATCAGTTCAAATAGATAACCAAATCATTAAGCAAGGAGATACAAGCAACAGCTCACAGTGGAATATATCAAATGGGTATTCAATAGCAAAAAAAGCCAAATCATAATCCAAACCTCCAGGTTCCTCGTCCTACGTCGCCTACTTGACTTCTTCAGGTTTACTGCCAGTGGAAGACCCTGTCGAAGATCCCGTGCCGGCATCAGGCTTAATACCATGCTTGAATCCCTGTATGAAGCTGGTGATAGGCTTCGTAACCAGATCCCATAGCGCTCTGCCCAGCGGAGGCTTGTACGAATCCGTTCGAGGACGGACTTGCCTCTTCGCGGGGGATACCGATATATCGTCGTCGTCATCATCACTATCCCGTGCACGCTTCCGACTATACGCAGGGACTGCCTTTGGGATGATAGGAGCCTTCTCTGACACAGAGGGCGTGGATGGAACGGCCACCGTGCTTGAGGTGTCGTCTTCTATGGGTGCGGGTGGCGACGAAGGCTCGACGGCGGTAGGGGCTGCCGAAGATGATCTTTTTGCGACCGTATTAATTAATTATGTCGATAATACGAATATAAATTGTCAACCCACGCAGTTCCAGGACACTGTTGCACATGAGCCAACCAGTTCTTCGGGGAATACTTCGTCGTAGGGTATAACTTGACCCAAGTTGCACATTGTGTGCAGAATACTTCATGTGGTCGGATTTCGCCGGTCCGGAAGTCATTCTCCAATGTCGCTTTACCTTCCGCCTCCATAGGACCGAGCGTGTCACTAGTTGTACTACTCGGAGTTTGAGTCCTGATGGGTGTGGCTACCGCATGCAGTGCCGAAACTTGCGATATTCTGTTATTAATTCGTCGATTGTTAGGAGAGTACACGCATACTACACCAGTACTTACGGCTTCGGCGTTGAGAACAGAGGGGGATTTTTCGACCCGGGACATGCCTTCTTGTGAGCGAGCCAGTTCTGCATCACGAACCGCCTCTTCGGATGCAAATCTTTCCATTCTCCACAGTTTCTGCACAGAATTCGATGAGCTTCGACTTCTTGACACCAGAGATCGTCCTTGAAGAACTGTATCCGCTCAGCTTCACTCTTCCGTTTACGACGAGGCTTGCCGTCGATAGTCGCTATCGATTCTGCATCGGATATACTCTCAGTACCCTCTATACCTGCATGTCTAAAGTAGAAGTTAGCATATATTCAGATGGAAACACATATATCCTCACGATTGAGGTTTTCCCTGCACTGAACTCGTTGAACCATTTCGTATGTGCTTGGATCCACTTGCAGGTACCACCACAGATGCGCTTGAAAGCGGTTTACGACTCGCACTAGCAGGAGTTTGGGGGACGACGAATGTCTTCTCGGGAGCAGTAGGTTTGAGGACTGGAGCTGTTTTGCTACTTCTTGTTTAACACTCGACATTGTTAAGAGTTGAAAGACTCACGACTCTAAGCCTGTATCCTCTCCGTTCATCTCTTCTGTTTCCTCCTCCTTCTCGGAATCTTCTATGATCTCCCGTACTTCGCTGCAAGTCGGCCAATTGTTTCAGCAATGCTCATACAGTTTGTCTGCAATACCTACCCATCTTTGAGCTTTTCACGCTTCTTCTACACAACAGTTCAATCATCCAGATCTTCTGAATAGCAAGTATCGCTCTCACCTTCATTCGGCCTACATAGGTCGTTCGCGGTGACGGCCTGAAATGATTTCGCCCATCAGAGACATGACTACACAATAAACACGAGAATAAACACGTACTTTTCTGACGAGACTGCAACGTCCGACATCCTCGAGCTTTCCCGTCCGTTCACAGGTGGTCGAACGCGTCCAACACGAGAATGTGGCTAAGAGCGAAATTGAGTCCGCGGCCAGCCATCGGCAAAGTTCCCACGACTACTTCTCGCATCGGACCGACAGCGCCAATCAGTATCCGGGGTATGGCGTAAGGGGCTCGGCTTGACCAGCCTGTCGTCTGAGTGAGCTCGCCAGTCTCACGAGTGCTACGGTTTGTTTCTAACCTCCACGTCGGTTTCAAAGTCGTTGTCAAAGTCGTAAACATGGTACGCTTATTCCTCTATTTCTTTCTTTGAAATTAGGAGTGAATTATCTGCTATTTGTAGTCTGCTTATCCTGCGTTTCTTGTGGGTGGCCTCTGCGTGGTCGGTGGCTTGACCGGCTTCGTGAGGACTCGCAGTGTACCGTCGCTCGTCGCTGGTGTTGGGTACGTACTATTCTGCATGATGCCGCTTATCATTATTTAAACCTCGATCAACAGCGTTGGCTTGCTCCTTCTCTGGAGCGCGGACAAAATCCGTCAGGGAGCTCCCAACGGATTGGAGGGTGCATTCAGTAAGTTACCCCAGTTGCGACGTTTATTCCATACTCATATTACACCCAGTCGCTTCTGCCATTCTCCTCTTATCCTCCGCACCACGTTTCAAGAAAGGCCCAGTCCCGAAGGTCCTTACCGTGACGGGTGCCACCACAGCTCTCTACTACGGCAACACGCTGTATGCGATTCGAAACTCACGTTCCTGAGGCGCGCATACGTGTACGCGACTTGTAATATGCTTGTATCTGGATATCTTGGGGTTCTGTACGTATTTTGGAATATATGGTGCATCTTTCATAGCATCACGGTTCTATGAACTCTCGCGTGTAACGAAATTGAGGATACAGTTGGGTATAGAAACACTAGTAGGTAGAAATCCGTAAATTCAAAATAAAGACAGCAAACTACCGAGAACAACCATCATGACTGTATTGGCGGATGTCCCTGCATAAGCTTATTGATAGTGTTTGTCCGAAGCGGTGAGTCAGCAAACAACGCTCGTACAAGGTTGACCAGCTCTTCGATGCTAAAGTCAACGAGAGCGCCTTCCTCGAAGAGATACGAGATATCAACCATAGAGGCCTCCTACAAGCGCAAAGACGACTAAAATGAGTCTTTGTGAGAAATATCAAGCAGAGAACACTAACCAACAACTCAGAGAGGTAAGAGAACTTGAACCACGATGGGACGAAATCCACGACAAAGGAAGGCTAAAGAGTACATTCATGAGTGAAGTTGAAGCCAATGAGGGGTAGATGACTTACAAGATCTGGATTCTCCACGAACAGACCCTCCAGCGAATTCATAATCCTGCACAACTCGCCTAATTTCTGGGACTCTTCTGCAGTGATGTCCGACAGCGCGAGTACATCACTAAGAATACGAGACAGGGCAACGTCAATAACGGTGCCTACAGCTTGATAATACCGGCTTTTAGAAAGTACAGGCTTGGAGCGAGTGTCAGAGGAAGTTGCGAGGTAGGAATTGATGAGAACTTACCTTGATTTGCTGCGAGAATCGGCGAATGTTTTGTAGCACCTGATTGACTGCAGCTTCACATTCGTCATAACGGTCTTGGTCTGTCGTGCCAGTAAAGCCCTGCGCCTCAGCCAGAACTTCCTCTGCTTTCTGGCATTCACCGTCCTAAAACTCTGTCAGCGGGAGCTTGACATACGTTAAATCAACAACTTGCCACCGTATCCTCATACCACAGTTCGCCAACTTCCTTCAGACGACCCGCAGATTCCACGAGCTTAGTTGCCGTCGCCTTCGGGACATGAGAGCCATGCGCAACTCGCGCCACTTCATCACCGAGCCATGTGCAGTTATTCGAGAACAGTAAAGACCATTTCGCGGCGTTCGAGAGCTTTGCACCAGCGTGGACGGGATACAACGCGCGGTAAAGGTCCAGTATTGACACGGTGGTCAGTCCAATTGTCCCACCGACCTGAGACCCACTTGTCGCGTAGGAAGAAAAGATTCCTGACGACATTAAATCGGCGGCTTCGCGAATGGTCTCTTCCACGAGACCGAACAATTCTTTCATCCCATTGGAAACGAGATAAGACTCCGTCTGAGTTGCTGATACTGGTTGGATCGGTTCCGTGGCTTGTTTCTTTGACATCGACGAAGGCATAGCCGGAGTCGGTGGTGGGGGCGCAACGGGTATGGGTGACTGAATTGGCGGCCCTATCTTTGTTGACTTGCTCTTGTTGGACAACCTCTCAAGTCTTGAAGCCGCCTTAGCAGGTTCCGTAGAGGATGCTGGAGTCGGGTCGGGTGTAGACTCTGTGGAATCTCCCCATGGGTCATCCCAAGCAGACGAGTCGGTGTCATCATCGCCATCGCCGTTGACGGCCTCCTCCTCCTTGTCACCGTCGTTCCATCCCCAAGCATCCCCAGAATCCTCTACCGTTTCCTTTGACGTCTGTTCAGGCTCAACAGCTGCAGGTGTCTCCTCGGAAGCATCCTCGTCGAAGCCCCACCCATCTTCATCAGCAGCAGGAGAAACCTCATTGTCAGTAGCTTCTTCACCGTCAAAGCCCCACGCCTCTTCCTCTGGTGGCGCAGTCCTATCTATCTGCGTGACAGGAAGTCCTGTGGGTGGCGGCGGGGATTGTATCACCGTATTAACCTCTGCTTTGAACGATGAAGTCTCATCGTTGTCACGCAAAACGATTTCCCTAGCCCTTTCGAGTAATTCCACGCGTCGCTTCCTTTCATAATGACCAGCGATACCCTCCGCCCAAGCCTTGATCTCCTTCTCGCCGTTTCCTCCTCCCAGCAAGCCAACGATATACTGGTCTTCGAACTCTACTGCGCGTTTCATCAGATCCAGGAACATGGGTAAGCCCCTCGCCGATGACGGCAAGGAAGGTATCAACAGCTTCTGCAGAACTCCGGAAGTCAGTGGCCTGGTCAGAGATATAGCAAGTTTCGTGTCGGATGGGAAATGGTGTAATAAATTATCGTTGAGGAAGTTGAGTGTGGTGGACATATTTTCAAGGCGTGAGATGAGTTTCTCCGTGTTTGGTGGGGAAGGAAATATAGTCAGCTTCAATTCTGAGATACCTGTTAGTTGCTTGACAGAAGACTGTTCGACAGAAGCAGGTTGGCTGAGCAGATAGTCGATATAATGTGCTGTGAAATCACGTCGCAGAACGTTCACGAGGGATGTGAGAGACACAGGTGATAAGGATGTCAGAATTTCGGATAGCGTTAACTCGGTATCCGATGCCCGTACTATATAATGGAGGGTGTGAGGCTCGTCTGTGAACACGTTCGCGAAAAGCTGCTTTACCTCGAACCGATGGTCTGATAACAAACTCATTTGCAGTAACACCGACGCCGCGTGAGTAGGCTTCATTTAGCTGCTCCTCTGTCCGGTCTTTCAATGCACGGAATCGACGCTGAGGGGCTATTAACAGCAAATCTCGTGCAAAGCTGAAATGGAAGACTCACCTGCACATCACGTACAACGTCCGTGCTAGGTAATGGCGGTGGAGCAGTCGCAAGTGAGCGTTCCAAGCCAACACAAAGTGCGATCGCGTCTGGAAGCCTTCCCTGCTCGACGAGAGATGCAAGACTCTGCATTTCGCGTTTACAGTGTGCGAGATGCGACATTGCCTGATGCATGACTTCAGCGTCCGAAAGCTCTTGTGCGAGAGCCGCATGTTGTGTTAGTGTCGAAAGGAGATTAGGAACCAGCCCTGTCTAGCGGAAAGTAAGTTTCCCGTAAAGCAAAGGTCAAAGTTGTTGATCACCTCCGGGTGCGAGAGTGTTGTACTTAGTTTATCCACATTTGTCTCCAGTGCCTGTAGTCGTTCTTGAACGTATTTGGAAGAGGATAGCTGCTGGTTGAACGCAGGTAATTCGGAATGTATGCGCTTATGGATCTCCTCCTGTTTGTGTAACTTGGTTATGACTGAGTGAGCTCCTCGATGTTCAACGACGCACCTTGGTTTGACGTATTGCCACGTCCAGCTCTGCGACCCATTTCGACGCTACTTCTTGGCTCAGCGACTTAAAAGTTGTTTCGGATATTTCAGAGAGAAGCTTCGTCGAGACATCCTGGTTCTTCTTGCGAGGCAAATGAGACGGCACTGGAAATGCCATTAATGACTACGATTCCTTCGTCTTCGGTGGTGGGGTCAAACTAGCATCGATAGAGCCGAAGGGAGCTTGGGAATGGCGGTGCTGAGGATAACCCGCGAAGATACACGATATCCCAGGTGATGGTGACAGCAAGAGACGAGACAGGTGGTGATTTCACGGACGCCTTACTACAAAGTTGTCTGAAGCGCCAGAGGTCGTGGCATGACGTGACGGTCTTACTGTACTTTTGAAGTACTTATGCATTATGTACGGTAACAGCCTCGATATAATGGCCAACCGCCTACACCGTGTAAGTATACACAACTTATATCGCATAGAACAAGAGTAATATAGTGCGTGCCATTGAATCCGAGTACTAGAACGTAAGAATATTATGCATAAGATCTCTGTACCCAAAGTCAGCTCTTTCCTGGATTTCGTTCAGAAGTATTTGTTCCAGAAGTAATTATCGGTTGCCCAGGGAGACCATTCCAGCTCTCCAGTCCTTGAATCTTCGACACCGTGGTCCATAGTAGTGGTCAAGTTTGGGACACTGGCATATGAACCAAGCCAGAGCTCAGTCAACCGCGGGCACTGCGAGAAGCCAGTCCTTGTAACATCGTCGTTCGCTTCGTCGCCTTGTTGCCGGAATTGACGAGCAAGCTTTGGGTACATGTAGCCCGGATCAGTGCCATAGGGTGGACAGAAGCCGATGTTCTCTTGCGAGAACTCGTCGGCTATACACAAAACTTCAACTTCGCGCAAACTAGCGAGTTTGGATATGAATGTCTAAAAGCTCCATCAGCAAATGCACTCTCAAATAAACCTGAAACAAGATGGTAGCCATACATCGAAATGCGACTGTGGACCACAGGGTAGAACAAGAGTTTTGATGTTCGGGATTGCCTTGAGTAAGACTATAAACGTCCTTAACTCACTGAGGCTTTCTCTAGTAGTCTGGCTTTCTCTTACCTTCGATGATTTCGTCCCCGTAATCAGTTTGGCCGAGATAGAGGCTTTGCAGCTTGGAGAGTCTAGGCAAGGCTTCAATAGCCTCTGTATTCCATCCAGAACCGTCTTGGCGGCAGGGCAGACCGTGTATCGCCAATGTCATCGTATTTGGGAACAGGTCAAGTACTTGAGCACCATAGTGTCCAATCTTAAGCCGACGGACGCTGGTGAATACAACGTTCTGTTTGACGAGTGCAACTGCAAACAAATCCATGCGCTTCGGCTCGATTTCTAGGGTAAAGCTCTCTAGCCGCGAAGTCGACGAGGTTAAGGTGATGAGAACGGAAGCCAGAGTGTCAGGGAGTGTGCTGATGAACGACGCCTCGTCCGCCTTTTTCGCGAGCTTAAGAGTGATAATAACCTCTCTATTTAAGCAGGTAATTTATTTAGCCGGTAAACATTAAACGCGCCAATTCTTAGAGACATATAGTGGTCCTTCTTACCGTACAAACGGAGCGAAATCAGTGTTCCAACCCTCAAGTTTCCACGACGCTTCTGCCCATGGGTTAGCTGCACGGTATTCCAATTTGAACGTTTGGAAAATGTAAGGGATGCATAACGCTCGCAAACGTTTGCATGTAGTGGACAACGGTCTGAGGGAGGCCTGCCAATCATTATAAGCAATGAGAAATAGTAGTCGATGCATGATCCTGCTCGCACCTTGTCTCCACTATGTTGCTTGTCAGCCGCTGCTAGGTCATGTAGGTTTGCACAGACAAGACCGAGTACGTCGTCGTCGAGATGGTGGAGGATGGATGCCTTGTTCCCTATGAGATATGGTTTGGTGGTTCCACCGACATCAATCATGTCCAACGACTTTGACACTGGGTTGAGCCTGAGGTGGGGGAATAAGTGGGTATCACTATTAGGGAGTGTTTGTATATCAGTCAGAGTCCTTGGGTGCACAGCCTCCGCAACGACGGATCGTAGTCAGTTCAATGTAAATACTGTAATGTTATAACCAACTGTTCAGGCGTTGTGACTGTGACACCCAAAAGTTCAAGATTTCAGGTCCTTGTGACGCGTGACTTGCTGTTCAGTTCAAGGCCCTTGTGACGTGTGACTGAACAGTTGGTTATAACATTACAGTAGTAGGACCACATGTACTATATCAGGACTGCGTGAGTATGTGATCCAGGAGAAAAAATAATGCCGTAGTTCTGCTAACATGTTGTCTTCTGTTGGAGCAAAAAGAAAACATACGGTGGGATTTCGAGAAGTGATTGACCTTGTAGTCAGAACAGTACAGGAGATCTGGGAGATCCCCATTAACCACCATGTCTTTATAATACGCACCTTTTTGTATTTAGTTACTGCGTAAAGGAAGGAAGGTGAAGGCGAAATTGGCGAAACAAAATACTAAGGAAACTTACTCAAAATGCCCGGATGTGGTATCAACGTTTGAGCAGCTACTTTGGCTTCGGAAACGTCTACAAAGGAAGACGATGGTTAGTGCGGTATAGACTAGCGAGTAAAAGGACTCAGAACTCGCCATTTTCTGACAGGAGGCCGTTGTCCTGATCCTCTTCTTCATTAGAGCGAACTTCGGCAGGATTTAGCTAGTCAGTGTGGAGGAAATAGACAGTGGGGTCCTCACTAGAAGGATCCATAACGAGAGTTGCGGTGCAAGTTCACAACTAGACAGCTACAGACAGTGGTAGACAGTCCAAGTGGTACTATATACATTGGACTGGTCGACGTCTAGGGAAGAGCCCGGTGCCCGGATTATTGGTGGGAACTCATGACTGCGCATGCAGGCCGGAGCGCGCTATGTCACAGCGTCGGGTCACACAGTCACAGCGTCGGGCTTTGCATCGTGACCCGGCGACCGTGACGCTGTCTCCCACCACGTCCGTCGCGTCGGCCAACGAAGGGCTGCTTTCAGATGATTCCTGCTCGTAACCTTCGACCACTATGGACTAGACAGCACCGACTTACGTGCCAACGCACTTTCTCGACCTCGTTCATCAATCTCAAGCAATCACGTAGTAATCCAGTGAAGACAAACTACAACAACCTCTCGTTCTCAGACTTACCAGATCCCAACCATGTCAATTATCGAAGGGTCACGGCGAACGAGCTGGAAAGCTTCAAGGAGCCTCCGACAGAGGTGAAGATGCTCGTTCGGGACTTCATTGAGGACTCGCTGTACAACCCGCACTATGGCTATTTCCCCAAGCAGGCCACCATCTTCACCTATACCGACCCCATTGATTTCAACCAAATGCATAATGCAGTTCAGTTTCAAGATGAGGTGGCCCGTCGGTACGAGTCGTTCGAGTTAACGGACGAAGGGCCTGGTAGACAGATATGGCATACGCCTACAGAACTATTCAAGGTGTGCCGCAGCTTATCCCTACACCGATCGGAATACTTCTTGCTGAAGGCTAACAGCATGCTTAGCCTTGGTATGGTCGAGCTCTAGCTCAGTGCCTCGTCGCCGAGTACCTACTCAAGTACTTTCCGTACGAAGATTTGGTTATTTACGAAATAGGTGCAGGTAACGGTACCCTAGCACGAAATATTCTCGATTACCTTCGAGATGAGAGGCCAGAGGTATACGAGCGAACACGCTACAATATTATTGAGATCAGTGCAAGCCTGGCCGATCTGCAGAGAAAACTGCTTCTAGAGGACCACCCTAATGTCACCGTGACAAATAAAAGCGTTTTTCGCTGGGACACTCCAGAGCCTTCACCATGTTTCTTCTTGGCAATGGAAGTCATAGTAAGTACATCCCACCACTCTTCATTGTACTCAAATACGACAAATCTGCACTTTATACAGGATAACTTCGCTCACGATATGATTCGTTACGACCTGAAAACACTGGAGCCCTACCAAGGGTTGGTGACAATCGACGGCAACGGAGATTTCTCAATGTACTATACGCGCGTCACCGACCCACTGATCGCGTCCTTCATTGCGCTACGTCGCCAGCTCGGTCATCCACCCCCAATCCCAAAGCTTCTCAAGCTCTCTCCCTCATTACGTTCACTATATACCTCTCTGCCTCTCGCACCCAACCTTTCAATCCCTGAATTCGTTCCCACCCGACTTCTCACTCTCCTCCGCACCCTTCGCCAATGCTTCCCACGACACCGACTACTCCTCTCCGACTTCTCATCCCTCCCAGACACAGTGGAAGGCGTCTGTGCACCAGTCGTTCAAACGCGTGTACGTGGGACGACAGTCCCTTGCGAAACTGTCCTAGTCAAACAAGGTTACTTTGACATATTCTTCCCCACCGACTTTGAGAGGCTACGTGACATGTACGAACATGTCTTGACAGAGCCAAACCTACATCCGAGTCTAGGTGTAGATGACCCCCGGACGACGCCCCTCTCGACTAGTATATCTCCTCTGACAGCTGGAGCCAACTTCTTCTCGTCATACCACCCTACAACGAGACGCACACCAGTAGATGGAGTTACATCTTCTAGTGGTTTGCCAGTGGGAGAACGCAAGTCGAGTGTGTTCACGCATGCAGAGTTTATGGAGACGTACGCGGATTTAGCGCAGACGCAGTTGAAGAGTGGGGAGAACCCAATGTTGGAGTTTTATCAAAATGTCAAGTTTTTGTTCTGAACAGTTGGATAATTATAATGTGTGGTTTAGTCAGAGAGTACAGATATAAGGCTGCTTAATACGATAGGTTGCTTTCTCTTCTGTCATGTGCCAGAGACTATCGACGCCACAAAGTTTCGTCTTACTGGATCAGGCCCATACTCCGAATTCACTAAAGATTATTCACCATGCTCTGCACGATAGCGTAGAGTTTGATATAGCCTTTCCGCGTAACTTGGAGAGATAGCAACGGAACCAGATAGCGATACATTGTGAACAGCGGTATAAGCATGTCCTGACTCATCTACGTGTAAAACATCCAAGAGCTCGTCGAGGATAAGGTATAGTCCATGAAAAAAAAACGTCCATATCCGAAATACCATCCTCCATTCTACGGACTCATAACCTCCGGACTCGACACGTTGGCGGTACTCCCGACTTCAAGCCGGTGCCACGCCAACTCCCCAGGCCTGCCAATGGGTCTATACATCTTTCCTCCCTTCTCCTCTCCCTCCGCCAAGTTCCTCTTCTTGTGCTTCGCCGTCGCGCCTCTCTCCCGCATCTTCCTCTTTCTATCTTCTTCGTCCTTGTACACCTCATCGTATTTCACATTCCCGCTGTGCCCATCCGGACCAGCCAGAAACTCTTCTGTCGCTCGGACGGCACGTTCGATCACCGACGTCGAGGCGCATTTCAGTCCTGTCATCTTGTTAATAGCGCCGGGTAGGATGAGGAAGACGTCGGAGAAGGAAGGGTGTGTAGCTCCACCGATGCTATACACTTGTATGTCTTTGGTAGCAGTATGAGCGATTTGCTCAGCGAGGATCGTGTACTCGCGGCCGACAGTAAACTCTTCGGAGTTGATAACTAGAAGCGGGTGTGGAATTGCTGATCCCCACGGTTCGAGGCCTGTGTAGACAAATCAGTTAATTGTTAGAATTATAAAGAGTAGAATACATTACGTTGTACGGCAGGGTCAAAAACAACAACAGCACGATAATCTATATTACCTTCTGAAGAGGACGCGAGCTGAGACGAGCTATTAGCCTCCTTTTAATCACAGACGATAATACGAGAAATTCACCGCTGCGCTTCCCCCAAGTGAATGTCCTGTGATAATAGGCCGGGTTGCATCCACCATCTGGAATCGAGACCAATTAAAGGCATGAGAACACATGGAGTATCGTTGGAGCTCCTCGCCAGACGCTAGCTTTTGTATAGCATCAACTACAGCTTCCAACTCAGCCTTCCGGAGCTCTATTTGCGCATGTCTAAGTATTGTGTCGTCGTTCGGTTGTTCATCTAGATCGGGCCAACTGAAAGCCCTTGTTAGCATGGAACTAGAATTATACATAGCATAAACGCGTACTATAGGTCGCTCCATTCTAGCCAATCCACGACAGTAGTACTTCCATCGTGCGAGGCGATAGTGGAACTTGGGCTTGTGCCGTCTCGATGCTCTAGTGAGGCTACGACGAATCCTCTACTAGCCATCTCACCGCAGAATGCAGAGTACATTAGACGAGAGCAGCCGACGCCGTGGCTGAAAAGTAACAGAGGCCATTTGCCTAGTTCGGTTGGTGGATTTGCGAGGGGGGCATCCTTTGTCGCCGGGAAAGTTGTCCCAGATATTGCCGCAGCGGCCACTGGGTCTATCCGAGCCGGTGAACAAATAATTTCGCTATACAAAAAACCACAGACTCTACTTACAAGCTGCCATCCTGTACCAGACATTCGGCGTCCGCTTGGCCATCTTCAAAAACCCATCAATAGTTTGCGTCAATCTAGAAATCAAAAGATAAGAGGTCAGCGTCCGAGTACAAAGAAAGCGACCAATCTTCGCAAGTGAAGACAAAAATAACGCGTGGAGCACAAAGATAGCGGAGGAAGATGACGACGTTTGTAGACCTCATTCCTCGAGAGCCGTGTTACGCGACCTTTCTGGGAAATAGTGATAGGTACACCATTTGTGAGCTTGAACGCGTGCACGCTGCATCCACTTCTGCAGACTAGCGAGACATGATTCCCGCATGCAATCCACCTGGGGGATGCTCTATATTACCTGCATGCATTGGGGAAACGTAAGAAACATTGAGCAACAGGCACGAACAGATCTCCCATGTCATAGCGATCCCCAGACTCACCTCATTGTTAGTCAGTCGGAGTGACAGAGGTTGCACTGTCTGAGTAAGCTGGATTCGGTAAGGACGTGCGCAGCTTTGACTGAGGCTCAACGCGTCGTCGTTGGAATGAAGCTAAAGCGGCAAAGCTGAACAACAAACGCGACGAGAGCAAGACTCACTTTGGGAACCAAGCAACACCCCTCAGCTTTTCCTGACGCTCACATGGATAAAATAGCGAGCACAGGACAGTGTCCATTGCAATCCCAACGGTGTCGGAGTCCGGCGTATGTTTGTACTTGAACGTCCCAAATGTCCTCCTAGACACAGGAATCTCGAGATCGCATACACCGACCTCGTACTTGCCGGTGTAGCTTGGAAGGGTGCGAGAGAGTAGCGCCCCAAAGGGCGAGTGTCGGGGTACGGAGTGTAGTCTCGGCGGTTCTGGTGCGGGGTGTAACGATGTGACCGTCGGTCGAGGAACACCTTTAAGGCTTGAGGGCCGTTTGTGGTGCCTTTTGACCTTGCGGATGCTCGAGGACGAGGACGACGATGAGGATAGTGTAGGTGAGGGCGGAGCTGACTGCCTGCCGAGAAGTAGGTTGCCGACGGATGAGGAACGAAATCGGTTGCTTGCTTTTACCCTGTCGACTGGGCTGACTGCCATGGCCGACGTCGAGTACGATGACCGTAGAAGAAAAGAGGTTGAGGGTGGGTGTGGATGCCAGACGGTGTGGGCAATATTAATGGTGGGGTGATTGCGCGTGATGTCACGGTTATATTAATTGGCCTGTCAACTGCCCTGATTTCCTGTGACATAGTGTGACATACGGGTGACCCGCAGCAATCTAGCCGCAGCTCGAACGTTGGCCGCCGACTTGGCCAGTCCCCCTTGATCAGCCCACAGTCTCCTCTCGCAATTATTGCTTGAAAATTGGCATCGACCATCGATGGCTTGCGAGTATATCTAGGCTTATATCAGACCGCATCAGACCTTTAAGCCATTGCTTTATGGGGCACTCGAAGAGAAATTAGAGAACAGTGGGCACAGAGGAGGTCACGGCCGCAAGCTGATCGTAAAAGTTGTCAGAATAGGAGGTCGATAAATTTCATGGTTCTATTTGAATAATTAATCTTGTTTTCACGAGTCGACGTCGCTATTTAGGCACCAAATTAGAACAGACTTTTCCTCCATGGCAAAATTAGATCTTCGCAGCTAATTGCAAACTGGGAGGCTGATCTTTGTGCAGGCACACATGGCGTTCAACTAACAATTGATTGGTGAAATCAGCAAAAATGTGTCCCAGCGAGGATTCGAGCCTCGGTCTTCACGGATTGCAGACAAGCCACAACGTGATGATCTAACCACTAATCGACAAGGACCGAAAGTAAAGCTCAGAATTATAATATGTATAGTAATTCCATTCTTGCCCGCTCAGATTTCTGAAAACATGGAATTTCTTTGTCATAAGGTCCAATTGAGAATCAAAATCGCCCATCCTCAACGTGATTAAGCAATCCGTAGTAGATATTCACAGTGTGATAATCACTACTCTACACTATACTTCCATCATTCAGTCAAGCCTATTTTGCATAGTAAGGGAGCATTGCATTCTTTTATTGTAGCCTGTACTACAAACATGCATTGCATATCTTTTCCGTGAATATTACCAGTATTACTTTGTCCGACGAAGAACTAGTGGGGGCTTGGTGTGCTTTCGAGTAAAGCTATCCTGTATATTTGAACCTGTATATCACCATTAGCAGACGTCTTGGAACAAGAACATTCCAACTCACCAGACCGTTCTGTGGAGCGCAATGAATGGAGGTGTAAGAATTTATATCGAACAAAAAAACTAAGCGTAGATATCTGCTTACCTCGCTTCAACTGCCTCCTTCCGAACCGCACGTTTGGGATCATCCAAAGCCCCAGCCAGCTCGCGCAACACCAGTGCCCTCTGTGGATGCAATACATCATATCGAACTATGCTTGGTAATGTTGCGAGATACTGCAGTGCAGCTATTCGGACACGCTGAATGCAGGCATATGTTCAGTACCCAAGGATGCATCAACAAGCGATAAAAGAGCCTACTGTAGAGGGCATCTTCTTAGCAATGCTATTCTTCAGCATAGTCGACACCAGACTGTTCGCGTGTTCTGCGATGGTGGGTAGCTTCGAGCTCGGGTCAGCAACAGACAACAGCGTATCTATAACGTTTGCTCGGATGTTATGATCTGGGAGTTCAAGTCCGCGTAGAAGAAGAGGAAGAAGCTGACAAACTTAGATTAGTAAGATAGCGGGGAAGATTGTAGATGCTTAGTTACAGAAAACATTTCATGAATATAAGCTGATTTGGGTATTGACTTAATTAGGGATGTTAACGCTACAAGGAACGCGTTTTGTCTGTTGGGATCTAGACGACCATCCGTGAATCGAACGTTTAGCTATCGAAGTCAGGCCGCCTACCCGAAGAAGATTTAACACCATCTATAATTTTCGGCAACATGCTGTTCGCGAAGCGTTGTGCAAAAAGGAACTGAACATCGGCGGTTAGGATGAGGTATTCGCATCTTCTATGTCCCATCTCACCTTCACTACTGCATGGTTCTTTTTGGTAAGGATCTTATCCTGGCGAGCGATCTCCCCAATTGCCCGGGCAGCATCCCAGCTGACTGAAGCATCACCAAACAGATCGAAAAGGCGGTTGGCAAACCTCTGTGCTAGCGAATGCCCCCGCACAAGTAAACCCTTGGTGATCTACCAAAACTTCATAAGTAATTTCAGCGTTGGAAATCTCCTCATATTTACCCATATCCACAAAGAAATGGCCTTCCTACGGTGTTCGAGTGGTAAGTCAATTCTCTCAGCTTGGTCAGCCCAGAACAGGTCGACTTTGCTGGATAAGAAATCTGCTACGCCTGTATATCGTGTTAAAGTAATATCAAGCAAGGGGAAAATGGAATCTCACTATCAGCTCGTTTGTTAAGAATGGCGGCAACTGAATGCTCGGCTGCTTCACGTTGGAGCACGTTATCTGCGTATTGGATAGTCCAATGTACCAGTGTCTCGAGAACTTTACTCTCATTAGGAACCGGCAATGCCACCTATTGATGTCAGTTATTACTACAGAATACAAGAACGATACACAGCCTTACTTCTTTGTGCAGAGGTACGAGGGCGGCAGAGAAGAGCACGACCAAATTCTTCTGAAGGCTTGTGGCATCGGGCTACGAAGAAGAAAGATGAGGGAAGATACAGCAGAAACATGGTTCGGACTAACAGAGAACGGAGCAAACGGCTTCTCTCCCGGCAACTTGTGCTGCCCCTCCGCAAGGGTTCCAGGTTTCCCATCAAAGTACGCGCCAAACAGGTTTTTTACGAACGTCTCTTGCTTCCTAGAATAACCAATTAGCTCAGAAACTGTGTTCTGTCCATCTGTACTCACCCTACTAGCGCAGTCTGTATTACCAATGTTACAATTTCAGCCGATACTGAAATAAGTCGAGGATCCGTAGCGACCAGGTAATCTCCGTTTGACACCAAGGTTGAATAAAAGTGAAGGTTGTACAGCCGGGGGACGAGTCGATCGCTGTACTTTGAGACATCCGTATGCCCAAGCTCAACTTTCCTCGCTAAAGTATCAGCTAGTGTTCGGAGTATCGAATGGGCATAAGCTGCAGTAGGTTCGTGATCGCTGTCTGCGATAGTACTGCTTGCTGGGACACAAATCAGGTCAAGTTTCGTAGATAGACGAATAACCAGCATCTCGAAGAGGTCAGACTGCAGGCAAAGTCGTTTGAGGAAAGATAATGTGTGCCAGTACTTCAGGCGATCTGCTTCTGCGTCTCGTGCTGGTGCTTGATCAGGTAGAGATGAGAACAGTAGCGGCAAGGTTGTTTGTGAGACATGGCGAGAGGAGATAGAGGAAACTGTGGTTAACAGGTCAAGGATGGAATCGCTATAGGGTGTCAGACAAGAGAGTGGTGGATGATTGACAAGCATACCTAATGTCTTCGTCGTTTTGAGTCTCCTCGTTAGTGAGCACTTCATTGATGTTATGTACAACAAAGCCCAGCTCCTCGTCAACGAGAAGATGAGGGGTCAAGACCATAGCTTTGAGACCTTCCAGCGCATGACCGCACGAAGCCACAGTTTTGAGCCCGACGGTAAACACGCCGAGGACTTCGTCTTTGTACGGTGACAAAGCTGCACTCTTCTCTTCGTCAGCGGTAGTGACTATGACTGATTCTCGGACTGCGTCAATCAGATCAGCAAGGAGCTTGAGTGTGGCTGAACGATTTTGGATCTCATCAGGGTTGAGGAAAAGCTGCACGAGATGAGGTACAGCCTGAGACAGTGTGAACTTCGCCACAGAGGCTACAAACGAGTCAGCCAATAAATAAAGTTATTAACCAAGTGATACGTACGGGTTGTAGAAACAAAAGCGCACATAACCTTGATGGCGTGCTTTGCTTGATTCTTCTCAGGCTCCTTAAGAATCTTTAAACATTCTTCACAAACGTCCTTAGCCAAGCCTTCAATCTCCTCGTCTTGGACAATTTCTGTGCCGTGTGTCTGATAGATGGTGCGCACAAGAACCTGAGTTGTGTTCAGCGCCATATTTTCTGTCTCGACATCTGTTGGTTGAAATATCTAGAACATTTTGAGTCCGCGCGCGAATAAGGGTGGAAGTTGTTGGTAATCGCTACCTCTAGCCTGAATGTGTTCCACAGCTTTCGGGCGTGGTCTTTGGCGACGCTTGAACCACATACCGGAAGACAGATATCAAGAGTTTGAAGGGTGTCCCTCTGTGGTTCATAATAAATCCTTCATCGGCAGAGATGGTAAATTTAGGCACTACCTTAGTAGCGGGGGAGCCGGCAGTTATCTTTTCTAAGAACAACGGAATCGCCATAGGACCAAAGGCTGGAGTTGCGTTTAGACACCCTCTAACCAAAGAAAGAATTAATATAATCCGCATGATTTGCTCAAGGTAACTCTCAGTACCTCAACGCTTCCTTGAGATCTTCAGTAGTAATACCGTAAGGATCATCTGGTGGCGGACGGAACGTTATTGGGAAGTAACAGAATGTGATGTTGAATAGATCCTGCACATAATGTAAACCGAATCCATGACATCAGTGTCGGCACATACCTCTATGTACTTTGCGGTATCAAACTCGATAAGCAACACGCGTGCAATAGCGAACGCTAGTAGTAGGTTGCGAGGGTCCTTTTCGCCTTCCGCGAGTTTTATATACCCAGAGACGAAGTCGGGTCCCATGTTAATGAGTGCTGATGAAAGGTTAGCGTTGATCATTCCTTGATGAAGAGTATATACCATCTCTATGACGTGCAACCAATCCGTCGATGATCCCATATACGACAAACCGCTGGGCTTGGACTAACACCTTCATTTTCACGTGTCGGAATAGGCTACAAGTTTTGGTTTGAGCAAGCACGAATCGATGTATAATATTTCCTTACGCATTCGCGACCTCCACGGCATCGCTAGAAGTGAAAGCATCTTTCGACACTAATGCCTTCAGTGCCTTCAAAGCCGGAATGATAGTTTCCGTGTCGTCTAGCTTTTCGCACATAAAGGTCACCAACACCCTAACTAACCCACGGGAGTAACATTAATGTAAGTCAACCACTTGAGTCGCTGATAACCCACCAGCCTGTCTGTTTAATTTATCCGAGGGAAGTTGATTTACTACTTGGCTCAGTAGTTCCACCCCTGCGTCCCGTCATTAGCGCGTATACAAATAATTAAGCCAACCACAAACCTTTATTACGAACATCGTCCTCTTCCGCAGTAAGGAACTCTCCCAAAGCTTTCACGACGTCCAGCAGTGTAGCCTCGCCATTAGATATAGCTACGAATCATGTCAAAATACCCCCAGTATTCAAAAGGCAGATGCACGAACCATTAACGACGCTTTCAATTTCATTTTCTCGTCCTGAAGCGATCCATGTGCGCACAGATCGCTCTATTGAAGTCATCTCCAATCCTGCCTGTTGCGAGGTCAGCAGGCGTTGATCTCAGTTATCCGTGATGGAAGGAGTGCAGAGAGAACAATCTAAATCAGCCGCCTGGCGCTCACTGTAATCATTGGGCGTCAAAATTCGGCCAAAGCCGAAGGCCAACCCACGTGAAGCATAAGTATCGCAAGTTTATGAGGCTTGAGTACTTACTGAGTACCAAGTACCGAGTAACTACGAAGCAGCCAGAATAATTTAGTGAGTTTCTCCTGGACATGATGTTCAATCAGAGACAACAAAATCCCGATATGGTAACCTAGAGCTTTGTGGCGTTTTCTCAGAGTTGAATGCTCGCATTCAAGAACCAATAGAGCTCTAGCGACCAACATGACTTGAAGTACTCTTGAACAAGGCAGGTAACGATGAAAATATAAGCCTGTCAGGTATATGCATCTCTGGTCTCTAAGACGTGACAATGGTAATCTACAGACATGTAATCATTAGTATTGAACAATGTGCGCAAATCAAATGCGAATTCCTAGATATCAGTAAGGACTGCTCCAAAGCAACGAAATGAGGGGTAATATGGTAGTAGAATGTGTAGTGCAGAGGTGTACGATGAAAGCGTCCAATAAATCACGTCGACGATGACTTGCTTCATGAGACGGCTGCAATAATGGCTTGCGTTCGCGTATTTGCTTCAAGCAGTGCGCGTTCAAATGCTTCGAGATGTTCCTTGACAACTGTCCTACCGTCGACGCGCGAGCGGCTGAGCCGTGTCGGCGTACTTGGGACAGAGACGATGACGACCGGAGTGCTGTCCCCAGAATCTACCAAGCCTGCCTCCCACTTCTCTATCTTTATCCGACTCCGCTCTGCACTATCCCATTCGGCCCTCCAGCCTCCCATCTTGTTCTTCAAGGCGCGGATCTTGCGTCCAGCTTCTGTTGTGGCAGCAGAGTTTACTTGCGTCTGTTCGGATATGGTAGCGAGAGAGGAGGCAACAGTAGCCGTGAACGATCTAAAGTGGGCGAGCTGAGATACAGTCACTTTGGGCGTAGGTGGCCCGTCTAGAGTAGGCACGGTAAAACTCGTCTTGTTCAATGAAGGGGAATGCATCGCCATTTCGTAGTCATCCTCTTCGAGTCGTGTCCTGTCGCGTTCCAAGTCGGCCTCCCAGTCGGCTGTATGGGGAAGACCAGCTGATTCGGGCTCTTCGTGAATACTATCGAGTGGCTTGCTGCGGGTGTCTTGTGAAGGCGCAGTATCCGGCCGCGCATCCTCAGAGACAAGGTCGTCGAGCCCGTCCAAATGTGACAGGGCCTCATTTCCACCGATCTCCCCAGCAATGCGCCTGAACTCGCGCTCGTACTCTAGTAGCTCGCGAACCTGACTCTCCCTCTCCCGTGCCGTATCGTCTATCCTTCTAATTATATCCGATGCTAGCCTCTCCAAGTTGGGCTGACTCCCGTGGTCTGTGTCTAGACGGCGTAGTTGTGAAATGAACTTGTCTGTCGACTCGAGATCCTCTGCCAGCACAACCATAGGATCCTGCTCTGGCACTCTCGTTTGTCTTTGTGACTTGGATGGTGCCTCAAACGCAGGATCGAAGCCCGGCTGTGCATCAGCTTCGTAGTTATCGGATTCTATTGGTCTTGCAGAGGATCCAAATGCTTCGGCTAGTGTCTCGCCATCGTTGTGGGACGCGACGTCCTCTGGAGGCTCCGACTCATCTATCCCTTGCGCGCCTTCGTCATACTCTATCCCCAGCTCCTCTGCCAACAGCTTCGACCCTCCGGACTCCGGCATCAGAGCATACGCGAGTTCATGGGCCAGCGAGTGCATACCGTGCCCCGCGTCGTCGTCGTCGAACGCTTCAGCGAGGGATGCACCAGCACCACGCGTCGCAGATGGTGACCGTTTCCCATTCGCGCTCGATACCCTGTGCGACGAGGACTTTTTGCTGTTGTATCGCGAGCTCGATCCCGTGAACATGTCGTCTTCGTATTCTACCATTCTTTGGCGAGTGCTGGGGAATGACAAGAAACAATGAAAGTTGATGGCTACGGCAGTGGTAAGTAGCAACGCATGCGCATTCGAGTCGCTAGAAAAGGCAGCTGCTTATTCCATGGGCGTCTATTACAAGCATCGTCGATATCAAACTCCAAGCTATTTTGTTGGTTGTTACCAAACTACTATCTGCTTTTCCTGCGTCCAGCAACCTCTCTTCGAATTGTCTTTTTATTTCAGTTTCAGGCTGAACGCTGACGAAAATTCTGAAACACAAGTCTTTGAGATCGCGTAATGAGCGCCTACACCAAGCGCACAACCTTAGACTTTCCTCCCAACACCGGATGCGCAGCTCACTCCTGAATGTCTTCAAGGTATGCGCAATCCGACGCCGACTGGGCAGAATCCCGTCCAGACAAGCCGCTAGTCGTCAAATGTCGATACGAAGGAGCAAATAAACGAATCACATTTGGTTCGAGCCGTACATGCACCTTCGACCTCCTAAGGCATCGGGTAAGTTACTCGTTCTGCTCGCATCAAATATGAAAGCATTCAAGTGGGCAGTTCATAGGTCGAACAATGCTTTTCTCTTCCCCCAACCTATGCGATAACTTACACCGACGATGATGGAGAGACCACAGACATCACAACTGAAAGCGATCTCACAGAAGCCATTCGGTACTTTCATCCGGGAGACGATCCCCCACTGTCATCTGCGGCGTCCATTCTTTCTGGCCGCAGCTTTGGAAGAGGCAAGATTACACTCAGGGTCAATATCAACGTTGACTATGATGGCCCAAGCCTTTCTGATACGTCTTCCCTTGCGAGTAGAGAGGAGTTCGAGTCGAGGAACGGCAGCGAGTTCTCACTGTCGCTCAGTGCGTCGATAACGGAGGAAATTGAGGACGATTCTGTGACGGTGAGCTCGAAAGACATGGGGTCTAAATACGACGTATACCGGGCACGCGGTGGACCACGCACGATCGTATCGGGGCCCAGCCGCGAGCCTCTCGTCCAGAAACCATCGACTGCGCGTAACGATTGGGACTCCGAGACTGTCTCTAGTGTTCCGCAGTCACTTTCCCTTAATGGCAGCGGTTTACCGTCTATCGTGGATAGAGACGAATCCGCTTACGAGACTCTCCAGCCTGAGGCAGGCCCGGCGTTCGCACCATCGCCTCTGTCCACAGAACGCGGCGCAGCGTGGTTACGAGAGCAGAACTCGAGAACTCTCAGGTCATTGATTGGTAGCCCTCGCGTTCCCTCCGAAATTGACGAGTTCTCGCTTAATGATACTGGGTCGATCATGAGCGGAGAGCTGGCATTGCAGAAAGACCGACGGGGAAAGTTCTACTACGCATATACCTCTGCTAGTTCTTCTACCGACGCCTCCAGCATTTTATATGATGTGGATGGGAGTGGGATGGACAGTGCAGAGCTTGATGAGCGGGACCATAGGCCAACGTCTCGAGACTTGAGATGGTTTCAAGAACAAGCTCAGCTCAACCAAGTCCAAAGCGAACCTGTCCGGCCATCATCTTCCAATTCACATCACAATAACCACAGATCGTATTCGGAACCGGCGATCTTGCGAGAAGATATTCCCCCAGACATTCCACCGGAACTACTTCCATTTATCGAGGGCATGTTACCTCTAGCACCTCCGCGAAACCCCACCGATTGCTCCAACTGCGGCGCGCTACTGGAAACATTCCGATACGTATGTGCCACCTGCGGAGAGAAGGATCCAGCTCCCAAGGTCTCCCCCTTTGGGCTTAACGGCACATTATCAAGTCGAAAAGGAAAGGGTAAAGACATTTCGCCCAGCTCATCGACATCTGGCTTCGCGTACCCACCGCGTCCAACCCACGCTGCCTCCGCCTCCGCTTCTTCATGGACTCTTCTCTCAAGCGACAATGGCGACCCATTCCACGATAATAAAGCAGTCAACAGTCACAAACCCTTACCAGCGCTCCCATACAATCACCCGTCATCGCCAGAGTCATCTCCATCAAGCCTAACAATACAAGGTCTGAGTATCGGCAGTGGCCGTTCGACTATCTCATCTGAGACTGGATACGAACTATGTCACAGTTGTTTCGCTTCTGTTGGGGTGGTACATGCTCTCGAGTCGTGTATTGCGCCCGGTTCCTCCCCTATACCAGATACATGGCCACCTTCTCCAGAAGACCAACAGCGTGCTTTTTCAGCGTGGAAACGTACTGCATCGAAGAAGGGTCAATTACGCCACGCGTATATCGAGAAGGTTTGGGGACCGAGAGGGTGGGACAACGTTGGTAAGTGTCTGCTCTTTGTAGGCATGACTACTGCGCTGACGTATTTGTACATGTAGAACATGATGACGAATCAATGGCCAAATGCTCGACATGCTCATCCACTATCGCGGGTAAGAGGTACAAGTGCGCTATGTGCGTCAACATAAATCTTTGCAAGGCGTGTTATAGGTAAGCACTCCCCCGACGTAATGTACGTTGATCTTACTTACTTCCGATATCTAGCCAAGTGCACGAGATCCACCCATCCCATCCGTTCTTATTAATCCAAGAGAAGCTGATAAGGTCTCAGAGTGAGCCTGCGATCGAGCTTCCAACGTTAACTCCAGATGAAACTGGAGAGCTGCGTAAGTGATATAAAGATACTGACTTTACCGTCCGTAACTAAATCCTACGCCATAGCCATGAAACATCCTGGCGTTAAGTGCTTCCAGTAAGTAACCATTTCTCGTCATTCAATTTAAGTTATTCACCTAAGCTTCCAGTTGTTTGCAAGATATTGTCGGCGCGCGATTCCATTGCGCCATATGTTCTTCAATCGACATCTGCTCGAACTGCGAGTCTGCGGGATTACCTGGGAACCTTGATTCTACGGACGATGGACATAATTCCTCGCACATCATGATTAAGGTTTGTATAAACTTCGTTCGATGGAGGACTTACTCAACTCGTGATTCATAGATTCCCTACCCTCTCCCATCGGAGGAGCTCGAGTCGGCAAGTCGAACAGCCAAACAGTTATGGAGAAAAGATGCAGCTAGTATCGAAGACAATGGAATGAGAAAGCGACGAGACTCATTCGTGTCTTCGTCGTACACGCGCACGGTAATGGGCCAATCATCATCGAGTTTGACCTCTTTGCCCGTTGCCAGCGTAACAGATGATCATGGGCTCTTGTGTCGTAATTGTGGCAGGGTGCGTGAGATCGTAGTACCTTACTTTACTTTTTATGCTGATTAATTTGTAGTCCATCGTAGGAGTACGATATCAATGTGCTCTGTGTCCCTCGAACCCTGAGGGGTATAACCTGGTAGGTCGAGTTCCATCGTGTAAACATAACACTGGGTTGACAACCTGGAATTTTAGTGCTTGGACTGCGAACCGCATTCATATGCGATACACGATCCTATGCACATATTCTTAAAGCTACCTCGACCAGTCGATCATCCCATCCAGTCTGATATCCAGATACTACCCCCACTGTAAGTGATTACACAGATATATTTGTCCATTTTCCTAACGTTCGATTTTATAGGTATCGTATACCAGCTGGTCCACCGGGCGGAGTTTACAGCAGAGAACGTCCCAAAGGTGCGTATCATCGTTCTACCAAGTCACACGCCCATCATCTCATTCCACGTTCTAGAGTACCTCCGCGACGTTATACACAAATCCGCAGTGTGCGATCGATGTATGACTCACATTGTTGGAGAGTGGTTCCGGTGTGTGTACTGCGCAAAGGACCTTTGCGATGCCTGCGAGGCAGTCGACACTCATAACGACACACATTTCTTCATGGTATTCAAGTCCTCGGTTGACATGAAAGAGTTCCGGTATGTGTATGAGTTTTAAATATACGACCCTCGAAAGTTGACAGACTGTTTGGTGTAGCAAATTTGCACGTCTCGACGACGATACGAATCCTCCGGAACCAGTAATCCCTTACGCGGTTTATCTTACTCGGATTTAATGTGTTGTGATTATTTGGATAGAACCTTCCTGTCGTTGTTGCTTTGTAGCCAAGTACATTGAACCCAAACAATGGTGTACAGTACTCACCTAATGATATGTATCGCATGTTTTCGCTGAGTGAAGTCTTCGAAGTTAGAAGTTGCTTACAGGCTACTGAACTCCCGATTTGCAAGACATAGCTTATCGACAAATCAACAACAAGCACACTCAAAAAAAACAGCGTCATGTATGCAGTGGATTTTGTCGTGGGTAGCATACAAGCATGATCATATGTGATGAACAATAGCGATAGAAAAGTCAAAACTAATACAGCACCACCTACTGCTCCGCAGCGCGTCTCCTCCTGACATCCCTCTCCTCGGTGATCGTGAGCTTGATACCCTTGCCACGGGGGAGCGAGATCCAGGGCTTGGTGCCCTCACCGATAACGAAGATGTTCGTTATCCTAATGATATAGTTTGAGGATACTGTTACGGAATGCAGGATTAACGACTCACCGTGTGGCGAAGGTACGGTCAAGTGAATCTTTGACGTGCACGATATCGAAGCCACCGATGTGCTTCTCACGGTGAGTGATAACACCAGCACGACCCATGTTACGACCGCCAGTGATGATGACGAGGTTACCAGTCTCAAACTTGATGAAGTCGGTGATCTTGCCAGATTCAATATCGAACTTCACGGTGTCGTTGACCTTGATGAGGGGGTCAGGGTAACGGATGGTACGACCATCGTGTGTGGTGACGTAAGGAACACCCTTGGCTCCAACAGAGGCCTTCTTGACCTTGAGGAGCTTATAGGTAGCCTCTTCAGGGGAAATACGGTGAATGGCAAAGCGACCCTTGACATCGTACAAGATACGGAAGTGTTCTCCAGACTTCTCAAGAGAGACAACATCTGGAAACGAGTAAATATAATAGCAATTTTTACCTTCGACTTCGTCACATACCCTGGAAGCCCGTGGGGTAGGTTGGATCGGTCCTGACCTTTCCGTCGACCTTGACAAGGCGCTGCATGGTAATAGAAAGGACTTCCCGGCCAGTCAAAGCATATTTCAGCCTGTTACGGAGGAGAATGGTGAGGGGCAAAGATTCTCGGAGTTTGTGGGGACCAGGGGAGGGACGAGGAGCCTAAGGACGCAAAATCGCTTAATTGAAGCAAGTCCGGGAACGAAAACTCGCACAAACGCACGTAGGTTCCACTCAATTTATCGAGCATCCATGACGAAGGAGCGGCGAGACGCTTCAAATGCTTTTTGGGTCCACGAGCCTGTATGAAAGAATATACGTCAGTTCAGAGGTAGTTGGGAAGGATACTAGCGTTGCCCAGAAGGTCGGTCGTCCGAGTACATCCAGTCCTGACCGACCGCATCCATCCTTTCTAACAGCCTCAATACACCTTCTGACGCTGCAGAGCACTGCGTAGACCTTCTGGACATCATTTCAAACTGTAGACGGTATACTGACCATGTTGGTTGTCTTGCGGGCTTGATGTTGTCGACGGCGGCCTGGGGGGTACGAAATTCGGGCGCCCAGAGTTTGGCGGTCACACCAAAGATAGTAATCGATCACGTGTAGTCCTACATTATAGTAAGCGCCCAATTATACTTATTAGCACAGACCCTCCGAATCAGGCTGCTGCTCTCTAACCACGACGCGATACGACCTTAGTGGCATGGCGAGGAGAAAACGGCAGATGTTGGACGACCTGGACTCCGACTCGGATGACTCCAATAACGACTTTGACGATGATACCCTTGAACCAAACGACCCAGATGCCAGAGCTGAACGTGAGCTGTTCAAGAATCCCTACAAGCACAAGCGGAGAAAGAAGAATGGAAAAGAGGACGCTATTTATGGTGTATTCGGTAGCGACGATGAAGAGGAAGAGAACGAAGGAAGGAAAGGGAGGAAACGTAGTGATTGGGCTAAGGCACCAGCATTCGTGTCCGGGGAGAAGGTGGACTTGGACAAGACGATCGACGTGGATGAAGCCATGAAGAGTGCGGGGGACAGTTATTCAGATGAGGAGGGAGGTGAGGACGAAGAGGCTGAAGGCAGCACCGAAGAGGATGAGAGCAGTGAAGGCGAACAGGGAGAGAATGAACACGTTGGTGAATACGGGGGAGACACAAAGGTAAACGATGAGGAAGAGCTAGACGAAGCTCCTCAGTTTGGTGGTTTCGGGCTCGGTGCGTCAGAAGCAGGTATAGGCTCGTCAAGGGGTGGTATAGGCTCTTCGAAAGGTGGCATAGGTTCCTCAGGGGGGCTCGGTTTTGGTACTTCGAGAGGCGGTATAGGCTCCTCAGGATTTAGCAAGGGTGGCATCGGTTCCTTCAAAGCTGCTTCAGCACCCGACATTACCACATCTGTCTCTTCTACCCCTCCACCTGCAGCGTCGGTGTCACCACCTGTTACTGCCGAAGATCTCAACCTTCCTCCTTCATTCGGGAAAACAGTGCGCACCCAACGAAACTTTGTACGAGATGAAGGCTCAGGTAGCGGATCAAGCACACCGAAGCCCCCCATGCTTTCCGCATCCGAGCGCGCTCACTTTAACAAGATCAGTGGCACGTTTGGAGCCCGTATGCTCGAGAAGATGGGCTGGCAGGCGGGCGCGGGCTTAGGTACTTCTGGAGAGGGTATTGTAACGCCTGTAGAGAGCAAGCTGCGTCCGAAAGGAATGGGTTTGGCGTTCAAGGGTTTCAAGGAGAAGACAGATCAAGCGAAGGCGGAGGCTCGTCGCCGCGGTGAGGCCGTCAGCGACGAAGAAGTTGAGAAACGTCCAAAGAAAGGACGCAAGCCTCGAGGAGAACCAAAAGAGCGGTCGGATGCTTGGAAGAAGCCTAAGAAGGTTAAGAAGAAGATCGAACATAAGACCTATGAACAGATAGTAGCCGAGGCTGGCCAAGACGTAACCTCTGGTATCGGTCAGATTATTGATGCTACCGGTGCAACAGTGAGTATATGAATATCTGCATTACATGCTTATGACTAAATGTGTTCGCAGCCAAGAGAAATTGCGTCCCTGGCGGACGTATCTTTAGCTTCATGGACACCTACAACTGACGCTATGCGTTTGCCAGAAATTCGGCACAACCTTCGTCTTATCACGGAGACCTGTAAGGACGATTTAGACGGTCTTGCTAAAGAAGCTCGCAGTCTTCAGGAACGCAAAAAGTGGATTCAGCAAGAAGATGAGCGCATTCGGAAGAAGATCGAGGACGAGGCAGAGCGTAAGTAACACCCGATGTTTTAAGGCAGGACAACTAAGGAAACATTTTATAGTCATCAGCAGACTGCAACAAGTCCATCTTGTCGTTGATGATATCAACACTCAAGCTAGGGATGCTTCGACGTCTTATGAAGCTACCTTAGAGCCATTCTCTTCTCACTTCGAGAAGCTCATTGGGCTATACCCAGCTGAATTCGAGAAATACAGATTAGATGAGATAGTTGTCGCAGCTATTGCTCCCATTGTACGTATCGCTAGCCATTCAACACCCCATGTTGGTACTTATGCATCGTCCGTTCCAGATGCGTCGTCTGCTTGCGCAATGGCAGCCCTTAAAGGATCCGTCGGCGTTCGTATCGACATTCCGATTATGGAGACGTGCGTTGAAGATGGCAGAGCCAGAAGATCCGATTTCTCAGGTTCAAGTGTATGGTTCAAGCACAACTTTATCTTCAGTTGCGTCAACGTCAGTTACATTATTTCTTATTAGTATGGCCCGCTCTGACAAGTTGTTAGTGTAAACCCTATGACTCCCTATGAGAGCCTGATTTGGAATGCCTGGCTACCAAAGGTACGGTCATGCATCAACAATGATTGGTCTCCAGACGATCCTCAACCGGCAGTGCGCCTTTATGAAGCGTGGTCGAGATACATCCCGCAGTTTGTGCAGGACAATTTTTTCGACCAGCTTGTATTGCCCAAGGTTCACAGGGCAGTTAGCGAGTGGAACCCGAGGAAGCACAAAATACCACTGCAGACGATTGTGTTCCCTTGGCTACCACACGTGGGCTTGAGAATGGAGGACGTTCTTGGCGACACTCGCCGTAAGATGAAGAGCGTGCTTCGTGGTTGGACTGTCGTTGAAGGCGTACCTCACGACTTGACCGTTTGGAAAGAGGTGTGTTAAATACATCCTGAACCTGCTGTTCCCATGCTAATATAAGTTTATTTAGATTTTCGACAGTGGAGAGTGGGACACAATGATCCTCAAATACGTTGTGCCCAAGCTTGGAGCAAGACTACGGGAAGACTTCCGCGTCAATCCTCGACAACAGGATATGGCCCCTCTACAGGACGTCCTTCTGTGGGAGACCCTCGTTCGTTCGTCGATACTTTCTCAAATCCTCGAAGCAGAGTTCTTCCCAAAATGGTTGGATGTCCTACACATATGGCTTATACAGCCCAGTCCCAGCTTCGAGGAGATCGCTCAGTGGTACTCGTTCTGGAAGGGGTCATTCTCAGAGAATGTGCAGAATATGCCCGGTGTAGCACGAGGATTCACACGTGGCCTCCAGCTCATGAACGAAGCGATCGAACTTGGACCGAACGCTCCGACACAATTGCCCCGACCAGATTTCCGTGCGGCTTCGCCTACGCCAGCCTCTACCCGCCCGAGTACTCAGAAACCCCGCGTCCTACCCGCCCGAGCACAGGAGATTACATTCAAAAGTATCGTGGAAGAGTATGCCGCTTCGCACAACTTGCTCTTCATGCCCACAGGACGGGCTCACGAGAAGTCACGGATGCCTTTATTCCGTGTTTCACAGTCTGTGGATGGTAAGGGTGGGCTGCTGGTTTATATTCAGGATGATGCAGTCTGGGCTCCAGACGGGGACGATTATCGTGCAATTTCATTGGAGAATATGGTTCTCCGCGCAATGAAAGCTTGACAAGGTAGCTAGTGAGGACTAGTTGTATATGTTGTATAATCAACATACGGGTATTTATTTCGAGGCATCCGTCGTGCTTGCGGTGTATATTCGGGAATTATCTACTGCTTTTTCCGTGGCCGTCTCCTTTCTGTCGAGTGGTGAACGCTAGATTTCAGTGGTTAACGATAGTCTCTACTGTTGTGCTCCCAACATCGGCATTGATTACCGTGGAAGAATGGTCCTACTGGACATTGAGGAAGACTGGTCCATGGAATACAATAGAATACGGATGATACATGTACAGTGCACTATGGAATATTACCTGGTCACGCGGAATAATCGAGTTTCGCTAGAAACGTTGAAAGGTGAGTCCACGCTCCTATCACAGCAACAAAGGGACATACTCTCGTGCTTCTTGGCTTCGCCGACTTTACGAGCGGCTTTTGTCAAGTCCTCCTGAATGATATATTCTCTGTGACCGGACGTGAGTATTGTAAATGCAGGACGATTGAAACTGTTTTACCTATCATCACGGATAGCAAACATCCCTGCCTCGGTCACAACATTTCGTAGATCGGCACCGTTGAAGCTGTCAGAAAGCTACAAGTAACGTCAGTACGCGCATACTTAACCTAAATCAAGGGGAGTTACCTTCACGATAGCCTCGTAGTCGATATCACCATGCTTGTTCACTGGTTGAGCGTGGATCTTCAGAATTTCCAGTCGTGCTTGCTCGTTAGGAAGAGGTATCTCAATCTTTCGGTCCAATCGCCCGGGTCGAAGGAGGGCAGGATCAAGGGTGTCGGGTCGATTGGTGGCCATTATGAGCTTCGTCCTTCCTAACGTATCGAAGCCATCCATTTGATTGAGAAGCTAACGGTAGTAAAGATGTCAAACATCTCCGTAAAAGAGAAGGCACAGAGATACCTACCTCCATTAATGTTCGCTGAATTTCACGGTCAGCACTAGTTCCTTCAGAGAATCGTCGGCCGCCAATAGCATCGATTTCATCCATGAAGATAACACATGGCTCGTGATCTTTGGCGTAGCCGAACATCTCACGCACTACTCGCGCAGACTCTCCAATGTACTTGTCGACAATGGCAGATGCTACGACCTTTAGGAAGTTGGTGTTGAGAGTTGCTGCTACCGCACGAGCAAGCAGAGTCTTCCCAGTTCCTGGTGGTCCGTACAGAAGGACACCCTTGGGAGGCTTGATACCTACTCGTTGGAAGAGTTCTGGGTTCAGAAGTGGGAGCTCGATGACTTCTCGCAACTCTCGCACTTGCTCGCCCAAACCACCAATACCGGCAAATGAGGCACCCGAGGGATCCTCCAAACTCATCTTGTAAACCATCGGATCGATTTCACGGGGAAGAATTCGCATGATTGTGAGGGTAGTCATGTCTAGGCTCACTCGGGTTCCTGCCTTCATCTTAGCGGCGGGCAGAGCTGGACGGTATGAGACAACATAACGGGGACCTGACGATGCCTTGACAATAACTAGAGGAGATGTTAATATTCAGACAAGTAAATATTTCACAGGCTTACATCGTTCGTCGTCAAGCTGTTTCAGAACTTCCGCAATAATCTGTCCAACGGACTGTACTGCCTTGATATCATCCTCCGTCTTTTCGTAGTCCTTCTCTAAGTCTTTCAAAGAGAATCGCACTAAATATTAAATGTAAGGGCTCGACGAAAATATCTCTCTGCCTTGGAGCTTACAAGTCTTCAAGTTCTGACTATTGGCTTCATGTTGCCGCATTTTCTGAAATGAACATATAGGTAAGGTTGTGGACACAACTGACGAGTACGTACCTCTCTATATCCACTTAATGCATCTTTCCTTCTCTGATCTATGGGTGCCGATGAACTTGAAGCGGATGTCGACATCGTTGTGGTTTGTGGTAAACTGGTCTCAGCGAGTAACGAACGCGTACTGACGCGTCCCGTATGAAGCGCCCATGATTCCTTTCCCCACACGTGACATATCCCGCCCATTTTGATCGAGCGTCCCGCCTTTGGTCGCCTAACTGACCTTCACCCACGTCCACCAGATACCACCATGTCCAAACATCATCCAGGTACGTTTTCTACGTTGTGAAGTGTTTAAAGTTACTTAAATATGTATTTCTTAATAGATCTCATAATGTGCAGGCGCCAACCTGGCATCGGTAAGTGAACGTCTACGAAACGAAACAACTCGATATTGACACCTTCGTCAGCTATTGGCAGGTTGTGCGAGAAGTGTGACGGTAAATGGTAAGTCCGAATTACCTTAATAAGTATTCACCATATAATTATATGTCCTACTAGTCCAGTATGCGATTCGTACGTGCGCCCAGAAACCCTAGTGCGTATCTGCGACGAATGTAATTTCGGTACTTACGGCGGCCGGTGTATTATATGTGGCTCTCCTGGTAAGCCCACCTTTCATCTACATGGATCCAATATACTGAACGTTTCTAGGCATATCCGACGCTTACTACTGTGCCGAATGTACGAGGCTCGAGAAAGACCGTGATGGCTGTCCCAAGATTGTGAACCTAGGCGCAAGTAGAACTGACTTGTTCTATGAGCGTCGTCGTCTCGGTTCGTACCAGCGAGCTCATATGTTTGTTCAAGACTGACATTTATATTACAGGGTTCAAGAAAGGCTAGAGAGCTCGTAGCGGCCCTGTTTGCCATGGTGTCCGGCCTCCGTTTGTACATTTGTAAGCTTGCTTAGGTAGCAAGTTACCTCGTTCAAATACAACTCCTAATCCGTGCATTCAGGTACAGCTTGTATATTTCGTGTGTGCTTCTTCTCCCTATGGCTTGTGGACACTCAGCACCAACGCCTGCCAGTGGTTTGTCATCCTCTTCAACACCCTTGGCTACACAGCTCGCCGCCGAATGATATGGTACATAATGTGACACATTTATTACTCGAGACTCGGTGTTCTAACAGACACAATGGTAATGATGATAGGCGGTAGCACAGGACGCGATGAAGTAGAGTACAGAGATGTATGTATGTGTTGCAATGGAAATTATGACAAATGGAAACTACCGACGCCCTCTTGCATAGCCGTCAACAACCGTTCCTTCATGACTGCCTTTGTTGAATAGTCTGGGAGCTTCAGGTAATTGACGCATGTCATGACGCTAGGGAGGTAGTCATCAGCAGCCAGCGGTGATTCATGCGCTTTGCGGACGACCGTAAAGTGGGGGTTGAGCCCGCGGAAACCTACAACTCGCTGATAAGTGTCTGAAGGGGATGATAGAAATATACGGGTACACACCTCCAATGGGCAGTTTAGGGCTACCAGTTACGAATTGGAGGAAGTTACGGCGTGTAGGCGCGTCGTAGTCTGACATAATCTCCAGAAGGTCGTGAATCGCGCGACTTTCGACGTTAAATCCGTGGTCAGCCTTAACGACTTCGGACAGAGCTAAACGAAGATACAATGAGTATCAGATCCAAAATAACATACAGAATACTTACTCTCTATACTCCAGTCTTCGTCAGAGTTACCGAATAGCATGACAAGCTCATCCGCAGTGAATGCTTTCAAGTCAGCGACGGGGAACACTTTGGAAAAGCCCTCCCGGAATGCTTTCGCTTGCAATGCAGCGCCTTTCCCTATGATAGAGTCTATCACTTCCGCGATGTATTCTTCCACATTCTCCGAAGTGACTGCCAAATCGCGCCCTCCGGTCTACATAAAATGCACAAGAAACGTTAAAGACACTCAACGGACTACGCTGATTAGGACTTACCCGCAACTCGATATCGTATCCGGGGATGGTGAAATCCAATGCCAGTTCCTCCACACTGACCATGCCAAGCTTACGCCTCATCTGCACGCTGGTCAATACTTATCTATTAGACAACAGGAATATCGTACCTTCTCACTCTGAGTACTATTCGAGACAAGATTCCGAAGTTTGAGCAGAGATTCTGCAAGTTCTGCATCCACCCGCTACATTCACGTGGGAGTTAGTAAGGCATAAATCATTGAATTATAGTGACTACGAACCTTCAGATTGTCTATGGTCAAGGATACAGGTTCACCGAGAACAAGTTTCAAGAAGATTTTATTCACGTGCAGGTCGATAATGCGAGAGTCAAGCATTGCCTTAGCAACGAATTGCCCAATGACCCTGAATATATGGGTGCGCTTCCTATTTATGAAAGTGACATAAGTTGGCGAAACATAGGTGCTTGAGAAGTACGCACTGGCCACCATCGCGCGCAATATCTTCAGGGGCGATAGGAGACGGGAACAATCCGAGCGGATGGAAGACATAAGGTCCTGGATAGGTAGTATCCGTATCTCGCCAAATCTTCAAGTCACGACGAGCGAATTCCTTGGACACCAAAGAGTAGAATTCAAGAGTGGGTCCGAGTCCTGTCCCAACCTCTTCGAAGTATTCGACCTCGAGAATAGAAGACGAAGATCCGTATAGTTCAAAGACCTTCACCGCAGATTCTAGGATATGCTTGCGGGAGATACGAACTTTTTGCCGCTGCAGTCGACCCAGGAAACCAACACCTTCGTCTCGTCGCGAGCTGCTGTCTTGACCACGAGCTTGTTGACTTTGCCATTTCAAAATTAGTCTAGCATAGCCGAATGATGTGGACTGCAGGAAGTTGTAGCGAGTAGCGAACGGGAAGAGGAAGGGGAAGTGTTGAGGAAGGTCGAGCGCCCAGTCGGGGAGACACGAACTAAAAGTGGAGGGTTGAGCACCATATCATTACACAAGGAGTGAACATTTACCTTGCTACGATCATCGGTTCCTCCAACTGACGAGTGAGCTTGGCAGTCAGCTTATTATTGACGAAAGCAGACTCTGGAAGAGCGCGATTCGACCCATGTGTACTGACTCGCTCCGACTCAGCAGTATTAAGTTTGTGCAGAATGCGAAGCAGCCGCAGTATCTTGGCGTGCGGCGCATCTTCCGGCAAAGATGACAGGGAGGGCGACGGAGATTTGCTTCTTGACGATACATCGTCACCGCGACCTAAACACCATAAGCTTTATGCTCAGCTGCATGTAGTTAAAGACAAACCTTCAGGTGCACGATAGGGTCCAGGGACCTTCTTAAATTTCACATTGTATACACCTTGCCAAATCATACTTGGAGGAATTGTTTGGGTGGCCTTTCTCCTGGCTTCCTGCTGATGAATAGCGCCATAGATGGTCAAATCGAGCGGTAGCTTGTGATCATCCATTGAAAACTCGAGATGCCAATCACTGGGCTTCGTCCTCAGAGCCGCAGCATAGGATGGCCGACCAAGGTTGGATCCACGTGTACTTGCGGACAACATAGGTGCTTTGGCGGGATTTGGGGTCGCAACACGAGTACCCTCCGGTGTTTGTGCTACTACTTTCGAACCGTCTGAGATCTTTATTAATGTACAGAGCTTCTTCGGAAAGGAATTGACTGCATACCTTCCCCAACTGACACAGTGACTGTCTTTTCTGGTGCTGCATCGTCTACATCGTCTTCATCCTCAATAACCTACATCCAGTCAGCGATCACTGTGGGAGTAGAATCATGACATTTCACATACCTCCGCGTCAAAGTCTACGTCATCGTCAGAAAATTCAGCCGCGAAGTCATCGTCATTCACGACGGTATCGCTAGCGGATTCCTTTGGCTGCTGATCCTGAACACCTTCTGTTGTAGATCCTGTCGCAGGTCCGGCTATATTCCCATCTCCGCCAGGTTCTCCATTCTCTGCAGTGGGATCAGTAAGAGAACCCGATTTCTTTTCTCGTAAACGTTGACTACGTCGCCGATTGACGCTTAGTGTGGCCGAAGTAGCTGGGTCTAAAACAGCTGAAGGCTTAGGGAGCTCAGGGAAACCACCAGCCGAAGAGCTGGCAGCAGTCCCTGAAGCGGCCAAAGCGGCAAGCATACTAGATAACCGTGATCCTCTTGACATGAGACCTGCCACCCTTGGCCGCAAGTAATCGTGGAGAGCCTGGAAAGTCGCTATTGCGTGAATAGAGACGATGATGTTACTCAAGTTCTTCGGAATGTCCGAATCATCGGCCGCAACCAGTCGCAACCGAAGCTGGCGTGCGAGCAGAGAAGGCGAGCTACGCTTCGACTCTGAAATAACTATACTGTCAGCGCTGGATGGTAGCAGATAAAAATGCATTACCATCAATGCTCTGTGCTACTGTCACCACCTCGAAGGATTCCATCCTGGTCAAGCTCTCCTGCAACTTCTTCACGAATATAGAAAAGGGCGTTTGTCCATTTCCGACAACCTTTACCTTACGAGCCGTGAAGGCGTCGAAGAAAAGATCCTGGCGCCGTGCCAGAGGGACTAAAAGATCTCAGCAATATGCATCATGAAAAATGAACTGACGTCTTACCTGTCCGGTCTGAGTCTGTGAGAAACTGCAGTAGACCTTCGACGACTCCACTCTGAAGCAGCTCGAAGCTAGAAACGGATGTATTCGGTGAGGCAAACAAACTGGCAAGCTCCACGAGAGCAGGCATGACATCTTGTTCTGCGGTCTCTTTAACGGCAATCGAAGCAACGATACGTTGGAGGGTCTTGGAGAGATCATCGCTTTCGTTTGCGTCTTCGCCACTCAAATGTTTGAACTTGATGACACGAGCTCGTAAAGTTATAGCATCGTCAGGATCAAGGGAAAGAGAAGATAGCTTCTTGTATCCAGGGATTGGGATGGCGGAACCAGGAGGGAGTACACTTGGCGGTAGGGCGCTCTCCAAAGAGGCGACAGTTTCTGGTCCATCTCTATCCTTGTCTTTGTCCTTATTCTTCAACGAGGTGAGAGTGCGAGCAGCAAGAGTTTCTAGCTCATGGACAACACCTTCACGGCGGAATGCTGGCTTGTACTCGGAAGGGAGTTTGATCAGTAGAAGCTCAATAAGTTGAAGAGCAGCGATGACCAAGGATGGATAGTCTTTTGCAGAAAGGATGGAGGAGGCGAAACTAGCAACTGGAACGAACTGGGTATGGTTATCAGTATATGGATATAAAATATATTGCATAGGTTTGACCATACCGTGAAAACTCGACGCAACTCATCTGCGTCTAGGAAACTCATCGCTTTTAACAAACCAGTCAAAGTTTTCAAGCGAATGGGTGCGACAACGCTAGCAGCGTACACATCTACAAGGATAGGCACCATGAGCTGCATGAATCTGCCAACAACTTCAGGCTTAGATCGGAGCTGTTCTGTTCTGTCCATGACTAGCTCCCTCTGAGGCACCGCAGGTGGTGCTTCGTCGACATCCGCCACTTGTGCGGGATCAGATGCAGACTCAGGAGCCGGGCTACCCTCCGCTGGAGTACCACCTCCCGCGATACCTGAAGTCTGACCCGGGGCAGGAACTTCCAGAGCATTGGCCACGGATTGCCGTGCTGCAGCACGTTCGGCCTTAGCCTTAGCCTTGATCATACGGTTAAGAGACTTCTCTGTATACGCCTTGTGATCGAAGACGCTATCTACAGCCGAAGTTAGATATGCAAAGCAAGGATCAAATTTCTATCCTGCATACCTTTGGGTAAGGGGGGCATCAGCTCTGAAACGAGGCTCAACGCCTCTTCAATCTGCTCTTTGGGCCGATGTGCCAAATTTTCCATTACAGTCATGTCTGCGATACCTCCACCAAGGCCCTGCCCGTTACCAGCATCACCCTGCTCCGCGAGTCCTGCAGATGAAGGAGGCAATACGCCTGTCAGGATCTGGTACAGGATATCCACTATGCCAGTCTCGAGAAGCACCATTGTAATCTTCGAGCTTACTCTGGCAGAGGTTGCAAGGGCACGGAGAAGCAGAGTGAAGGTGTTGACGGCAATTAAGGGGGAGCCGCCTGCGGGAGACAACAAATTATTCAAAGCCTTCACGAGTTCTGCATCGACTAGTGCCTCTAAGCTCTCAGGAGAGGACCGATAGTACGAGTCCACGACACGAATGACGCATAGGCAAGCATATTCAACAAGACGTTGATCAGCATAACCTAGACAGTTCCTGATGATGGGCCAAACGCTGCGGACCATCGGGAGGTGCTCAACGGACACATTGCGGCAGCAGTTCGACGCCGCCTGAAGGGCTGTTCGTTGTACTGCGATGGAGAAGAAGTCGAGATAATTCAACAAGGCAGCCAAACCGCCCTCCCGCACGATGGCACTGGGGAACTCTTCGGAGATCTTCTCAAGAGTCTGGCAAACGACATATAAACCACTTCTGAGCGCTCAGATGAGTGGAGATCACTTACACTAAGGGTCTGTTCGGCTAAATCTATGTAAGAAATCTCAATGAGTTTACTGCACAAGACTGGTATCGCGCCGTGGTACACCACAGTATGGGCAACACCAGGAAGCGCTTCCATCAAGTTCGCTAGACATCTGCAGGCAAGGACCTGAGCTTCAAGGTTCTCATCACCCTGATAGGCACCACCAGCACTCATGGCGAGGGCAGCCGCCAACGCTGCATCTTCATCATGTTCTTGGTCTTCGTCGTCTTCTCCATCTTCAGGGTCGTTGCCGGTGCCTCCTAAGATCCTAACGAGTTCCCGTACAAAAGATTCAACCTGGAACGACCCCGCCAAGGTATCTTCGGTGCTTATACTGAGCAATTCCGATAATTCCTGAAGAGTGACTAGCCTCGTCGTAGGGTCTGCGGTCCGCTTGATATTGTTCAACATAGTCTTCAGCCGGGTTGACAGGCCCATCATGAATGACCCGATGTGTCGAAAATCGCCGAAAAGCGACATTGGAGCAGTGTCCAGTCCTCCACCCGGTCCATGGTCATGCAACCCTCCATCGTCGTCATCTTCATCGTCATCTTCGCTATGTCCGTCGTCGTCATGTATATCCCCAAGATGGCTGGGCTCATCTGCATCCTCATCTTGCTGCCCGTTGTCTTCTTGGTTGGGCACGCAACCGCCATCATACATTTCAATATCCTCGTCCTCCGCCCTTGAGGAGCTCGGGATAGAGGCTGTGGCCACCTTAGATTTCGCAGCAATCGCCTTGCCCTTACCTAAGCTAGACCTGCACGGCGTTAGCCCGTACCCATTATGGATTAGTAAGACAAATTTACCTGGTCTTCTTAGGCATGTCGGTGGATTGCGTGGCCTCGGTACGAGATCGCAAGGAATAATTTGATGTTGTTCGAGTACGCTTCACAGGAGCTGAGGCAGATGCAACAGTTGTATCGTCTTCTGAAGTGCTACCAGGAGCCGCGCGTTTCTTGCCCTTGAGGTCCTTTGCTGGTTCGTTAATGGTCAGGGGAGCAGCGATAGGATAGGTGGTTCTCCGGGCTCTATAACGAGCGGCCCCATCAGTCGGCTGTGCAAGAATTAATGATGAGAACAAGCGCACCTTTTCGTGGCCCTGGTCGGTTCGTCTACTTCCTTGCCCTTTCCCTTTGCTGTGGCGGCCTCACGAGAACGTTTGGACGACGATGACGAGGCAGATGGCTGCTGTTCAGCTGATACACGCTCCTTCTCCTTTTCTTTCTCTTTCGCGGCCTTTACTCGTGCACTGGAGCGCAATACCTTGGTTTCGAAGTTGGCTGTTGGATTCGAGGGCTCTGCTAGATGCGACGTCGCTTCTGTCTGTTGGGTAGAGTCCATTTAGTGTATACAGCCTGCCATCGATCCCTTACGGCAGTGTGCGTTATAAGCAGTTGGTGGTAGATGTTAAGGGCATTCCGTAAGTAGTCGCCCATACTCTCCAGTATTTAGACTCCGCTTCAACTGTCTGCCGTCTGACTCAAAACTCCGTCGCTGCCGAAAGATGCCGCCCACTATAAGCGGGATATTGAGTAGAATACAACTTGAATATTTGTTACTTGACTCTACACGAAGTTCTCCTGTATTACCTCTTCTACAGCCTCGACAAGTATCCTGACGATGTCGTCAACCTGCTCCTTAGTGATATTGTATGCAGGGGAAAGCAATACCGCATTGCCCTTGCTACCGTCAAGTGTCGCAGTCCCAGACATTCCCATGATGATCAGGCCCTTGCTGAAAGTACGTTGCTGTACTTCAATGGCAAACGAGCGTCCCTTCATGTCTACCTTGCGTGCGGAGGGACCATCAAAGTCGAACTCGATGCCCCACCAGCACCCAGAACCACGGATCTCGAAAGTGTAAGGCGCAGCCATCGAATTTGGACCGAGGAGCTTCTCGTGCAGCAACGAAGATAGGTATGCGCCTTGCTTGCGTGAATTCTCCAGCAAATTTTCCTGCACAATCACCTTTTGAACCGCTAGTGACGCTGCGCATGCGATGGGATGTGCCTGGTACGTATGCCCATGCTTCAGCACAGCTGAAGCGTCCCTCAGACCATCTGTGATTTTCTTGGAAACCAACACCGCACCAATGGAGGCATATCTATAGGCTGAAGTGAGCCGCTGCGTTCCGTCGCGACACACCGTACTTACCCTCCCCCGAGGCCTTTAGCTACAGACTGCAAGTCAGGAGTAACGCCATCCCCGAATTGCTCCCAAGCATGCATCGTGCCAAGTCCTACAAACCCTGTAAGACGCGTAGCAATTTAGGATAAGCCCGTGGACTTACGTCCCATGCCACTCATCACCTCATCGAGGATGAACAGCGCCCCGTACTTGTCACAAACTGACTTCATTGCCTTAAAGTATCCTTTGGGCGGCACGACGACACCAGTCGTTGCGCCTACGACAGTCTCAGCAGCGACTGAAGAGAGGAATAAGTTTCTCGCAGTGTATTAAAAGAAAGTGCTGGTGACTTACAACCAATCACGGTGTCAGGTCCAAGTTCCTGGAACTTGTCGTCCAACTCTTTCCGCAGCCGTTCGACATACTGCTCCTCGCTTTCGTCGGCGTGTTTGAATCGCCCAGCATAAGCAGGAGAGACGTGATGGAAGTTCTCGTGGTTCAATATGGCCTCGTAAGGGACACGTCGACCTACGTTGGATGCCAATGAAAGCGTTGCCAGAGTGTTGCCATGGAAGGACAAGTGTCGTGCAATAAAGTTCACTCGCTGGGGTTGTTTCGTCTCGAAGAAGTACTGCAATGCACGTCAGTACCTTACATGCTGAACTGAGCGCGCTCTGACTTACTTGACGGGCGAGCTTAATTACGCCCTCCATGGCCTCAGAACCTAGATCCACTGAGTACTCTAGCATTTACACTATTCATCGTACACACCTCCAGAAACGAAAAAGCACTGATCGAACGCCCCTTTGCCTGAGTCAATCAGCACCCTCGCTAGTTCTTCGGCAGGCTGGTTCGACAGCTGGAAATTATACACATCTGGTGACAAGAGTGTAAATGATCTGACTGAACGCTATCAATATGAGAGCTTACAGGACAGCTTGTCAACCTGATCCTTGATCGCCTTCACGACTTCTGGATGCCCGTTCCCGATGCAGGCAACAGCAGCTCCACCCACAGCATCAAGCAACTTACGACCATCTTCAATCGTCACATACGAGCCTTGGCCAGACGTTGCGATGGGTGGGATCCATGGTGTTCTGTGGAGAATGGCCGAAGGCTTGAGTTTTGTTTGGGTCGGAGCAGCATCGTCTTTTGCGAGGATTGCGGGGGACATGGTGGTAGATCGTCGTTGGGGTTACGAGGATAGCACGATGCCAAGTTATTATAAGTCTTCGGATTCGGAGCAGATATCGTCGATGATAGTTATCGCATCGGCCTCGTGTCGTCCAATAGATTAGAGACGGAGACAAATGACTCCTCCAGAACTTTGCCGCCAAAGGCGAGATGAAATATTCGAGTTTGTCGGATTACCGACGGAGAGTCATCTGGCTTATCCAGCCAACCTGAAAACCTAGATACTTATCGTGGACCGCAACAAACGTTCTCACTATCTTTTCAGTGTCGGGTCTACAGCACGCAGTTATAGATACAGACGTGACCGCAGGAGCAGTGCACACACCTTCTTTAGCTTGTAAGTTGTATCTAGCACGGGTACATCAACTTGCATGCTTATGATGGAAGAGTGCATCTTCATACGTTGAGCATATGATCATCAACAAGGTATTGACCACGGACTCGAGCTCAGTGACCCTGCGATGGTGGGAGTTATCGGTTGAGAGATGCGTAGACGCCAGAATAATTTAATGCTCTTTAAGTTCAACGTTTTCAACGGTCGCCAACGATAAGTTACAATGGTGAGTTCTATAAGTATTCGTACGGTGTAAATATATCGCAGAGCATCTATATAACTACCAATAATCCGGGTCCCTAGGCCTCACCACCTCGCCATTCCCTCTCTTCTTCCTCTCAGAATCCCATTTCTCCACCCACTTACTCATCTTTCCTCTCGAGCTCTCGCTGCCAACATTAACAGTCGCAATCATGCGACCCCAATTCAAAGACAATGCGAAACACGTCAGCTCAAAGAATGAGCTATGTTCCGAGTAAGGCACGCCGTACACCTGCAGCGTAGACGTAGAGCTCTTCATGGGGTTTAGACTAGCGTGGGTGAAAGACACTGCTTGCGAGCGCGAGATGACAGACTGAATAGCAGGCAATGTTTCGCTGCCTGATGGTGCCGAGAATCTAGGACAATGCAGTAGACGTTCGTATCACGAGCCAGAATGTAAGCGTAGTTTAGACACTTACGTCCACCCTGTAGGTCTAAACCCAATCACTTTCGAATAATGGCCTTTCCATCGCTCGAGATAAATCTTCAGCTTGTCCGACGCTATCGTACCAAGTGGCAGTAAGTGTATCCCAGCGTCGAGGGGGTCGGAGGTCAACAAAGCGTCGAGCTCAGGATCAGACTGACACCGAAGAATGGCGGTCTTGCGCGGATCGCTGTATACTTTCGTTTGAAGAGCGTTTGCGATCGCTGCTCCATTTTTATGGTCATCATGGAGGAGGACATTGCTCGAGAAGAACGGCTAACCTTTCACGATACGTTCCTTGCCGATCGAATAGGTTCTGTACGAATGATAAATATGGGAGTGATGATTTTAGTTTGATGGTCAGTGACGCACCCAACGACCACCAGAGTTTTATCCGCAGATTTGTTATCATCCTCACGTTTAGGTTTCCCAACCCTGGTAAACCAGCTGTCGACCCTACCACCTTGCTTGCAGCCATTGTCACCTAGCGATTCACCCGCCACAAGTCTACGTGCAAGCTCCGCGCACGCGGTAATGACCTGTCTTTGCGGTGGAAAGCAATACTGTGCCAACGACTAATCAGTGAAGACATGATTAAACTAGCAAGCTAAATACCAACCTTCGGGTCTAGATAAGTCGTATCTAGATATACATGGTCTAAATGCTTGCCCTTGACAGCTGGGTGATTTACGTGTTGAGGAGATGCACGAAAATCACCACAGTGTAGGTATCGGAATATTCTTTTCGAGCCAATAAACAGTGACTTGTACGCACTGTCACCCGCATTGATTGTCTGTGGACCTTCGAATAAGAACAGACAAGATCCTGGGCCTGAATATTTGTGCTCGATAAGTGAAAGCTGGCAGTAGACGTTGACTACGTACAATGGTTCGCTTCGATCGGGGTGCAAGTCACACCTCCTGTATCTGGGAGGACGGTCGCGATATTCATCGGTAAGGGATGCACCCACTTCCGGTCTACGCCTAGCATGAGCACGATAAGGTTGGCTGTACCTTCTGAGCAATATATCGGACCATTCTTCCAGTTTGCCGACAGGTTCGTGTAATGATCAGAGTGGGCATGCGTCAAGAAGTAAGCCGTTACGTTAGGTATCAAGCCATAGCGAAAGGCATCAACTGCAATAGGCATTCCCTGCATAACTTTATAGAAAGGTGCCTTTCTACGTCCACCATTGGCTTTTGTAGGACGAAAGTTACGGTCTTCGGCCTCAGCCGCTTCTTTCCACGCCTCGTTCTCCTTGTGCGAAGTCATTAGGACGGAGAAGGCTCCTGGATGTTGCGAAACGGAAACATGACTCATAACTTCACGCTTGGGAGTAACGTCTGGAGTCTTTAGGGAGGAGAGTGGCTGCTGCAGTTTGGACTTCGGCGGCTCTAAAACGACATCTGGTGTCGTCGCTGCTTTGTCTATACAGGTATTGACATGATCTTGTATGCTCTACGAAGTTGATGAATCATGTGCAGCAAACAGACATGCTTAAAACATACAATGACGTACCACGAGCGACATGTCCAACAGTATCAAAGCACATATTGGACATTGTTCAATAGTGTTTTCGTCTGATATATCTGGTTGCTGACTTTCGGGTGCACCTTCGCCGTCGGATGGAAGTATTTCCTCGATGCTAACGACGGCCATTTCATCATCGCCTGTGTGCCACTCGTAATCAGGAGCTTCAACCCTTGGCTCAATTGTGCTGATGGGTTCTTGGCCTGCCTGCGGGGACGGACAAGATACTTCGCCAAGCATAGCCGTAGGTTCGGACGAGGGTGCTGACCTCTGCTCCTCAGAATCCATTAACAGAACAGGTTGACCAAAACCCATATGTTCAGATTTCTCGCAAACGGTGGAATTAACATGAGGTAGAGTCGGCTGCTCGAGTGATTGGTCCGGCCTCCTGTCTGGTAATGCATCTGGGTCATTAACACTACCTCCCGCGTCCAGCGTCGCGTCTTGGGGACGAGGGGCAGAATTATCCAAAGGTATGCGGCTGGTAGATACCAGAGATTCGTCGCCTGAATCACCAATAACCGTTATATCCCCCGAGTCTACAGACCTCGCTGAAACGATGGTTGCTGGGCAAATAACGGCCGAGTCAGTCTGTGCTTTACTGCCCGACGCCAGATTTTCTCGCTGAACATGCTCACGGGTGCCTGACGGGCCCCGCTCATCGTCGGAGTCATCGATAACAATGATGTCCTCGGGCGCGAAAGCATGTTTCCTAGCTGTCCCACTTGGCGTGATGGGCGATAGTCTGGGCTTCTTTACGGTAACGACGCGCTCAGGTCGACCAAAGAAGTCGAGAAGAGTAGCCGACGGGGCTGTGTCTTTTCTCTTCTTCGCCATCGTCGGCCTTGTTCAAGAGGTCATGGCAGAGGAGAGCAAAGAGAGAGCGGACGCTCATGCCCGACACGCTGCCGTAAATGGAAACAAGGCGGGAATGTGCCGAGAAGCCTTCGCTTGGCATCAGAAGTGACCTTCCGAATTAGGTATGTCGCGTCGTTTATTAGACCCGTCCCCTTGAAATGTCCCCATCTCCGACCTGACTCTGTTTTTCGTCGCCGTCGTTGTCTTCGTATCCGTCGCTTTTTCCTCTCCCTCCACATCGTCGAGCCTTGCGCTCGTTGTCGTTCTTTACAGTTATCACCACCGCGCACAACGCTAATAACCTATAATCACGACCATTCCAAGCCATGAAACTCCAGGTCGTCACCGTGTTTTCGGCCATCCTCGCCGTCGTCAGCGCACACGACGTGCGCATCCACCGACAACACGCCAAAGTTGCTCGCCAGGATACTAAAGTATTGGCTGCTTCTGGATCCTCGTCTGCTGCCTCCTCTGCTGCCTCCTCTGCCACCGTGTCCGCGTCTGGAGCCACGTCTCAGCCTACAGCAGCTACATCGCCTACCGTCACCTCAGCCGGTATTCCCGCTGGTGTTTCACTTCCACCGCAACCTACTGGAGATATTTCCATTCCAGCTTTGAGCAGTATCACTTCTGGTATGCCTACCGCTGCCACCCTACCGGTCACTGCGACCTACACGCCTGGCGCTCTGCCATCGTACACTGGCGCTGTTCCGTTGCCCTCTACGTCCTGTGAGTCTGCTTCTCCCACAGATTGAATTTTCGTTCTAATTTCCTGTATAGTTGTATATGTAGCGTCTGAGTGGCCCACCGCCGACCACCCTGCTCCTACGGACTCTCCCCAGGTCAAAGAGTGGCTCAAGGAAATTGAAGGTGTCAACATCCCGGATATTCCTGTCACCGTTGACGGCGCTTGTGCACAGACCCCTGCCAATGTTGCCAAGTCTGCACAGTATGGTTGGTGGACCTGCAGCGGTACCACAAGGTCCACCGACATTGTGAGCTGTCCGACCAAGTACGACTGGGGAACCACATTCGATGATGGCCCGGCTCCTTACAGTACGCCGTTCTATTTTTGAGTTTGTCATCCCATCTAACCTGTCCCGGCAGCTCCGTACGTTTGTTTGGTAGATTATGTCACGTTCCTAATTTGACATGGCGTTTTATAGCACTCTGCTCAAGTTCCTGAAGGAGAAGGACATCAAGTCTACTTTCTTCGTTGTCGGTTCGCGGGCTGTGGAACGTCCTCAAGTTCTTATTGAAGAGTACATGGATGGACACGAGATTGGTTGCCACACTTGGGCTCACTCCGTATGTAGCCGATCAATTCCATGACATACATTGTGCTGACACTCTTTCGGTAGCCCATGACCTCATTGACCAATGAGCAGATTGTCGCCGAACTCGGTTGGAGTCGTGAAGCTATCCGAAGAGTTCTTGGTGTAACATGCCGGGTTTGGCGTCCCCCTTATGGCGATGTTGGTAAGTTGAACAGAGTACCCAGTTTCACGCTTCCGTTACTCAAGTTTCGCTCAGACGACCGTGTGCGTGCCATTGCTACTGCTATGGGTTTGACCACTTCCATCTGGACCGCCACTCCCAGCGGTGGCAAGTTCGATACCAATGGTAAACAGCTTAACGTACCTTGCAAAATATTGACTTACTAAATATTGCTATAGACTGGCAAGTCGCTGGCGGCAATGAAAACGCTATTCAGCAGTATTTGAACTTCCAGTCCATTCTCGGCAATGCATCATTGTTGGATACAGGGTGAGTGAAAATCTACATTTGCATCATCTAAAGTTATTTTCTCAATCGCGGTCCATCTAGTTTCATTGTCTTGCAGCATGATCTGTTCGAGATTACGGTTGACCTGGCTGTCGGCTACACGATTAACGCTGCCTTGACCCACAACCCGCCTTTCACGGTAAGCATCTACCATTTATAAAATACCGCAATTAAACTCATAGAATTTCAGCTCAAACCCGTTGGTGAATGTAACGGCATCGCTATGCGTGACATGTACATGGAGACTACTACCAACCAGACCTACCTCGATCAGCGTAAAGCAGCTCAGGCTGGTCAAAGCTCCAACTCAACATCTAGCAACTCGACCACTGGCTCGGGCAATACCTCCACCTCAGGCAAGAGTGCAGGATTCGCAGTGTCTGCGCTCACATCGCTACCTGTCCTAGGCGCGTTCGGTGCTGGCGCTCTTGCCTTGCTCATTTAAGCTTTCTATCTACTTAGTTATTTCTTGGATGCTTTACCTTTCATAACTTTACCGTGGACATCTCGCTATGCTTTATGTTACTCTTGGCCCCTGCAAGACCTCATGCCCTTTGGTGCACCTTGTCTGTTTGCATGTAGACCAGTGATACCCCCGCGTGATAAAGTAAACAGTCCTCAGGGACTGATAGATGGATTTGAGGTGAATTATACTATCCTCCTGCGTACGAGTAAACAAACCGAGGCATAAAGGCATTTGTGTTTCATATTAATTTCGGTGCATACCGCAACAAAACAAAACTAACGTGTGTTTGCATACTTGAATACCGTCTCAAATTTCCGGAGATAAACTTATCACAGCAGGAAAGTATGTTATAAAAATCCATTGATCAATGTTCCCAGAGCCCATTGAGATGATATACAATATAAAGTTAAGCCCACAAACGTATATTGTCTTATCATCTAGGAGGAGAAAGGGATGAAAGAAACAAGCACGTTCACGTCTTACGTGCAACTTCCCTGACAATTATAAGTCCACCTAGAATCGAAGGAACCTTCTCTTCTTCTTTTCCTTCTCCGCACCAGCAACAACACCTGTATTGGCCGAGCTATCGCTAGTGTACGAGGGTATGGGGGATGGCTGCGCTGACCGACCAAGCAGGGGTCGTGATGAAGTGGCGGCAGGAGTACGTGCCTGTGGTGGAGGTGCATCTCGAGTGAAATACAGCTCGTCGTAGAACTCCTGGAAAGACCGTTGACCGCGCCACTCTGGAGGACCATTGGGCATCGCTCGGGAGCCGACGCCGTTCAGCTCGAGGACTTTCAGGTCATCGATAAACTCTTTCGGTGTGATGGCGTGCGTGGATCCTGTAATATTCCGTGAGTTTTCTGTCTCGACAATTAAAGAGGGGTTATTATACCGATGATGATATCCTTGTTGAGCGATTTTGATAACACGTATGCCTCGCGCATCTCAGAGTATGTCATGCCTCCTGCCATGAAAACGAACAATCGTTGCCTGTTCTCTTGTCCAGCGCCTGGTCTCGCTGCTCTATGCCAGCTCGGCTTTGCGCTTCGTAAAGATTGAGAGCCTGTTGATGGTGTAGATTTCAGACTCGGTGCTGGAGCGAGGGAAGGGGCATCCTTGACGTATGGGAAAAGTATGGGATCTAGTCGGTTAGCGTTGTGGTCCTGGATGCTTGTTAGCACACAAAACTGCGGATTCACAAAAATTTAGCACCTCTATCACGGTGCTTATCAAAGGCTTGTATCTCGAAAGCTCATATTCTTCTTCCTTGCTGGGCTTCTGCTTTAACTTGGGCTTGATATCCTTGTCATTTGGCCCCTGTGAGAGCAGCTTAGTGATGCACTTTAGATGATATGTGCATACATACTCTATTCACACGAATACCAAGATGTACAAGAGCGTTTACTGCGTCCTGCTCAGGCAAAGTTAACCGGGCGTGCTGATAAAGTCTGCGACGATCTTCTTCGGGTACACCACCTCTATACTGGATATAGAGAGCGATGACGCGGACCTTGTTGTAATTGCTAGAAACAATGATATGTAAGAACTGCTTCAGAAGCGACCACAACGACACATACTGTAGATCACGGCTGTCTAGTAGCGGTACCATTTCTTCGACAAGGTGTTTCGGCGTACCCCCAGACGCGGTTTGTCCGGTAGCACAGTCCTGGCCACCGTGTTCATGTTTGTTTTATATTATGGTAAACCACGAACATACCTGCTCCACCATAGCTACGCTCGGTAGCTTCTTTGTGTCAAAAATCTGCATACACCCTTCCGCCATGTTCAAGTGTAGCGAGAACTAGAGACGATGAGCTACATATCTTGGCGGGATCGACGAGTGGCTCACCTTTTCTCGTTGCTCCTGGAATTGTGGAAGGTTCGCCAGCAAGTCTTTCATAGCATCCAGGTTCACCGCACCCTCACTATAACACGTCGTGTTGTTGAGAATATATATATGTTTGACATCGCATAGAACGTACCCCTTGAAACCAGCGTTTTCTTGCATAAAATTGTTGAAATCTGTCATTAGCTTGTCAATCGCCTCGCGCATGTGCATATGCCTCAACTCCGTCCACACATTATCGGAGTCACTCAAAGTCGCGACTTTGTCTTCATACACGCCCGCTGCCGTTTGGAACTTGTACATATATTTTGTTCCACCTTCGATCGGCAAAAGATCATTTGCCATGGCCTGATATGTGAACTCATGTAAGAACGGTGCCACCATGTCCATTGAACGGTCCGTGATAATGAGGGTTGATCGCTGGCGATCCGTTTTCTAGGAGAAGGCGTGTAAGAGTATTGATAGAACAAGCACCTCGTTCAAGAAGACGTACAGGGAACTCCGGGTTAGCTCGCTTGTACTCGTCGAGGCCTTGCTGTACCATAAAGGCGAGCAACTTTGTCAGATGGTCTCCCTCTACGCTTTCATACGCTCTAGCTTCATTCCCTCGGGCAAGATTCGTTCGCCATCGACTGCTGCCTTCTGGAGGTGGGGGCGGGCGAGTGGTGGCATGGGGTTTCAAAGCTCCCAAAGGTGGATGCTGAGGAACATAGTAGCGTATATAAGGGAACTCGTTTGTGGTGACGCAGGTGTTTACGATCTAGTTCGTATGAGTCGTTGCCAGAGGCGAGATTCGCTATGCACGCACCAACTTTGCAGCAAACCGTAGCTCCTCCTCCAATTGTTCTCGCGAGGCTTTGAATGCAGAATCACTTCGTGGGGGGCTGAACAAGGTGAAGAAGCTGGCGGGCCGTCTTACAGAGAATGCTTGAGACTCCACAGCTAGAAGCGGAAATAGTTGCTAGTCTGCCTTGAGCTGTGCGTAAATTAACGTACCCCAAAAGTTGACATAAAGCTCTTGCAGGGTCTTCAGGTATGGTTCGGCAGGAGACGACGTCAACTTCTCGAAGAGTGGTTCAGCCAAACCTGACACATAGTCGATGAACATGTTGCCAGGTATGAGAGATGCTACATACGCACCATCTATGAAAAACAAGTGGGCAGCAGCATACTGTTGCTTTCCATTCGAAAAATCATTTATTATACGGTCTATATTCTGTGAGGTTGGCATGAGAAGGTACATGGCCTCAATGCCCGGCTGTGCTTCACGGTAATTTGTGATTGCCTCGATAACTGAGACGTGTCGCTCAGCACGGGTACAATAACTGGTAGCTTCATGGTACGCACGCGTTACATTCTCCTCCAAAATGTCAAACTGCTTAAGCACTGAACTCAGCAGTTGCTGCGAGTGCTCGTCTACCACAAGTACTTTCCATTTACCGGGCGGATTGACGGATCTGATAGCGTCCAGAAATTCTGTAAAAGCCAATCAGTAAACTTCAAGACTTAAGTGCATCATTAACATACTGGACTTGACTATGTTGACGAGGGAGGTCATAAAGGTTGAGGACAAGGTCTGTATGGTTGCTAATGGCTCTGCAGTCGCCGCCGCCGCCAGAGCCACTCAGACGCCCGGTTATGATCTTTTGGCGCTAATCTTCTGCAAGCGGGCCGTCGTTACCGAATCAGCGACTTGCCGAGCTTTCCACCGACTGTTGGCACCCGCCTCAAGTAACCGTTCAGTGTGAGTACTATGTAACTCTACGACGACAACATCTTTACCTGGAATATTATCGAACAAGTTATTAACCCCTTGTTTATAGGTCGAAGGGAATTAAGCTACAGAACTCTGATTATTACTCTCCACTGAGCGAAATCAGGTCGTGAGAAGTTAGAACATCCATTTCTTGACGGCTTCAACAGCCCTCAGCGGTGCAGTCGCATACCGGCTTAAACATCCTTCCTGTGGTGTTCACGTAACAAGCACCTACCGACAAGTGTTTACGGTGAACCACATAGAGCCGTGTAACCGGTATCGCGCAGATTGTTTCCGCATCATGTTTATTCTGGACTGTCTACGATGATTCGGCATTTACATTAGAATAATTCAACTAGGTGCACCGGCAGATTCGTAATCTTCGCTAGTAAACGAAGCACTCGAGTACTCGTCATCGCTGTTGGGCTCACCAGTACTCTCGGAACCGTAAGCACCATCATCCTCACCGTCAGACCATTTGAAATCGTCGTACCGCGTATTGAAGCTATAACCAAGATCGGCGACGTCAGGAACTAGTAGATCGTCGGCTTTGGGGTTCTCGGATTCGTCAACATTCGAGTCTGTAACCGAGTAATCGTCGCGGTGAAGCGTTGGTCCAAACTCGATGAAAGGCTCTTCGAGCAACTGATCCTCTTGGTCTTCCTCGTCTTCTTCGTCACTCTCTTCGCTAAGATTGGCAAGCTGAGCTCGTTCATCTTCGCCTTGCTCGAGTAGTTGGTCTATCTTGTCTGCTAACGCTTCAAGTCGGGCAGTCGGTCGCGTGAGCCACACATTGGTCCTGGCAGGATCACGAATCGTTTCCCAAGTTGTCGAACGTTTTGTGAAATGGGGTCCAGAGAAAAGCAGGACATCCTCCAGGAGACCGATAATGAATTTTGAGCCATCCTTGTCGTCGTCGTCCAGTCGGATGGCTCTACCTAAGCAGAGCTCCCATTTGTCTTCGGGCGACATATCTCGTCCTCTGAAGTCTTCCTTGATATCCGGCGTGAGCACAGCCACTATACCGGTCTCAGTGGTGAATAAAAGTTGATATGCTTGGCACATTTCGGTAGTGGCACCTCTAGAACGGAGCTGTCTGTAGCACTCTTGAGTTGCGTAGGTAGACCGATATTCGTCAGGGCAATCTTCAACTGTTATTTCGGGCTCAGGAGTATCACCGCGAGGAGCCAATACACGGTCCGGAGACTCGGCGGCGCTGTTTGTCGTTTCGCCGTCAAAGTATATCGCCTTGTTCTGTTCCATATCCCAGATGCTCTGCGTCGCAGGTCAGAACATAGACAGTACCCAGAAGAAGAAAGGCACGAGCAAACCTCTGGTATGTCGTATTCAGCCAGACATCGCTGACATACACCATCCAAGACTTCCCAAGAGCACTCACGGCAACGGAAAACTGCATCCATTCCGTCCCACGCCGGAACGTTGGGGCTATCTTCGACCCCAGGGTCGTCACTCTCTTCATCTTCCTCGACATTGCCGCTATCGATATCATTCTCTTGAGCTTCTTTAGCTTCGCCGCTGTCTTCTTCCTCATCACAGCTATCCACTCCAGCGTCGATACTACCTAACGGTAACTCCTGCTGGGCCAGTTCATTGATTGTATGAAGAAGTATCTTGATTCGAGCATCTGCTGGATCATGGAGAGCAAGCTCGTTGAGTGTACGTAGAAATATCTGGGAGCGCTTTTCGTGCCACTGGATTTTCTACGGGATAAAATGTATGTGAGGACTATTGGGCCTGTTCGCGAGCATATATACCTGTTTATACTGAATAATAAGCTGATTTAATCTTCGGACTTCAACGTTTCGCATTCCCTTCCTAGGGTAGACCATGTTGAAGTTCACGCAGGAGTCACTTACCAGTTCAAGTTGGACAAAGAACGAGGAGGGGCGTCTGTCGGCCGCGTGTCGGCCGCGAAGACCCATAAAGTAGGTCTCGTGACCGTGTCGCGCAAACCCTAACCTAATGGATTTGCCCCAATTCTCTTCCAGCACGGCTCAAACTTCGCATCTTCAAGTTCAAAATTCCGCATTTTCCGACTTTAATTTGCAACCACAACGTACTAATGACTTGGCAATGCTAGTCGGGGTAAAACGACTCACTCGTAGTCGTCTTTCGGCCTACGTTGTACCGATTATCACGTGCATCGTACCATCCTCATCCTCTCGGAACGGCCAAAACCTTTTGCTGTGCGTTTTATCAGACCGCGACCGATGTTGACCACACTCAGAGGCAGGCAAACCGTTCTTGGATCCCCACGTCTTGTCCGCAACCTCAGCGCAATGACCTCGAATGCTAAACGTCCGACAAACTGGAAAGCAGCGGCGCCCGCACCTCTTCCCGGGCCTACCTTTGCTGCACAGCAGTCGTTGCCCAAGCTCCCGGTCCCAGAGCTCTCTGAGACATTGGCGAGGCTCAAGGATACCCTGAAGCCCATCGCTTGGTCGCGCGAAGAGTACGACGCTGTCGAAAAGAAGATCGACGCATTTGCCGCCGGTTTGGGCCCAGAGCTGCAGAACCGCCTCAAGGCAAGAGCTCAAGAGACAGGCAGGCAGCATTGGCTGGAGGAGTGGTGGGACGATCTCGGATACCTGGGATATAGAGATTCTGTGGTGATCAACGTGTCATATTACTGTAAGTCATACGACTAATCGTTTCTGTGCAACACTAATCGAAAAAATACCAGACGGATTCGATGACCATCCATCTCACCTAAAGCAGACCGCTGCCGCTCGTGCTGCTGCCCTGGCACGAGGCGCGATGCTATTTAGACAGCAGTACAAGAACGGTCAAGTCGCACCGGAAGCAACACGTGAAGGCCCGCTTTGCATGGACACCTGGCGGTGGATGTTTGACTGCTGTCGAATTCCTGGGCTCGAGGGACTTGACTGGAGCACCACATATGCGAAGCAGGGAGACGATGGGACCTCTGGACACATCGTTGTTCTGCGCAAGGGACGTGTCTGGAAGATAGATGCATGGCAAAACGGCCATTTGTTGAGCGTTGCCGAGCTGGAGAAACAGTTTGAGGCGATCTACAACGGAACGACGCACGAATACCCAGGCATAGGCCAGCTAACCGCTTCTAATCGAGACATGTGGGCCAAGGTCAGTGAACGCAGTGTACCTCCATATGTATCAGCCTAACGCAACTTATCAGAACTACGCTCTGCTCCATAAAGAGCCAAACAACGCCAAAATCCTCGAGGAAATTCATTCATCCGCTTTCGTCGTCTGCTTGGACACGGAGAAGCCTTCGAATTTATTGGAGCACAGCCGCATGCTTTGGCACGGTGCTGTCACCGGAGAAGGCCAGAACGCTGTTCTTGGTCTCCGAAATCGCTGGGTGGACAAGCCGGTGCAGTTCATCGTCTTTGACAACGGAAAGGCAGGCATCATGGGTGAGCACTCGGTCATGGATGGTACGCCGACAGCGACCATGTGCGATCGTGTCCTCGACCTCATCGCCAGCCCGTCGTTCGACCAGGGCACCGACTCCACTGGTTCCGTGCAACAGCCCACGCCGCTCGACTGGACGATCTCCCCGGCGGTTGACTCTGCTGTAGAGGATGCGCGCAAGGAGGCGTTGGCACTAGTTGAGACTCAGACGATGAACATCGAACGCACACCATACGGAAAGGCCGCTATTAAAGCGTTCGGAGTCTCCCCCGACGGTTGGGCGCAGATGATTGTACAGCTCGCGTACGCTAGACTGCTTAAGTCCTCGGGACAGAAGCGTCAGGGTGGAACTTATGAGGCTGCGACGACAAGAAAGTTCTTGAAGGGGCGCACAGAGGCTATTCGTGTGGTATCTGAGGAGAGCGATGCCTGGGTTGAGAGCATGGACCAACCCCACGCTAGTCATGACACTCGTCTCAGCCTATTCAAGGCTGCCGTTAAGAAGCACGGTGGCTGGGCTCGGATGGCCGGTAATGGGCTCGGTGTGGACCGTCACCTCCTTGGTATGTTTTTTGTCCTCGCATAAACTTCCGCATCTAACCTGATGATATTGTATAGGTTTGAAATTGACTAAGCGTGAGGGAGAGGAGCTTCCTAGCCTCTACGCGGATCCTGTTTACAACCGTTCGAACAACTGGGTATTGAGCACGTCGGCTATCTTCAGCAAGCATTTCCACCCTTACGGATGGGGAGAGGTATGCGTCAACGTAACTGTGATTTTATTGAATTCTAAATATCTCTCAGGTCGTGCCGGAGGGCTTCGGTGTGGCATATGTCACGGGCTATGACGGTAAGTCTATTAATAGCCAGGGAAAAAACACGTTATCCTCATTGCATCTTCTTTATCCAGATTTCTTGCAATACACAGTCACGTCTAGAAAGGAGATGCCCAACAAGCAATTCTGCAACGAGATTGAGAAGGCAGCACAGGATTTATACGCCTTGCACGCCGAAGCTAGCGTACCGAGAGCTACACTTTGAGGGAATTTAATGGGGCAAATCCGTGGGCCGTCGCCAATTCATATCTGTAGAATAGATGTGTACATAGTGAGTGGCACTTCATCGTTTCGTCCGTAGTCCGAACAGCAACGCTTATCGATCTCCTTGGAATGGCTAGGAAAAATATGCACGATCATTATCATAACTAGGCCAATTTCGTATCTTGCTATTGTTGACGGATTAAAGTCGTTTACAGGCTGAGTAATGTGAACCAGCATGAGGATTCGATTACAGCGTCTAACGCTAACAACACATAGACGGACGTCGGAGTTCAAGACAGATCAGCTCCTTGTCAGGGCATCGAACCCTGATAGGCACACAGGCACACGTCATGTGCATTCGGGTTTCTCCTGTTCGCAAACGTCAGGAAGCACCGCTCGCTTGACCTCCGCGGGAGACTCAGACTCATTCTTCTGTGCGCCGAACATTGGCCAGTGCCTCACAAATTCAAATGATTCCGTGAACTGTTTGACAGTGTATTCATTTATCGGCAACAGAAGAATCCTGCCACAGTCGCAAACGTACCTTGCTTTCGGTCCCGGAAAATGTCCAATATTTTTTGTTCAAGCACTGTCAGCGATCACAACACCATCGCCAGGCCTAGAGGCATATGTTTTCAATAAGATCCCATCTCTCGCTATCTTACCGATTTTCCTATTATAGCAGACGGATCCCAAGGTGCAGTGGGCACGCTTCCGTAGTTCTTATTGTTTTCTACCAGTGCAATGTCTTAGTAGGCCCTTCAACGCATTGACTGGTTGATCGTGATATTGATTTTCGTTTTAAGTCCCGCTTTTGAATGACTTTTGGCCGTAGAAAACAGTCGACAGTAATAACTGTCGAGAAATCATACCGTCGCCGTTTCGACACCATCCAGGTTCATGCGTAGAAGAGGGCAGGCAATATCTTCTACGGTGAGCTCAATAAGCCCGCCAATGGTAGGCATACGGTCAAAGGAATATGATCCGTTTCTCACACCACTTTCTTGGTTTCTAGTGCACTAGCGATTAAAGTTTGTGTACCCATACGTCTACGCGATGAGCAAAACAATAGAGGAGGCGCCCGATGACCAGCCATCGCTTTTGTGTGTGCATACGCCGGGTCACCGATATCTAATTTCCGGCCATGAAACAGGGCATGACGGGACAATCCCGATTTGGCCTGGTACATTGCATTGCCTACCAGCTAGTACTCCACAGGTATAAAAGGAGGTGGTGCTGTTGGGCTTTTTCTCCAGTATTGCTACTTCACTCAAGCAATCATCTCTATCTCCTTCAGCCTTCGCTCTTCTTCACCCGAAGCCAACCTACTCGCTGCAATGGACTCCTTCACCACCGAATCCATCATCATCGCTTCTCCCTTCCCCGAGGAGCAAGTCCCCGTCAACGCTGAAGACAGCGGCAGCAGCAGCACCACCAAGTGCGTCATCGCCTGAAACCCCAGGCCTTGTTCTTAAGCACGAACTATCACGATGTAAGCATAAACCTGACCTGCTGTTTTATACCGCGAGGTCGCTAACGAAAGTTTCGGCTGCAGATGACACGACCTGTTGACCGTGCACACAACACGGGAGATGTTTACTTTCGTTCTCAGACATCTACCTTGCCATCCTTCTTATCTCATGCAACATCTTATCATTATTCTTTTGATTATTTCGAGGGTTTTACCGAGTGGGGAGTGGGAAGTAGAGAAGAAACTATTCTTTGGTGTTTGGGCTAAAGACGTTGGGTACAGTGGGTGGCAGAGTCATTAAGTCATGCCGAGGTGTTTAGTGAATGTACCTGATTTTCGACCTTCGAGTTTCATTCGTCGAATCTATAATCATGCTATGTTTGTGGCAAATTTTTTCGATAGTTTGAATACTTTCCTCCGCGGTGATTCGGTCGTTGTGACCACCGCGTAAGTTTAGAAAGTGCGTACTGGCCACTCGGAAGCATTTGACTCGTGTCCTAGAAATGTAATTGTCTTCCACCTGTCCGCAATGCGACGTGAATCGTCATTCCCGCACTGGCTTCCGTTTTAAGTAAAGCTAGAAGTTGGAGTACTAGAAGAAGAGATCTGAGTCGGTGCTTATACAGTAGATGAAGACAAAAAATCATATCTCAGATGAACGAATCCCGGCGCGTATTAAGCTAACGTATTGTTGGGCGGAAACAATGTCTACTGTGAGTGCTACTAGTTTCGGCGGTGAGAGACTTGAGACCGATCTCCCACAGAATTCCCATTGCCTCCCGAAATCCACCTGATAGGTGTTGGTGAGAGCAATCGATTTCCATCACTAGTTCAAGGTCATGAGTACCTTAAACCCGGGGTATACAGTAGTAATGAGGGTACGCAATCAGGTCAAAGGCGTGCACGCATCGTGTATTTTGGACTGCTCCAGTGGCACTTTGTAGCGATGTCTCTGATTAATAAATATAAACTCTAAACGGTGCATACTCAATAGACCGGCTGCTTCCACCACTGCAGGAACCTAGATATGAATAGTTTACGTCCTGCACCTGACCTGTGCCTTAGTCTGCACTTTCCCTCTGCTTTCTGGCTAGTAGATGCACCAGCGGAGGCGTCTGACCGGCGGTAGACATTGAGCGCAGAATTGCCACCACACAGCGCCAAAGCATCTCCAGAACACGTCGTGTTACAAGCACCAGAAGAGAGTGGCGTCCCCAAGTTATTGTTAAATGAATCGCCACCTATCAGAAGCGTTAGCCGCAGTTTGAAAATTTTTGCCCTGTTAGAGATCATTGTACTTACAATAACACTGTGAACCAGACTCTAGACCAGCTATCGTGTATGAGTGGGTAGAACAAACTTCTTGACACGAGGTGGGCGTCATTTGATCATTGGAAAACGTGAAGCCCGTGAGTGCCCGTTGTGGTCCATCTGACACGCATCCTCCAGGTGTCCATGAAGCAGGTTCTGAAGGGTGAGAAGTCGTGTTACTATCAAAGAGAAGACGACCTTAGCAATACGTTCACGAAATTGTACATAATACAATTGGGAGAACTAACCTAGAAGTTGACGTAGCCAGTCCCGGAGTTGGGTTGTATAGAAGCTCGAGGAAGTTCGGACCGCCGCAGGTCTCCAATGCTACAAAGCCGGAATGATGAGTATGTACAGCGGTACCGAAGTACCCATGTAAGCCAACTCACCATTTGTATTACATCTCATATTGCATTTCTCAGACGGTACTGTCGCCTGTGTAGCTCCATTCATTAGCACATCGCCGCAGTAGCATTGCTAAAGATAAGGACCATCAATTAGACACGGGTCACTTCACATACACTTGCAGCTGAGCCGATTTAGACTCACGTTGCTGTACTCCACGCCCGCGTACGTGAAGCCTTCACTATCGCACGTTACAGCACAGACAGCTTTTGTCACGTTGCTGCCAGTAAACGTCGTGTTCACCAGTGCGCGTCCCGACGTCGGCTCAGCGATACAGCCCAGGTCCGACCATCCGGATGGTAATGGCTGGATGGCGGCAACAAGGTCCGGAGGAGACGTGTTGGAGCATGTCGGTTGAGGTCCGGTACCGTCCCATGGGCTGTTACATCCAGGAAGTTGCGATATAGGCTTCATGTCTCCTATATCTTCGTCAACTATATTGCCTTCAAATTGACAAGCGCCTGGAGGCGCTAGGTCCATAACAGATGCAAACGCAGGGCAGTCCGCTGCGTTTCCTTGCGCGTTAGGACAATTATCGATGAAGCTCTGCAGAATTGATGGATCTTTCCAGCCCATGGTGAAATCGCCGTGAAATCGTAGGCCTCGTTGGTCGCCGTTGGAAAAGGACCATGTGCCTGGGCCGTTGTAAGGATAATCTCCAGTAGGAGCCACGAGTTCATAGAATAAGGAAATGAGATGGATTGGGTGAGTATCAGGGCAGTAGCCATCGTTGTAGGCACCGGTAGGGTAGGACATGTGGGATACATGGTCTGGACTGTCGAGATTCTTTCCATCCCAGCAGGATGGGAAGAAAACTTGGGCGCGCATACCGTCGGGACACTGATGTGCAAAGAAATCTTCTCGTTCAGTCCATGCGGGGTCGTTTGTGTGAGTATTCTGATAGTCTACCCGAGTATGAGTTCGTGGTATTCGCTGAGTTTATAATCGACGTGTGGCATACCAAGGCAAACATAGCTGACAGCCTGGTCAGCGGCACTGGATGCGTTGTATACACCGCGTTCATTGCTCCCAGCAAACATCTAATGAATGTGAGCAAGATTTCCTGCGATTTTTTGATAAACTCACACGAAGCCCGGATGGGAAAGGTTGAATTTTGTCATTGTTGGGCCCAGGGCGAATAAGATAATAAACGTTCATTGTGCTCTCTGCAGAAAGGATGAGACTCGGAAATGCTCTTTCTTTAATTGTTTTCGCTGCTCACTCATCAATGTGTAGGAGCCATTATTAGGATCTACATAATACATGGACGGCTACACGAAGTAGCCTCAATAAGCGTGTTGCATAGATGCTAGTATGCTAGTATGCGTACGTACCACCCAATAATTACTGTAGTCTTGCGGTATAGGCATCGTCGTGCAGTTGCTCTGTATAGATTGATTGTAATCATAGACAGCTGAAAATCCGCTGCCGCCGAATACGTCGTGGACATGGCCACCGACCTAGCGGTCGTTTTTAGCAATCACGAGATACAAGAAAGGCACTATAAAAAGTAGAGGGCAGTTACGCACGGTTCCCGAGTTTACGATTGGGTCCAATCGAGTACGAACTACAGTCGGCGTACCACCGAAAATGACATAGTTGGCTGCGACGCCATTAGGAGTGCCTATCGCGAAGAAAAATCCCAACAGGCATAAGATGAGAACAAGACCAGACATAGCACCAGTATAAGCCAGAGATACCCGAGGCCGGCGAGTCTCTCGAGTTACGGTTATATCTTAACGTACACGTTGAACTCATCTGTGTAATCCTGACCCGCAAGTCGTGCGTCCGCATTCACACCGCGTGTCTTGTTCATATCTGTCTGGAAGCATGGATGTCGTCTGGCTTAGTGCTGGTGAGTACGGAAGGTATTTGAGGGATGTTATTTCTTCACTTAATGATTTAAAGGGCGCACCGTCAGTCGCACTTCAGGCTTCAGGAAATTTAAGACTTGTCCAAGTTGAAGGAGTTGGATAGAAATTACCAATTTCAGGAATTCCTGGCATATGTCACAAACATCACGGTCACACAGTGACACTATGCCGATCATTACCCGGTTTGGCAAATCCCGACTTACCACCGACCTCCTGCAAGTTGGTTTCTAGTGAGCTCGTCGTCGTCTACCATGGTGTCCAGCGGTATACTTATGACCCTTGAGATCGTCATTTCGGTTTCTGGGGCCGTTTTCTACGTCTCCGACAGGTTTTTCCCGTCTTTGACGTCATGATCCGCATACCCATTGACTCCAAGTCTCCGCCTGCCCGTCCCTGTTAAATACGTGCGAAATATCTCAACTTGCAACTCAAATTGTTTCTCCCAGCCATCTCACAGCCAAGTACACAGAATGTCTGACCCTAGCCATCCAACAGCTGCCGCGCAGGTCCAAGGACGTGGCCGTTACCTACTCAATGAGCTGAAGGCGGAAACGGCGGAAGTTGCCAAAATTGGAGGTCAGGCTCTCAGCTCCTTGACTTGGCTTTGGCCCATACGAGGATTATTATACACTGTACTTCGTGAGTTGGAACCACCGCCGGCTTTCGAATTTGATTCTCATGAACTAGTTTAGACCCCCAGATTATTCTCACAGTAAAGGGTGCACTCGTGAAGTCACTTGGCACCTCAGCCGTCGTCTTCGGTGTTCTTGCCTTCTTCACATACGTTCCACAAGCTGCGGCTCTGTCTCTTATCACAGGTCCACTTGGTCCAATTCTGGCTCTCTTCCTCCTTGGTGCCGAATCCATCTTCTTGCTCAGCTTCTTCGCCAAAGCACTCTTCCTTGAGCCAACTCTCCAATTCGTATTTGACGCTACATTGAGAGAGCAAGGGCAAGGTCAGCTCGTAAAGGACGGAAAGACCAGGTCCTCTGTTCTTCAGGAGAGAGGAAACGCGCTCCTACGACCTATCCAAGCTTTGTCGCGTGATGGCGTCCTTCGATATATCATTACCCTCCCTATTAACCTCATTCCCGTCTTTGGGACTATCGCTTTCCTATGCATCAACGGGCACCGTGCCGGACCCAGTTGGCATGCACGATACTTCCAGCTAAAAGGGCTCACGGCTTCGCAAAGAAAGGCGTTCATAGAGAGACACCGAGCAGAATATACCGCGTACGTGCTGCATTTTAGAATTATTTTATTAGGCATAGTGGATTGACAGTAAACGTTAGATTTGGGGTGGGTGCCCTGATATTTTCCTTCATCCCTATCATCGGTCTTGTCTTTACGTTCACGAACACCGTCGGTGCCGCGCTATGGGCGGCGCAGTTGGAAGCACAGTCAAATATTATCGAGGGACCTGCTGCTACGGAAGAGTCTGCTAAGGATAAGTAAGGGTGATATTGCATACGGAATAGCGATAACTGTTGGCGGTGATTTCAGTAATATGAAGTTATAATTTGTTGCACGAGAGTTAGGATCATTACCGTCTCCTAAAGTGCGGAACAGTGCAATATCAATATTACGAGTCAAGTGTGCACCCCATACGAGCAGCTTGAACTGAGTTGCCTTTGAGATATCCCCAGGGATGTGAGCAGCCAGTGATTTGGCACATGGACGCCTAACTTAACACCCGTTCAGGCAGGTGTTGTTGTTGGCCTTAGTAGTGCATCAAATCACCACAGATGCAACCATCTGTCAGCGGAGACGGTGCATGAGGCATGCACATTGCAGCCCGGTAAACCTAATAGATCCAATTCCCGCTGTGCAATTTCCGTGTTTCCTGGTCAAGACGAACTTAGGCGGATGAACGGAAGCTGTATTCGTGAAGAATCTTGAATAGGATCGACGCCTTCTCATTTCAGCCAACTAGCGGTACGGTAGAGGACAGCCCCACTAGTAACATAAACACGCCACACAGTGGCAACCGCTGAAACTCAAGAGTTGGCAAGCTGTTGAATGATACTAGAGATACATGACACAACAAGAGAAAAATCGTGCACTGCACGACTACAGTAAGTCCTTACTACTACTGGCAGATGTCCGACTCGAAGCAATCTACGATTTACGGCAACAACCTCTGGTCAGTGACGCCCAATCATTCTCCCAAGGACACGTGAACCTCACCTTACTCCAGAACTCATCGTCCGTTAACACTCGTAGTCCTGTTGCCGCCAACGCCTTTGACGTTCGTATTGACGCGGCGTGCGCCCGAGGCGTCTTTGCAGACTCGGCAAAGGCGGGTGTGTGGTTGCTGCCGTTCTTCTCGGTGGGGATGGTGAACACGGGTTGTATCGAGGGGATTTCTACAGTAGAATACGACGAGCAATGAGTTTTGTGAACGAGGAAGAGGTTGAGTTAAGCGGTATACCGTATGAGATATCTCCCTGTTCGATGCAATGTTGTGTTAAGTCTGTGAAGAACGTATAAGGAGAGGAGGGTAGACTCACGAAATCTGACGATGCTTGCAAAACAGTTTCGCTAGGAGTTGCTTGCATCTGATATCTCGAGCCCGCAATTCGCAGGAATTCGGCACCTGATATGTGGTGTAGTTGAGTTCATCATCCTTCCAATTGGTGATATTCAGAAGGACATACCGAGGACGTCATTCTGTTTACAGTCTTTGTATCCCACTCCAGGAGTCATTTTGACTTTACACGAAGTAGCTTTCGCGGCTCCCCTGGAAGAGTGGGATGTCAATGGCGTCAGTGGAACAAGACTATGATAGAACACATACTCAAAGCAAGCTATCACACGTTCTCGTAGCACTTCTAGTTCTGTCCACGATGGAGCTCGAACAGCCCATCGCATCTTTGCATAATCAGGGATCACTGAGTTGAGAGCTCAGTTGGAAATGACCGCATCATGATCACACAGCAGCCACCTACCATTCGTTTCCGACTCGTTCCCAGACATAACACCCTGCACTCGATGTGTCGGTTTGATTTGTTGGCGAAGGACAGAGACTGCGGAATACGCGAGGAACGCAGCGTCGAGGGCATTCTGGCCTTCCCAAGGAGCGTATGCCGCATGTGCTCTAAAATACCGCAGTAAGGTAGCCACCGTTAGCTCATAGCGCAGGTGTACAAGGTTGAGAATGGCCCGAAACTTACGTACGACCGAAGAACTCCACGTCGATATTCTGTACAGCTATCCATGGTTGGATGACTGTCCCGTCCGGAGCGCCAGGACCTGGATGAGCCCTATAATATGGGGTAACAAAAAGACGTATGTGAGGTGTTGTTGTAACTGATGCTGTCCGCAGTGATATCTATAGGCTTACATCAAGCAAACGTCCATCTCTTTGTAGGCGCCTTTCTCAAGGAGCTTGATCTTCCCTCCTCCATGTTCCTCAGCTGCAATCAAATTCAGTCAGGGAAGGAGGCAACCCAGATCATCTAATGCCACACACCTGGTGTACCCAACAAGATAACCTTGCCAGAGATATTATGCTGTTGCATCGCGGCTTGCAGACCGAGGGCGATAGCGACCCCAGTAATAGCTATCAAATTGTGGCCGCAGGCATGACCCAAGTGGGGCAATGCGTCCATCTCGGATTGCAAGCCGATGATCCTACCATTGTGGTGGCCATGGGAGAACTCCGCCTTCCAGGCTGTCTCGATACCAAGATGGTGTCTTGTCACTACGAACCCATGACTTTCCATGTATCCCGTGAGTCTCTCATGCGCATAGCTGTAAACGCAACGAAGGGAGTCAGTTGTTTGTATGCTGGGTGCCAAACGGAGCAGAGCCGGTCAGATGCACGAACAATTCTTTGAAACCGAGTTCTGGCTTTCCTTCAGAAACCAGGAAAAAAAAACCAAGAGTCAACATTCCGTGCCAATACATTGCGAAGAGCGCAAAAGAGAGAAAGAGTCCGAGGCGCAGGGAGACACTTCGTAGACCCTCCACGTACCGTGGATGTCCAAACTTAAGTGACGCAGTTCCGCATCAAGTGAATCAATAGTCTTGTCGACAGTAGCTAGCAATTCTGGGCTGACGGACTCATCATGTTCGGGTGGTAGTGAGGTGTATGAGGAATATGAGGGCGGCTTCGTATTTAACCCATCGACGGGAGAGCTGGCGGCGCTATCGCTGCAGTCAAAACTGCCGCAGCAGAGATGTGGCTTCTCGTCCGAGGTAACCTGCAGCGTAAATCCTTCAGTCATTATGACAGAAGACGGTAAATCTGACTCTAGAAGCTTTACTCACCAGGGTTCTTATAGGGGAGCGTGATACAGTCTTTTGTTCTGAGTGTGAATGCAACGGCGACGACCCTTCGTCACGACATTCTTTATACTCTCTAGTCGAGCGACTGCTAGACGACGCTGAGCTAGCGGTACGCCTGTGTCGGGGGTAGGAGGAAAGCCTCTTCAGGCAGGGTACTAGGGACAGCATCCTGGAGAGTGGGCTATCTACCTCCACGGAGTGCTTGGATCCACGGGGGCTATTATTCCTCGGGAGACCTGCGCTCATCATCAAGTTGTGATTTCGTGGCGAATGAGAGGAAGAGACGATGTCCGTCTGTCATGCGATATAATTCTATCAGGTATTCCGGCGTTCGCGGGGGCTTACTTAGCAAAGCCTGACCGTGGGTGTGGATAGCGGAGACCGAGAATATTTTACCGTTCACCGTTCCTAGCCCGCGTCCGGCGGGCTCGTTCTGCCAGTGCGGTGTTGCGAGTCGGAAACAAGGCGCATCCATAAAAATCTTAGTATAAAAGACGAGTAAAAATGCAGTGCTTGAGCGTGCAAGACAACACTCACTATAGAAACACATTATAGATAATACAACTACTATTCAGGCATCGTGCGATTGCGAAAGTGTTACGAATTCCCCATTCCATTTCCTGCCCCGTCCGAGACTACCTTCCCTGTCACTGCCTCATCATCGCAGACCGCTCCCGCAGCATCTCGACGGTGCGCATTATCTGTGGCCCTACCACCAACGTTCCCAGTTTCTTGATTAAGCTATCGTCCGACGCCGTCTCGAGCTGGTCAACCCCGCTGATCCCAATAGTTAGCTTTCCATGCCGGGACACTAGCGAGCAGTAGTCCAGCCCATCCGTCGTGGGCTCGGCCAGGGATATCTCGCCTTCCCCAAACAGAACCAGAGCACCCTCGTCGTCTGCGTTTATCACCCGCGCCTGATTCGCAAATGCTGGAAGGAACTTGACCTGACCCTTGCGCGTGCGCAGATGCAGTGCTCCTTGGTAATTCGGAGGAACGAAAAGGACGATTGGAGCTGTCGGTATCAACCAAGGGAAATCAGAAAAAAAATGAGTGAGATTAGCCGTGAACAGCGTGAGATCTACATACCATGCCTAGTCACGACCTCGAGGCAGATGTGCTTGCCTGGTTGGAGAGCGAACTGCTCGGAGAGTTAGCGTCGTGCTTGGCAAGATAAATGGATATCAGTTTCATTTGCGTACCATATTGACATTCACTCTCCCATGCGTGCTGCTCACTTGGACATAAGCTTTGTTAGATACGCTCGTGCCGCCGGCCGTGGCCAGATTCAAGGAAATCTGCCCATATCGGGTGTGGAATGACGCATTTGGTGTAACATTGCTTTTCATGTAATTGCCCCGACCATGTCGCTTGCCGAAGAACGCGGTGTGTGCTAGCGGCGACCCTGGAAGCTCGGCGTTGATGATGTATGAACCTGATATCTTCTCAATACCACTGCACGGGTAGAAAAATGGACAACAAACCTGCAATAGCGTTGTGTTTCGAGTATAGGGACACATAATTGACATGTTGTTGCGTTGAGGGTTGAAACACAGAGTTTACCCCCATGCTACATGAGGCATTGCAACTCGTACTGGGTTCACCGATGGCACCTGGTGGTTTGCTACCCTCGACGTAAGGTGGGGGTAACTCGCGTTCCGCCATTGCCGGTTCAATCTGACCAATGCTCAGCCCTCTTGCACAGCTGCGGTTCTACGTGACCTGATGGCTGCTCACCTGCGCCGACTTGTCTGAAGGGCATCTCTCGTCGACCTCGGTTTTGTCAACGATCATGGCTGTTGAGAGTGGGATGGTATAGGACGCTGAGGGTATATGCTGGTATATGAGTACTTGGAAGACAAAGGATAGCTTGACGGCCGTCCTCTCCTGTATGCTCTGTTTCATGTACCTACTCCGCATCAGCTGCGGATTCCAGTAGACGCACTACTGCCACTGCGGCACAGCCAAACGGCGATGGCTGCGCAACATTGGCACAAGTGGTCGCATACAAGCGGTGAGCCTGGCACAGCACCAGAAACATTCTCGAAAGCGGCCAGGAGTTCAACTTGAGTTGGTCGAACGGCGAGCAAGAGCGGACACGAATCTTGAGACCTCGACGATGGTGGGAGGAAAAGAAAGTTATATTCATGGATAAGTACATAATCACCAGTAATTGCTTGAAAACCATGTTGTGCCCTCCATATTCACCATCTCCGGTGGAGATTTCAGAAGTTGGACAACCTGACGAGCATAAATACTGCATAAATATCGACGATACACGTGCACTGATTCAACGTTGAATGCGAGCTCAGACGGCCCTTGTAGTACCTTGTAGACGTTAAGCACAAGAGATAGTAGCGCCTGTAACGGCAAACTCCGAAACTGTACAGCTGCCTTTCAGCCACTGTAGCTAGACGCCCAAGGGGCATCAGGGCTTAGCGTTGCGACCGCGCGAGCAGCAAACATCCAAAGGTAGGACCGACGACAAGACCCCCGGCGACGACACCATGGTGAGCACCGATCTGCTGTAGACGATGGAAGAGTCCTGACGATGAAATTATGCTCCTAGGCCGACCAAAAGACTGCCCCTACCAACCCCATGAAGGAGATTCGCATCGACAAGCTCGTGCTTAGTGCGTACTCGCCGTCGCTGTGCTCTGTATACCAGACGACTGATCTTTCATCGAATTTTGTTATTTGCTGAAACAGACATCTCCGTCGGCGAGTCTGGTGATCGTCTGACCCGAGCTTCCAAGGTGCTCGAACAACTCACCGGCCAAACACCTGTCACCTCGAAAGCCCGCTACACCGTCCGAACCTTCGGTATTCGTCGTAACGAGAAGATTGCCGCTCACGTCACCATCCGTGGCCCCAAGGCCGAGGAGATTCTCGAGCGTGGTTTGAAGGTCAAGGAGTATGAGCTCCGCCGCAAGAACTTCTCCGAGACCGGAAACTTTGGTTTCGGTATTCAGGAGCACATCGATTTAGGTGCTCGTTACGATCCCACCATTGGTATCTTCGGTATGGACTTCTACGTCGTCATGGGTAGGCCAGGTGCCCGTGTGACGAGGAGGAAGCAGAAGAAGGCTCGCATTGGTGCTTCACATCGGGTAAAGAAGGAGGACACGATGGCTTGGTTCAAGCAGAGATTCGATGGTATCATCCTCGTACGTCTAGCCATTCCAACACCGGTGTGTTGTAAGGGTACTGATTGTTATATAGAAATAAACTGCTTCTCTTATCCTACCTTCTGTATGACCCTAGTCTCTCGCTATGATTATCGCACGCACGCCATGTACTCTGCATGCCTAAAAGCATTTTCCCCACCCGGTGTATCATCTGCTTTCGTCGTGAGTCGTCTTAGCGCTGGAATGGTGATTTGCAGACATAAAGAAAGTGAGCATTCATCAGGATGAACATCACCATCTGTGAGCTCCCTACAGTTCGATATCGTCGCTATATCTCTAGAGTGTTTTTGCACAGAAGAATTTAATATTGCAAGACAACTCTCACTATTCTGATGAGTCGTTCTATCCTGTTTAGACCGTCACTGGACAGTCCGGATTAGAAGGGTTTCGAAGCGCCTGAAAACGTCTTACTGGTATCCCTTGAAAGGACATCTAGGGGTGTTATTCAGGGTATACGACGCATCATTTGGACGACTAACTCAGGACGGGACGGAGTGGAGCGATAACTGCCTCATACGGCAATCTATGAGCGCCTTTTGGGATAAATGAGTGGGTAAAATGTTCACCTTGAGAACAGCTGATTCTTTAGATTAGAGCTCTAGCTATCGGAAAATATCTTGGAAAGACTGAAGTCATGCAAGTTCACTACTTTCTATCGGTGGGATACGACGTTCGTGTTGATGTCTCTCAAATGTAGAGACTATTAACCCGCGGCCTCGTGACTGTGCAGAAGACTGGACTTTGCTGCGTTCTCATGCGGCCTTGGTTATTACGACACACGGATAGTTCTACCATCAGCCGAAACCTGGTGCTATCTACGTATACCGTTCTGCTATACGAAACTACGCAGCGTTGCGCAGGCTGATGCCAATCGAAGGAAGTTTTCAGTGTTTCATAACATGATTGTCATCACACTATTCCGCAGGAGTTTACGTGCATGAGTGATCAAATATATGCTTACCCTGGTACCAACGGAAGAGCACATGAAACAGGTAGCCACGTAACAATCTTCCTTGTAAGCCTTTGAGAGATGCTTGTAGTTTGGTGTAAATATTTCTCATTTGTTTCGACCAAAACTAAACCCATCATAAATCGTCAAACATGTACAGTATTAAGATACCCTAATTATCTCGTCCATAGAAGCACAATTGTTCAATCCCAATACGCGTGTTCAATACTCTGACCCATTAAACCACATTTTTGATCAGCGATACAGCCTCCGCACCTGCTAACCTCCAACTCCGAATCTCCATCTTCCAACCCCTCCGTTCACCGTTCTCGACGTCATCGCCGACAATGCCAACACCGTCCAGATCAAAGACAAACTGCTCTGCACCAAGATCACGCTGGAGCACCTCCAGCTTGGTGAGATACTCTGTCTTCGGAGGTGAAGACGGCGGTGTGGCTGGTGTTACCGCCTCCTTGCCTAATGACGATTCACCGGATCCATTGTCTTTCGCAGCCGTGGTCGACCCTGCAGATTCCGGAGTACCCTGAGCTTCACCCTCCTTAAGTTTATCCGTTGCGCCATCTTCAGCAGTCGCGGCCTTGGCGGTAATATCTTCAGGCAGAGTCTCTGAGTCCTCATTCTTATCCACGGTCACTTCCTTCCGTGGGTTCGTGTCCCCCTCTGTCACCTGCTTCTCCTCAGCAGACTGCTCACTAGTCTCCTTCATCACAGGTGTCTTGGGGGTATCACTGGGTGACATGGACATATCAGCCACGCCATCAGGCGACTGTTCCTTCGACGCCGGAGCTTCCAAGGGTTCCGCGGGCTCTGTCAACGGTGTCAATGCTGATGGCGTAGAAGAGATGTTGGATGACTTGGCGGGTTCAGAAACGGCTAGAGTGTTTGATTGGGGAAGAGCGGAAGATAGAGAGGTCTCGGAATGCACAGATGCAGATGCAGGGTTGTCAATAACCATAGCGGTATCCTCGGATTCCACTTGACTGGGTGCTTGTATTCGAGTGATGACTGCCACAGTGTATCGTGGAATCATAGAACTTCCAGAGCCGTTGGCCACCTCACTATCAGAAGAATGTGCGGGAGAAGAAGGCAAAGCTATTTGCGGATATATCAAGAACGTTTCTGTCCTCGTATGCGCATAGATAGCGGCAGTCTTTGCGACATTCGTTGGCATGTCCGTGTTCGCAGGAACATCCCCTGCGTCCGCTTCCGCATTATCAGACGTTCGCGGCTGTAAACAAGGTTTTCTAGAAGCTGGGAATAAAACAACCCTAAGAGAATCGGGTTTGTATTCAAATCTGAGAGAAAATAAGAAGCGAGTAAGCGTCGTAACGGTAATGAACAGCCAAAAGAATATTACCCTGCCTGCGACCATCCAGCGTGATCCCCAAAGGTAATGGTTCGATCTGAAACAGTCTTAGCGTCCACAGTTTCAGCATCGGTGGCCGCATCACTATCTTCGATGGAGGCCTCGTAGAGTATCCTGCGCCGTTTACGTGTTTGACGGGTACACGTCAATGCGTAATGACGGTCAGTGTACTCCAGTACCCGTTGGCTGCGGTTTTGAATGGAGTATGCGTGTGCCGTGCCCTTCTGTAAAAGGAAAAGTAGACAATGAAGTCGTTAGCAATCCTACGTATGCAAAACCACAAAGGAAAGTTCCAAGTCATGTGAACGAAGACTAACCTTGACGAACTGTGCATTCAATATCTCCACTCCGGACCCATCATGACTATTTCCCCACCCTGCGCTCAACAACGACCGACCATCATCCTCACCCGTAAAGTCCTCCTCGTCCTCTGAGCCACCCATGTAATGCGATCCGAATCCACCAACATATCTCGCTTCTCGCGTGAGCCTCACGTCGAGTTTCAGATCCCTACCTAGCTTCTTTGCGGTATGTGTAGAACTCCACTTCACCCACCCAGCGTGCAAGGCACACAAGAACAGATCTGAGTCATCTGTGTACACCCGGCGCAGACCGTGTACTTCAAGCGGATGGGGTTTCCGGAACTGATAGGACATCCCTGATTGAAGGTGGTTTACGAGCTGTGGTGTGGCGAAGAGTGGGATGAACGAAGGTATGGGTGCACCACCCCATATCTTAGGAGATTGAGGCCTCTTCGTGGGTAAGAATCCGGAGGGAATATATATAGTTGCTCTAATCTCTCGTATTTCTTTGTCAGATAGGTGAACTGGACCATTTGGTGTAAGAGGGGCCTCAGCGGGATAGGAGAAGTCGAGGAAAGGGAAAGGCGTATGCGGATAAACGAATGTTCCTAAATTTAATGGAGGAAGTGACGGTGGAAGAGGTGGTCTTGGCGAGTGTGAAGGCATGTATGTAGCGTTCGGCGGAAGCGAGGTCGTAAATGGCATCGGAGAGCCTCTGCGGCTTGCGTACGCTTTAGGTGGTACTTGATACAGATCATGCATAGCCTGCGAGGGATGCAAATGCTGAGGTGGCATCGAAGGTTGCCCCGGAATGGGGTGAACTTGTCCACTCGGTGCTTTGGGCTTGTGTGAACCCGAATGTTGTGAGGGACGGTCGCCAAGCATAGGTGCATAGGACGGGATCATACTAGGAGGAACAACAATACCACCGGGTCCCGCCGGTAGTTCGACCAAATCAGGAGGGCGGACTGTCTTTGCCTTTGAGCTACCACTAGGTCCTTGAGAAGGATGGGCAGAGGTAGGACCGTGTCGATGGTGATGGTGCAAGTGATGGTGATGACTTTGGGCGGACTGTCTTGACACACGAGTCGAGTCCATCTCTCGCGCGATGAGCTCCCTCTCTTTTTCGCGTTCGCGTTCGCGTTCACGTTCACGTTGGAAAAGCCTTTCCTGCTGTTCGCGCTCACGGTCCATATTCTTTGGCCACCCTTCCATACCGCGGGAATCCGGGAACCAGCCATGTTCATCTCGTGGTACTCTTCTCGACTCCTTGGGACGTTCACGACGTACATCTCTCTGCACATCTTGAATAACTTCTCTCTCCTTCACCAACATCTCCCTCTCTCGTCCCACTTGCTTCTGCAATGCAACCTGCTTATCATACCTCTCCTGTTCCCATTCCTCCCTCAGCCTCTGCTCATCGGCATCTGGGAACCTCTCACTAACCAACCTCCTTTCTCTTGCCTCCTCCTCCCTATCTCTCGCCTCTTCAACCATCTTCCCATATGGATTCGAGATGTGGGCGTTTAAACGAGACCATGGTCCCTCAGCCCGAGCAGACGCTTGAACCTGAGTTTGTCCTTGCCTCTTTGCCCATTCCCTCTCACGTTCAACCTCATCCATACGAACATCTATATCCCTATCCCTCTCTCTCATTCTCTCTTCGATATGCCTCTCCCTTTCCATCTCACGATGTCTCTCCAAATCTCGTTGCCTATCCCGATCAACCTCCCTCCTCTCCCTCGACATCTCTCTCGCCCTCCCCAGCTCCCTCTCTCGCAGATCTCTCTCCCTTTCTCTCTCGTATACACCAGCTGAGCCCGGTCCACTAAGTCCAGCTCCGCTAAGCACGGGCACACCGGGTGGAGGCGGAGGAGGAGCCCCTCCACGCACTGACATCATACCGTGAGTGGACGACGATGCCATACCACCTCCGAGTCCCTGATGCCCGTGTGGACTTCGTCCAGTCGGTCCGCCTTCTCTCTCAGCCTTGACTCTTTCCCTTTCCCTATCTCTTTCCCTCTCCCTCTCCCGTTCTCTATCTCTTTCCCTCTCTCTTTCCACTCGCTCGCGGTCCTCACGATCGTAAGGACTGGGTATAGGTTGTTGCAAACTACCCATAGGTGACTCATTTTCTCTCCCATAGCGATCGCTCCCCGAGCCTGTGCGTCGACGTGATTGTCCTTGACTCGAGCTAGAACTTTGAGAGTTCGAGTGATGATGCGACGGTGGGGGTAATGAGCCAATGATGCTTGCACCTGGAGGGGCATATGGATGCCCACTATGTCCATTGTACATTGGAGATGGTTCGTTGTATCCCGTCGGAGCTCTCGGTTCAGGAAGGTGAGGTGGAGGTGGAGGTGGACCCATCCCAGGAGCTACAGAGGTAGGATACAGAGGAACGCTTCCACTTCCATGCACTGGCGAATTGGTGTATTTAGGCAATGCGTGAATAGAGCGAGAGTTGGGCAGTTGAGCGGACGGAATGTAAATGGGGGGAGGTGCATTCCCATGTCCTTGGTGAGGTGGAGGAGGTTGGCGGCTTGTGTTGCGAGCTTCGAGTGTGAACGGCTGAGAAGATGTGCCTGGGATCATAGTCAGCTTCCAAGTTTGTTGAAAAGATGCATACGACCGTGCACGGGAAACCCCGTTCACGACACGGCCCGAGTTGCCGCAACGGAGGAAGCAAAAGGATGATGAAACGCATATAATCACGGCAGAGTCTCGCACTTCGAGTGCGCACCCTCGTAGTGCCGAGCACCGTCGTCGAGAGTACGGAGAAAGGACAAAGACCGAAGAATACCATAAACGAAGCTGCAATCAACGACGTACCTGACGATCCGAACGACGACGGAGGGCCATGGTGGGCTCTCACGGCGGCTTCATGATGCGCTGACAACGGTTCACCCTCTACTCTCCTATGCCTAACATCGAACGGATCGCCTACACCTCCCACAATTGCGGACGGTGGCGGCAGTCGTTGAGCTTGAAGGTGTCCAGGCGACTCCTGAGAGTATGACCTCGGCGGAGATGGTGGGCGTGCATGTCTCGATGATGGCTGATGGTAGTACGAAGGTGGTGGGGGTGAGTGCTGGGAGTTTTGAGGATGGCGAGGTGGGGTGGCTTGGGATGGCTGTTGGGGAGGTGCTTGCCGCTCTCTATCCCGTTCGCGCTCGCGTTCTCGCTCTCGTTCGCGCTCTGGCGATGGCTGCTGTTGCTTTTGCTGTTGGTCTCGAAGCTGTTGCCGACGTCGGTGATCGTCTGACGGAGCGTCCTGAAGGAGGGCGGCGACGTTCATGGTGGCGGGAAAGAAACAAGAAACGAAGCAAAGACTCATCAAACTAGTGGATCGCGATGATGTCTGCCACGTGGCGCCTGCGAGGCATGATCTCGATCGATCAGGGTCGCTTAAGTTACAGCAACTGATAGACGCCCTAATATACAGTATGCAAAAACAGTTGTCGCGGTGATCTCCCCAAAGGATGTGCACAGAATTGATTGCGATGTGTATATGTTCAAGACAGTCGTAAATTCTACAATAAAGTGTGCAAATCATCATCCAAGGCAAAGCAAGCGACGAAATACAGCAATTTCGTAAATACTAGATTATTGGATTCATGGAATATGCGCGTTAATCTCTTCGAGAAGTTCTGACGCGATCTTCGCATTTGATACCTACGAAAGGTATATAATGAGAATGCTATGTATCGTAAGATGGATAAGAGTTATCACTTACACGGAGGTTATACGTGGTTGGTGCGCCGTCCTCAAAGACACTGAAACGGATATATCGAGGATCCTGAGCAAGGGTGCATCTCATGCCCTTGAATAGCGTGGCATTCAGTAGTAGCGTGTACACGGCCTCTTTCCTCATTACTGTAGGTCGCAAACAATCAGAACAGCATGCAGAGAGGGTAGGAATGCCAATTACCTAGTCGTGCGCCGGTACCATCCTCTCGCCTCACGTTCAGCCTTAGTTGCCCAGTACCCCGTTCCTTCCACTGATTTTGCGGACTCAGGGCGAACAACTTCCCACGGACTTGATAAACAGTCTCCTCGTCCTCTTCACCCGTTTGGACTAGAGAACATCCGGTCAATCACATGTCATGTATATCTCATTGAGCATTCTGCGGGATTAAGACTCACCTTCCTGCTCGGTAAGGTTAACTTTCTTCTCATCATCTTCGGCACTAGCATCATCATCTTCTTTCTGCGATCGCAACCTCTCTGCGAAGCTGACCTGTTTCTCGGAAAGTGCGGCATCCTTGGCTTCCTCGTCAGCATCCCCGTTTTCTGTTATCGTTGGTGCAGCAGACAACTCTCGGTCTGTTCCATCCTCGTTAAGCGTCGTAGACCCAGCAGCGCTGAGAGTTTTCGGTGCTGGTGAATGGAAACCACGAGCAGTACCGGTCGCATATGCGGAGAAGGCACTGACGGAAGAGCGCGCAGGAGAAGGGTGCCTGGAGGGTGATCCATTCCTTCGAGCAAATAGGGACTGCGGAGGCGGAGACTTTGGACGTTTTGCAGCTGTGGCGAACGGAGACGAGGAAGACGCAAAAGCTTCGAATCCAGTGCGTTTTAAACCGGTCGTTTGAGATGTAGGTGAACTGGGCGTAATACCAGGGAGAGATGATGAACCGAGCTTCGGTGTAGGGCTGATGGCCATCGGCAAAGCAGTGCTTGTCGATGCTGTCGGACCGGATTGCGTCCAAGTCTTCGATGAGAAGAGGCTAGGACCTTTCACGGAGGAAAAGGGGGAACTTGTGGACGCATATGACATAAATCCGCCCTGTATCAAGGTGCAAGCGCATAATTAGTGGGCCTTAAACGAATCACTAGTAGTGAACGAACCAATTTTGGAGTTGAAGTTCCTGAAAATGCGGTGTTCTGTGTTTGAGTGGATGAACTAGGCGGTGTCTGGCTGCGTGATGTACTGGGCGGCTCAGCTTGCGTCTCTCCCTCCGGAGGTGGCGTAGGTCGTTTCGTCTCTCGTGGATTCTCATCGGTGTCATCGTCACGCGGACGCTTGGCAGTAACCACGGGAGGAGAAACCGACTTTCGATCTAGTAGATCCTCAGGCACCTTCCTGTCGCTCACAGTGCTGTCATCCGACTTTCCCCTTTCGACGTCCACGTTTTCTTCTGACCCTTGGGTCGACAGGCAATTCTCATCATTCTCAGGAGGTGGTGTTGGCTCCGCGTGTTGTTGAGTGGTTGTGGGTGCTTCCATAGACTGCGCCTCGAAAGGTGGCTCCACAAGGTCTGCCTCACCCGCATGTTCATCCTTCCCTACATTATCAACGGCAAGAGGGGAGTTTTCTCCTGTCATCAAAGGGGGAGCTACCGGCTCCTCGGCATTCCCTGCACTGTCTTCAGCGTCCATAGGCGCGTGCAACTGACTGTTGGGTTCCGTGTGTTCGTCTTCAGAACTGGGGGTCGTAGGCTTGGGCTGGTTCTGCCAGGTGATGTCCTCTACGCCTTGACTGATCTGCCGAATCTTGGACTCTGTAGGAGGAGAGCTGCTCATACCTTGGTCGTTTGCCAATGGCGAGACAGTTTCACTATCTTGCTCTTCTTCTTCTTGAGGTGCATCCAATTGCGCACTGACTCTATTCTTCTTGGCTGGTGCACGATGTTCTTTCGCGTCATGAATATGCAGATCTAGCTCCTGAAAACATATAAATGGTGGGGATATGGGGACGATATTGTTGGAGACATTGTAAGGATATACGGTGATAAGAAATCGGATAGGATAGAACGTACGTTGCCTGATGCCTGCGGAGTCTGCGGCTCCAACGATACCTCCCTCTCCCTCTTTCGTGGGACGCTAGCTTCTAATGCAGCTATAGCTTAGTCCATGCGACCATGACTCATCAATATTCACCATTAAACTCACCAATATTCTCTTCTGGTAGTGTGGCCTCTTTGCCAGAATCTACTGGCCGCCTGTGTAGAGTAGCTTGGTCCTTGATCACGTCGTCTTGTGCATCCATAGCCTGCGAAGTGCTACCCGCCTCTCGGGTGAGGTTGTGTTGAAGGATATAGTGAAGGGGGAAAGTAGCAGCGTGTAAAGTGTGTCGTTGCGGCTTTCGAGCCTTACTTCCGGAAATGGTGTGGGGCACGTATATAGGGTAAGTAACTTTTGTAATGTCGAGTACAAGGGTAATGATCGGAGATCGAAATATTGCTTATTCCGGACTTTGCCGCTCGGCACAAGCTATATCCCCTCTCTCGCGACTCTGTTGTCCGTCAGCCAGTCGAGGATGGAAACGACCAAAATACTAGGAAGTGGCATACTGGCATTATCGACACAACATACTAATCGCAGATGACGTATATTGAGATTTGTGCTGACCTGCGAATCATTTTATAGACATCCTTTTCGATTAGAATATCAAGCGACGCATTGATGGTTACCGGCTACCGATAGACAATTTTAAAACCAAGTGAATACCACTAAGGCAAAACAGCTGTAATTGTACTCTACGTGACGTGGTGTGCTATGCCTTGGTATTTTTGTTGTCCTGGATTTATTGCACAAGGAGTCTCGGTTTCAAGCACGACCAGTTTCAAGTTCGGCAGCATCCCACCATCCAGGACATTTGTACCTGATTTACCAAGACATCTCACGTATTATTCATTCTACGTTGTTGGCAGCAACTAGAAGATTTTTTGTGCTGTATATTATGCATGCGGTGCTAGTAACGGAGCGAGATGATCTGCAAGGATAATGTTTTGATCTCTTGTACTGTCTAGTAGGTGCTATGGCCTAGTAGGTGCTATGCACCCTATTGTTTTGTGACATGCCGTTGAACTACATAAACGCCTTGTCCTCCGTCTAGTGTCAGCCTTATCTACTATAAACTTCAAGTTGTTGTCTGCCACAGATCCGAGCTCGAGCTATGACTTTTGCCAAATGGACTCGGATTACTAGGAGCGCTAATACGCCACAAAGTTACTCCTTTCTTAATGTAGAACGCCCTCTCTTGGCCCTCGGGGCCTTACTAGGTCTGCCCTTATTGTTACACTGCAAACGGATAGCAGCAGATGTGCACAAAAGCCGAATTAGGTTCCAGATTATGGAGTAATAATTTACTATGCTACCAAGAGTCCAGCAACCTATCATTCAAATCCGAGCAAGCACGTACCGCAAAATTACCTACAACTCGCCGATTACCAGCCTTGACCAGCGCAAATTATTACTACATATGACCAAAAAATCCTTATCCAGTGCAACTAAGCCTTCACAATAGGATTATCAGAGTCCTCATTCAGGACCCTGACGGGTGGGTCGCCCGCATCAACAGGAGTAGTCTGCTTCTCCGTTGCTGGGGCTGCTCCTTCTGTGGGAGGTGTGGATGATTTGGAGTCTTTGCCAGTTTTGCCATATTTATCTTTAAGCTCTGCAGCTCTGCGGGCCTTAGCTGCTGCTCTAGCTTGGGCTTGCAGTTCCTGGTGCTTAGATTTCCCAGAGGCGGCTTCGGCAACCATCCTAGCAAAAGCATCTCGTGTGAGTCCATTCACTCCGCCAGACCAACGAGGACATACCTCTCCAGTTGCCGACGTTCTTCGTCCGTTTCGTCAGGCACGGTGCCCTTAAATACTGCACCAACGAGCAACAAACCCTGTGATAAGTTTGATTAGTAAAATACTAGCTACGGAGGGATTGCACTCACTCTCGCTCGGAGAAGCAGAGTCTTATCCGGAACCGTGTTGTCCTTCAAGACCTTGTCGACGACCTACATAGAAGCTTATAAGTCAATCATATGTGTATACATGCATTAGAGCAATATTACCTCGCGTAGTACGTTTACAACCTCAAACCGTGTCCCTCTCCATGATGCAAGCATGATCTGATTTTCTGTGAATAAGCCTGAAGCCAGTAATGATATGAAGAACGACATACCCGTCCAGTCATGTCTTCTTCCAACGCTCGGAGCTCCGCTTCATCAATCTCACCCTTGCTTGCAGCCTTCTCCATCTCCTGCAGGCACCCGTCAGTCATTAATCTCGCTTAGTACGGGAATACGTACATTCATTATTTGCTGCACGCTGACGCTGCACACACCAAGCTACGTCAATATACGGCCACGAGTCAAACATGCGGAGGCTTACGCGCTACCAATGACGCCATACATCTCCTTTACCATCGTTCCTTTCTCTTTCAGTCGTGAAAAGAATCCGGGGCTAGCATATTTAAAATCAGAGAGGAGGTACACATCACGGAAGTGACCCACTCACATGCCAAGAAATTTCTTAGACTTCAGGAACGTGGTTGCCTTCATGATATAGATATTGCCGATAGTGTGTAAGAGCTATCACATAGAGACACACGTAAATCACGACGCCCACTTTGCGGAAATTTACGTACTTCGACGCCAAAGCTCTCTAGCTTCAAATCATCTGCCTCCCGCCTCATTCTCTCCTCAAACGATTTCGTCTCAGGGTCATCCGGTGCGCCGGGATTCTTCGCCTCCACAAACGGGCGTAGTCTGTCAATTAGCTTCTTGTGTAGTGACTCAATCCGTTCCTCCATGTTCTTCTTCCTCTCTATCTCTAATTCTTGCAACTTCTGTCTCTGCTCTGGGGTAATCTTTGCTTTCTTATCCTTCTTATCCTTCAGCGACTTAGCTTGCAGATTCTTATCTTCGCCAGATTCGCCTGACGGTGATTGAGCTGGAGAAGATGCCAATGAGCCACTTTGCGCGGCAGAGTCGGTGGTCGGAGCGTGGAGCGAGGACGTAGAGGACTTTGTCGTGGGTCCCGGTGCAGACGAGGCAGCTTCGCTGTGAATCGCGGCTGGTTGCGGCGTGTTTACACCGTTTTGAAGATTCTCGTTCATCTCCTTCTCGAGATCCGCTTTCTCCTCGTCGGTCATCATTGTTGTCGCCATGGACGTCATTTCCTTCATTAACGATATCTCTCCGATCTGCAATAAGAAATGAATAAGTGACGAAGTAAATTAAAGAATTATCAAGGATAGGGATTGACGTGACAGAGACAGGGTTGGGTGTAAGCAGAGGATCACGCACGTAGTCTTGGAACCGCTCGCCACCGAACACATTTGCGAAGAAGCCTGCAGCATCGTCAACACCAACACCACCCTCCTTCTCCATCATCTTTGCACCATTCTTGTCATATACAGTTCGGAGATTCTACCGCCATCCCTGAGTATGTATAACCTTTTCAATCTACGACTGGGGATGCTTACTGGATCTGACAGAACCTGGTACGCCTTGCTGTTGACTTTTCAGAATCTCGACAACTTTAAGGACTTTAAGGATACACACCTAATCTCCTTGAACATCTCTTCGGCCTCAGGAGACGGGTTCTTGTCCGGATGATACTGTTAAACATGACCGTATTAGCACTCCTGCGTCAACTACGGAAGTGAAATATACCTTAATAGCTTGTTTGCGGTACGCCTTCTTCAAATCAGTGTCATTCACATCTGGCTGGACCCCCAGCTATCCCCCATTAAACACTGCATAAGCAATGGCTGCTATTTTCAATGCAAAAAAGCTGCATACCAGATCGTAGTACTCTGTCTCCACAGGTGCCATTTTGGAATAAGTCCAAGATTATTTGAGAGCTCTAGATGTCTAGTATTTGTAGCAGAGATGTATGCGAAGAATAATCAAGAGGTCGAGGCAATTTCACAACACAATGAGGAGACCGACGAGGGTGATGAGAGTAGAAACGATAGATGATGAGGGAGCACTTCAAGCCCAACCGCCCCTGGCTCAACAATTGACGTACGCAGTTTGCCGAAGCGCGCCTCTGGCCCATGTTGTACTGCGGGTACGATAGATATAGTTTTGAAGCTACACTAGAATATGAAGACAGCCATAAAAACATGCGGAGTAGATGCTAGATAATTCAATAAGGATAGTGATGCAAGTGCGTAGAGTGTCAAAATGTGCAAACGATATAATGAATACAGTCAGAGAAATCCCACCAATACTCAAACCCCCTGAATCCGACGATGCTATGACAACATCAAGCGTCCTCACCTCCTCCTGCAGAGGAAGAGAATCGCACCATCTTCCGAGGAGTCAATTCCCCAGAGTTGGACTCACTCGAAAGAGTCGAAACAGCCGTGTTTGAGGTCACAATGGACGATGCAGAATTCTTCCGCATCGGCTGCAGTAGACGTGACATACTCGACTGCAATCGTGACGCAAACGTCGTCGGCCGTAGGGAGTTACTTCGGTTAGAGCGGGGTGTTGATGGTCCAGTAGTTGAAGTTAGTGTGGATAGGGACGTGCGAGAATCGGAGGGTGTTGAAGGAACTATTAGCGATGGGTGTGATGCTGACTGTGGTACGGCGTTGGATGTCTTGAGAGCAGAGCGTTGAGGTGGCTGTGGCAATTGAATAATAGTAGGCGGCGCCGAGTCTCGTCTATGGTGGGTGGGGCGTGAGGAGGTAGCAACAGGCGTATCATATAAACGTGTTCGGGGATTGCACGCTTTTGATGAGCCTAAATGAGGTGTACGAGACATATGTAGACCCATAGCTATCTGTTGGACCGTAGGGCTCGTTTGAGGACGGCTGAAGAAGTCATCACGAGAGGATGCAGGAGAAAGGCTCTCCTCCGGCGTCGAATACATGCCAATGGCCTGTTGGCGCATTAGTTGATCGTGCGGGGCCAAGACACCCTTCAGGCCACAAGTACTCACCGACATCCCCTCTGCTTGTTTCTTCCCTGCAGCACCATACGATAACGACCTCTTTACACTACTAATTATTCTTGAAGTAACTTTCCCATTGCTGGATGAGCGTTGGCTCTCTCCGAACATCTGAAGGGAGTTTTCGGCTAGTTCAAGATCGTGTGATGTGCCATAGGGAGTTCGGAGCTGAGGACGACCGCGAGCCCGCACAGCTAATTGACCTGGAGCTGTCTGTGGCCTTGATGAGCGGCGTCGAAAGTCATCCATGAGTTGTTTTGACGTCGTCGTCGGGTGTGAGATGGATGTTCGTGGCAAATAGCACGGCCGGCGTTCCTGTTCGAGAGGACTTTGGGCGTTAATCCGGCCTCCTACGTGTAAGCACTTACATACTTTTTGATCACTCGACCCCGAATTCCACCTCGTGTGCATGTGCTGTTCGCATAGCCGTCTTACGCAGTGTCTCGCCCGGCAGAGGAGATAATATTTCGCATGCACGACAGTCGATACGGTAGAGTACAAGCAGCTCTTGGTTCATTAAAGCTACCTGGTTTATCTGTTAGCATATATAATCGATAATTATCACTGCTTGACTCGCAACCGGTGGTCCGAACCAATCATAATAAAGCGCTGGATATTTTACAGTTAGTTATATAGTAATTGTTTGAGACAACTAAAAAACTATGACCGCCGTGTGAACCGTAGCTACATACCAAATAAGGAAGGAGGTCTAGTTCAACTTGAAGCTTAAAGCCCCAGCGGGTTTCCTCTTCCTGCTTTCCAAGTCAGTATAGCTTCCAAATAGTATATCCGAGTCTCCTAAACCTCATACTGTTGCGTTTATTGAGCTTGATCAGGGTCAATACTAACATTCATCCCTTGGCCCGACTACTGCTTTCCCTCGATTTATCCAACCAGGGAGTCCCTGCCCAAGATCTACAGCCCCTAAATATTGAATCAACGAAGGGGGTTAAATACCGTCGCTTATTTTTAGCACAAAGGGTTTTATATGTCTAGATTTTTGATTCCGTTGGCTTCAGGTAGGCGAGTTCCAAGTATTATGCGGATATTAATACGCCAAGGATGAATGCCTTTGTGATGTCTAGGACACTCCTGGGGAGACAAGAAGATGCCACGCTACAGGGAGATTTGGTGGGGTCTTATATTGTAAGAAACAAATGAAAAAGTACTGCTGATACTGCTCACGACCGCCATTGAATATTGAATATTGAATCATGTCCTAGGACTGCGGAATCCCGACTTCTCTGGGAGCTGGCATCTACTTGTGCATCCGCGAGAATGGTGGCTTCTCCGCTCCCTGATATTCCGGGGTCTGTCATGGTTGATGCCAGTAGTCGCAACATCACCATAGCTCGAACAACATCGTGTTGGCCTGGCAGCCGGCAACTGGTCAACGTCAATATACTTACTTTAATATTCAATGTTCATGGTTACCTTATGTACTTAATGACGGTTAAGAGCGATATTGTGAAGGAGGTAATGCATTTCTCGCTAGTTTCGCCCGCTAGGACACATCCGAGCACACATACGACTTTGACTTCTTGTCGTACTACTACCAGCTGCTTACACACAAAGGAGCAACTGATCCGAAGAGTCCTGCAATTGCCGACTGTTATCAAGCCTCGACCGTAGACACATCGTTGATCGCGATGAACTTCAAAGATCTCAGTGATGCGCCTCTTTCCTAATTTGTAACAATTCCCAGCTCAGAAACGCGCGCCTCGATTTTGAAGTCTCCCACCACGAGCTCGTAGTTCTCCCCGTTGTCCACGGCCCATCTGGCGATGGAAAGGCCTCTGGGGCCTCGAGCTCAACCCGACAAGCGTAATGCTGCGTATGAATCTATCTTTGGCCGTCCAAGTGCCTCTCACCACCATCCATCGTCTCAAACCTCTTACGACCCTTACGCACAGTCCCCGTATCAATATCCCGCCACCAATAACGAACAGCATAGCGGATCTCTTGGTCGTCGTACATCGTTCACCTCGACGACGGCGCCCTCAATAAGTCACGCCCCGTCTCCCCCCGTTCCAAGCGCATACACCCAGCAGTATTGTCCTCCTCAACAACAGCCCTATCCACCGGGGGCCCCTACAGCCAATTATGCTCGTTCCAGTACCCAATCTCTCAGACCACCGTCGACAACGAGTCGTGCAAGATCGGTTGGTCGGTCCACAGGGGTCATAATCCCATTGCCCGAGGAGCCTCCGGACCCAAAGCTTGAATCCCTCACCCGTGCTGGACTCACGCCTGCGCAAGCTTATCAAGCACAAGTTTATGCGAATAACCCTAGCTACCAGAATCAAACACATCCTGATGATCGCCAGTATTTGCTTGCAGAGTCACCCCGCATCGGTTTAAACATCGAGTCAGAAGATGGAAGGCTAGGTCTCGACTTTGGAAACACAGACGTAGATGCTGAGGGAACACATTACGAGACCTACAGTCAGCAATCTGCAGGAAATGCGCCGTACTCACAGTCAAATAATGTCAGATCCCGCCTCTCACCCGCCTCGACCTTTGCGCCCATTGCTGAACAGCCCGTAGCCTCGAGCTCTACTAGTCCTTACCCACTCCAGCTGAACACTGCAGTGAATGCTGCATTTGCACCTATCTCCAACTCGCCGGGCTCATCTACGCTTGTCGATCCCTCCCCAACCACATCTTCCTATACTACCACACCATCAACCGGACATCCGTCTGGGCGACGTTCTTCCGAGTCGTCTAGGACATTGCCTGGTCCAGGAAATCGACGAGAAAAGATCTCACAAGACCGTTCACGATCCATGTCTGCGACCATCCCACAACAAATGCGCGTTATGCTCGAAGGCGGGCGTCGTCCACCAAACCCAAGCCCCAAATCCTCTGCATGGCGCGAATCTGGCGACTCCACTCCTCCGAAACGGAAGAAGCGTATGCCAGTCATTTATCCCGCGTTGCTCTCTCTCGTTGGTCAAGCCCTCAAGGATTCCATAGTCCTAGGGGATCTGGTGAAAGACGGACTCACGTATAAAGATGCATTCACCGGACGCGAGGCCGTAGACAAAATTGCCTCTATCATCAAGACTACGGACCGGAATTTGGCGCTGTTACTCGGTCGCGCGCTGGATGCGCAGAAGTTCTTCCATGCTGTCACCTATGATCACCGACTGAGGGACACATTGACCGACCTATACCAGTTCCCCACGAAACTCCCTAGTCCGTTTGTCAGCGGCGAATTGGCCTACCTGGATGGTAATGGTTCTACGGACGTCATCGTTAAGGCGCCTGCAGACCCTCTTATGCACAGCGGTCTCGACAGGCAAGCAACTGTTCTTGTCAAGCAGAGTCGTGGCGGATCAACGGAGTCTGGACTGGAGAATGGCCAGCGTGACGGGTCCCCTTCTCCTCCTGATTCCCTCAAGTCACCGGAGGGACGTCCACGCCGCGGTTCTATTACTTCTGATGAAGTTCTTTTGCCGTCTGGTGTCTTCACGCTCCTCACAGATTGTTATTCTCCTACATGCTCCAGAGATAGACTATGTTACTCAATAGCGTGCCCCAGACGTCTTGAGCAGCAGACACGGTTAAACATGAAATTGCAACCAGGGTTAAAGAAACAGATTAGCAAGGAGAGTCTTGGCGAGATGATTGTACGTCTGCTTTATGTATCCATTCAAATTTTCATTGTTAACGACGCGTACAGGAACCAGGGACGTTATGGATACATTCAGTGCCTCAGGCTGTTGTCGACAGCGTGTCGGACCAGGAAAAAAAGCGACAAGAGGCCATCAACGAAGTTATATATACTGAACGGGATTTCGTTCGAGATATGGAGTATTTGCGGGACGTAAGTCGTGTTTAAAACATATCAGTCGGGCTGCTATACTCATGGCCACTTGACCTCAGTTATGGATGAAGCCTCTGCGAGAATCAGATATTATCCCAGAGTCGCGGCGCCAAGACTTCTTGGAGCAAGTCTTCTGGAATATTCAAGACATCATTGCCGTCAATATTAAGCTTCGGGACGCCTTAAACAAACGACAAAAATCCTTTGCGGTGGTTGAACAGATAGGTGACATTCTGCTGGACGCTGTGCCAAACTTTGGGCCTTTTGTCAGTTATGGAGCCCACCAGCTGTACGGCAAATTTGAATTTGAGAAAGAGAAGAGCTCTAATCAAGCTTTTGCGCGGTTTGTTGAGGTATTTGCGGCGGTTTTCGAGGATCCAGTCGACTTACTGATGACTATATCGCATCGTAGGAAGTTGAGCGGAGACCTGAATCTCGTAAACTGGAACTCAACGGATACCTGACAAAGCCAACTACCCGACTTGCCAGATACCCACTGTTACTCGAGGCCGTCCTCAAGCACACACCAGATGACAACCCGGATAAGACCGCGCTGCCAAAGGCTGTCGAAATCGTTCGGGAGTTCCTGAAGGCCGTTAATGCCGAAACTGGCAAAGCCGAGAATAGGTTCAACCTGCTTCAGTTAGACCAGCAGCTCGTTTTCCGAGCTGGTGAGCAAGTTGTGAGTGCTATCGTGTTCATACCGGGTTTTTGTTACATGTCTTGCAGGATTTGCGCCTGCGAGAGGAGGGCCGCGAGTTAGTTTACAAGGGACCTCTCAAGAAGCGCGGAGGAGGTCAAGGGGATAGCGCAGAGCTGCTTGTGTTCCTTTTCGATCATGCACTTCTCATGGTGAAGCAGAAGACAAAGACTGAACAATATAAGGTCTATCGTCGGGTGAGTGGCATTATGCTAGTACCAGTAACATGCCGTAACTTTGCACCTGTAGCCGATCCCTCTAGAGCTGCTCCTCGTTTCAGCACCCGACGACGATCCTTCGTCGGCCTTGAAGAGTACTTCTCGAAGTAAAGCGATGTTGTCAAAGAACTCGCCCCATGCACCAGTTATACCAATTAAGGAAGCCAAGGGCGGATATTCCATCACTTTTGTGCATCTGGGGCGCAAGTACTACCAGATGACACTCTGGGCAAGTACATATGTCAGCCAGCGAAAATGGGTTGAGCATATCACTCGTCAACAAGACCTCATGCGCGACCGCAGTCAGTTCTTCGAGACTGTAACCTTGAGTGAGGGCTTTTTCAATGGCAGTAACAGGGTGAACTGTGCGGCGCCGTTTAGTAAGCCTTGATCATCAAGTCCTTCAAAGCGTTAAATTAACTGGCTTTTTCTTAGGTCAAGGCCGTCGGGCGGTTTACGGGACGTTTGATGGTGTTTACATATCTAATCTGTGGGAGCCGCATCGAGAGCCGATGAAAGTTCTCGCGCTTGCAGATGTGACGCAAGTGGATGTACTCGAAGAATATCAGCTCCTCATTGTTCTTGCCGGTAAGTGGATCAGACACTGTAATTGCGCGTTATTTGGCCTTCATTTGACCTTCATTTGTCTATAGAGGGTGTTGTCGTTACGTTCCCATTAGACGCTTTGGATCCCAGAGATCCTACATCCGGCGTCAAACGAGCGAAGCGTATCGCTTCCCACATCTCATTCTTTAAGGCTGGTATCTGTCTGGGTAAAACCCTCGTGTGCGTTGTGAAAGCTAGTGGTCTCTCGAGTACGATCAAAGCTCTTGAGCCGATCGACACGCAAACTCGCGGAAAGAATAAGCCCACATTCAAGAAAATTCTTCAGGGTGGTAATGATACTCTTCGCCCTGTCAAGGTCAGGATAATACCTTCCGTTAATGGTGGCCATAGTCCTGACAGTTTGATAGGAATTCTATATCCCGGTTCAATCGAGTTCCATCCACTTCCTCAAGACTAGGTTATGCATCGGGTGTACTAATGGCTTTGAGATTGTCGATCTCGAGACTCTCGATACGCAAGGTCTGCTTGATCCTGCGGATGCTTCGCTGGATTTTGTGCGCAAAAAGGAAGGACTGCGTCCCATGGCTATATTCCGAATCGAGAACGAGTTTTTATTGTGCTATGATGGTAAGTGCTACGCTATATCCCGTCTATTGTATTAATTGTCTGTGTAGAATTTGCTTTCTACGTCAATAAAACTGGCTGGCGGTCGAGGAAGCAGTTCATGATATGTTGGGAGGGGAGTCCAACTGGCTTTGGTGCGTCTTGTCAAGGCAGTTATCTGATCACGAGGCTTACCTAGGCGGGATGATGTAGCTCTCCATTATCCGTATATCCTTGCTTTCGAACCAACATTCGTTGAGATTCGAAGTGTCTTAACGTCTTCAATATCCCAAATCATTCAGGGCAATAACTTGCGGCTTCTATTTGCCGACACACCACCCTCAACCACCAACTCTCAATTCTACGGCTCGTATCAGCAGTCCTATAGCGGATATAATCAGTATGGCTCGCCTCCGGTTAATGGCTATGGCGGTCGGGCCTCCCTACAGAACGGCCACGGCTCACCATATCCTAATCCCTACCAACCACGTCCCCCTTCGACAGGTCGTGACGAGATTATCATGGTATCGGATGATCGCATTATGAGAGTGCAACCTCGTGTTTAGTTGTGCAGCGACTCTCACCTTCTTTTGTCGTGAAACTACTGCCTTTACCGGAAACCCGTACTCGCTGATTCGGCTTTCCCCGTATCATGTACGGGCCTTTTTTGTTTTTGTTTTTTGAGTTCTTGCTCTGCCCTTTATCGTATTCTTCATTGCATTTCCATATATATCCTACACGCATCTGTAACTCTGCATTGTTAACTTAGGAAGCTCACTGATATACATCTCGCATTTTGAGTCGTGTTGTATTAGTTGTTGTCAGATCATTCGCGGAATTTAGTCAAACATCTAGTAAAGCTGTTTTGGCCGGTATGTAAACTATCAGTGGGTGCACAATGAGGATGCAACACCTACAAGACGGTCCCTGTCAATTCAAGCACTGGCATGATGCGGTCTTCGGTGTCTCAGTTTATTATCGTGTTGACCACGTGGCAAAGACGTGTATGTCTTGACAACTCCTGGAAGGTTGGTCAGTACATATGGAAAGGGTAGTGTTACACACGAAGTATGGAGGCTTTGTTCGAGAACCGCTGACATACTTACGCCAGGCAGGACAAAAAGTAATCGGTGATACAGCACTGGACGGCCGAGGGAACCGATATTTTTCTCTACATTATTATCGAAAGGCCTGTTTGAATTTCGTTTTGCGGCTGAACTTCAATGAACATTGCACACCTATCAAGTTACATTCCGGTATATTCCACCTGTCCCAGGGGTTCAACATCACGTCGTAGTACTTGCATTGAAGACTTACAATGTCTTCGAGCATGTAATTTTGCTGCGTGCGCAGCAGCCTAGAGATTGCGGTGTACTGGGGGGCCGTGAGGTCGAAACAGAACCGCCGCGAAACGGTGTGGCGGAGTTTTGTTTCATCGTCGGTGATGGGAGTTGCCGAGCACCCGGTAGACGCCATAGAGTACAAGGACTAGTGAGTTATGGAGAGCTCACGGTAGACATCGTCCACCTCGTTCAATTTTCGTAGAACTCGGGTGTAGAGCTGCAGTCGAGCAATCTTTGTGGCCGTGCGAATATAAATTTTGAGGGAGGATGGACTATAGTCGTTTGGCACGGTCCATTCATCAGAACTGACTGTGTTTGTGCCATAAAACCTTTTTTAAAAAATAAATAAAAATAAAATCAACACATGAAGTTTGTCAGAAATGGTACACAGATTCTCTCCTTGCCTTAGTAATTTTTGTAGAGGCAGTGCAGAAAGACAGAGATCCAACATGCCAGGCAGTCGGCTGAGGTGTGTCCGCAGATGGCAGTCGGAGTTTGAATCTAGAGTAGCACAACGAACGGATCTGACCTTGGGCTCAAGCACCCTCTTGCTCTCTCATCCTCGACGGCTCTGGCCCACTGATAAATCCCTCTCGCCACCTACGCCTTCGACTCACCCAGAGCAGCTCAGAAATCTTTTTTCGAGTCAACCAAAGCTCATTCGTTATTTTCCCCTCTTCGCCAGCCATAACTGCGTTTCAACTGCCCCATCATGGCCTTAGCGGCGGCCTTTGGCACACAAATCACCCTCAAGAATGGGGACGAAGTAAAAGTAAACGGTATGCTATACTCACCTCTCCTTTCGTTTGCGCACCGCAGCTGATTTTTTAAAAGACCATGTGTATTGTTCACCGAGTTGGTCTATCCGCGATGGCACCCCTTACTCAGTGGCTCGGATAATGGAGTTTCTTCCCGCACAAGGGGTCCCCACTTTTGACGAAACTGGGAAACGAAACGGCCCTCTTACGCGTGTACGACTGGCGTGGTATTATCGTCCCAGCGACGTGAGTGACCGTACCGTTGCGGACTCTCGTCTGCTACTGGCGGCTATATATTCCGAGGTCTGCGAAATCAGCCAGCTGCGTGCAAAATGCTACGTTATCCACCGCGACAAAATTTCAGACCTTGCTGGGTGGAAGAAACGGCCAGACAGATTTTATTTCCAGCGTTTATTTGACCCTTGGATAAGAAAGGAATTCGAGGTCATACAGGCCAGCAGTGTTCGAAACAGTACGTGGATTACTTCCCAAATCGCCCCCAATGGCACAATATACGTGTAGCTGAAAACATCACTGATATTAATCTCAATAGTTCCTGAGGAGATACGAGAGGTGCTCGTCTCGAGATACGAATATGTTGTAGCTGAGAAAGAAGTTGTACCCGACCTCACCGACAACCTGCGCACCTGCGCTACCTGCGAGAAATGGTGTCCCCCGTAAGTCAAAACTCCCCTGTGCTTCTCGTCTGACGATCCCTCTCTTCTTCGATGGTCGATTGAATTACATTTCACAGACAAGAGACTGTCCAATGCGACAGATGCAAGAAGTTCTTCCACATGGCCTGTGTGAATCCGCCTCTGCTGGCCAAACCCAGTCGGGGCTACGGCTGGACGTGTGCGCCATGCTCGCGAGAACATGAGGAGGAGGTCGATAGCCACCAGGTCGCCCGCCATCTCACTCCCGTAAACTCAAAGCCCAAGTCGAATGCTCCTCCACCCAGAGGAAGGGGGAGACCTCGGAAAGATCGCATGCAGGCAGAGAAGGAGGAGAACATGGAGATTAAACACTTTAAGATGTGGCCTTTCAGATATTTCGGGTACGAATTCTTCAAACTTGGTTTTGTTTTTTTTATTGTTTTTATTGATATTTTGCTGTCGTTGCAGGCAGTACACGGTAGCGGAAGACACGTTGGGTGAGTGAAGGGCAGTACTGGCAGACGCTGTGATCCTTTGGCTGAAGATGGCAACCAACCAAACATAGATCCTGACGATCTCATCTTCCCACGGGCCGCTACTCGGGTAGGCCCGAAGTACCAAGTAAGCGCCTTTCCTACCGCGAGCACGGATGTCGAAGGCCCGGCGGTCCCAGGTGCGACAAGTTCTCCTACAATTTATTCGAATTATTCTTGACATTGTATAGGCGAGGATGAGAGAGGAGGCGAGAATACAATCGAGGTGCTCAGCAAAGTATGTGATATGGCATCGTCAGAAGGTAACAGTGATACATTGTTACTCTGGAAATCAGCGTACTCACAAACCTGTTATAGTTCAAACATGTAGGTCACAAGCCTCCAAATTTCCAGACCAGCACATCTAACAAAAAAAACAGTGGAGACTCTCAAACACGGTCTCACGCGAAGCGAGAAATTCAGGTACAATGTCGACTGGCTCACTGAGGTTATCCGTAGATTCAGCGACGCATGGTTGAGCGGACACTCGTTCACCAACGTCAGTATGAAGTCCCCCATGAGACTCGAAAAGGTCGGTCGATCTTTGACGACTTCCATGAACGGTGATTGACCATGAGATTTGCAGTGGAAGAAGACCGAGACGCCGTACACTGACCGTGGGTGGTCGGACGCCGAAATCGCCGCCTTCGAGGATGCCCTGATGGTCCACGGGGCCGAGTTACGTCCTGTGAGAGAAGAAGTTGGAACACGGGCGATGAATGAGGTCGTCCGTTTCTATGGTCACTGGAAGAAGTGTGTGGTTTTTCCTTTAACTTCCAGAAGATGTTCATTGCTTTTATTAACACCGACGCATTTAGTGCGAAACTTGGAGAGCAGAACGCTCGGATTAGGGCGGCACGCGCTGTTGGGAAACCTGATCCAGATCTTGCTGCTGCTGCCGACTCGGACGATGAAGGGTCTGTGGTGACTGAACTCACGCGGACAGATAACAGCTGTGGTGCTTGTCGAACGAGGGAATCTGATACGTGGTGGAAGGCCCCCAAAGCTCTCGCTCTCGCTACGAACGTTCTTTGCGACAACTGTGGCATTAGTTGGAGGAAGTATGCGGATTTGAACGTCAGGCCATACCGAGAGGAAGTCATAGTCAAGCCCAAACCCTCGGATAAGCGAGAGGGGACACCATTGGCTGCGCCAAACTCGAAGCGTCAGAGGGTAAGTCTCCCACAACTACAGCTGAATATCACGAAGCTCAATAGAGTATCCAGACTTCTGTGTCAACAACTACGCCTCCACCCGTTGTAGCCCCGCAACTGCGTTGCTTGGCATGCCATAAGAACGGACCTTCAAGCAAGATATTGCGTTGCCGCCAATGCCAACTCCGAGTTCATCCCGGTAAGTTATTTTCCTTGTACCTGAATTACTTTGACTGAACGCCTTGATAGGTGCATGCGGAGTAGTAGTCGATGCAGCGACGTTCGACAACTGGACCTGCGAGCTATGCCAGAACGACAAGAGTTTAGAAGCCTCTCTAGTACGTCTCACACCATTTCGTCCGCTCGAGCTCTTCTCACCAGGTTATAAGAAACACGACTGTCTGTTGTGCCCTCGAACAAAACGAGACCCCAAGAAAAAGTCACTCTACCCACCCCCTGATTCTTATTTGCGCGCGTGCAAGCCTACCGAAGGACAAGGCTGGGTCCATGTCCTTTGTTCGGTATTTGTCCCTGAGGTGACCTACACCGATGCCACGAGATTACGTCGTGTGGAAGCTATCAGCACTATTCCCTCGTATCGTTGGATGAATGTGAGTCGATTCTTCTCCGCCTTGACCAGTACTAATGGACGCCATGCATTAAGAAATGCACACTATGTGACTCTTCTGGTGGAGCTGTAGTCCGCTGCAGTGATTGTCCGGCCGAGTATCATGTTTCGTGCGCATGGAAGGCTGGTCACAAATTCGGTTTCGAGGTGCAACCAGTGAGCCAATTGATGCTTCCTTTGACTGCAATGACCTAGCTGAAGCCAACACTTGTAGGTTCAGACAAACAGGAAAGATTCCACTACAGTGGTCGATTTCAATAGTGCATCTGGTGTTATGGTTCCTTTGGTCACATGTAAAGGACATCCTCAGCACAGGAGGCAGACGTTCGGCATTTGCGAGACGAATGAGGGCGGGGAGGTATGTGACAACGCCTCAGGTGTCTAGCTACAACTTAATACTGACTGTCTCCCAACAGACTGCTATGCAGGCCTACTGTAAGAACTACAAACAAACAGAGCTCGGAAACACCCACGGCTTGCTGCGCAAAGCCCATCGACTAGACGAGATACTAAACACCGAAGACTCCATTGACTCAGAGAGCTCACAGTCATCCCCCGACCCAGTATGCTCGCGTTGCCATACCGAGTTCTCTCCGTTGTTCTACCCTACACCACCGTCTACACCACCAGGCGACTCTACACCGAGCTCGACGTCTCAAACTTGGCTCTGCCACCGATGCCACTTTACCGATCAACAACGGAATGGTTCCATCGTGAACAACCATCGAGGCCACTTTGGTCTCAACGGGATTGTTGGCGTAAATAACGTCGTCAACGGTGTCAATGGCATAGTCTCTGTATAGCTGTTATCACATTCGAGTTCTCCAAACTGTTGTTGTTGTGTTACACGATTATATGTACTAAGGATATGGTATAACTTGCAAGGTAGTCGTTTCTGATGTGATGAAAGGAATTGTAATACAACTGTCAAATCAAGACAAGCAAATAATCAAGAGCGAGTAAAAAAGCGGAAGGGTAAGAGGACAGTTGAGATGTAAAATCATGGTGAGTGTCTAGTTTATGCTTTTACCCTTTTGTAGAATAATATATACGCCGGTTTACCCTATGTATGACGCGAGTTAGTGCCAATTGAAAACGCGAGTGTCTGCTCGATACTTACTACAACATCCTTCGGATCTGCCGTTGTTATGCGGCTATCATCACAATACAGCCACCCACCACGGGAGGATATGAAAGCAGTATCTGACGTATTTAATGAGCGGACACGAACTACGGAGAGGTAAGGATTACTCACAATGGCCACTGCTGAGAGTACCGAAGTGATTCGTGACACCGTAAAGGTCATACCTGTATGGCGGCATCTGTGCCCTCGGATCGTCAGGATGCAAGTTCTGTGTCCCTCTTGCGCCTGGGGGAAGTGGTGGAGGCATATAGTTCGTAAGATCAAGATTCTTAAGTGGGAAGTCGACTGCAGTTTCGATCTTCTCTGTAAAGTGTCCCTTTACCGAGAAACGTTTCAGGTGAATCAACAGCACGGGCGGTAAGCGAGCAAGAGACAAAAGCTTCGTGGCTTTCCGGAGCACCTTGCACTTAGGGCAATGCCTTAATAACAAAAAGCTCAGATCATTGTTAGACAGGCACAAAATATGAAACACATACCATGCATCCGACTTCTCTAAGACTTCCTCCTTGACAAACGTGTCCAAGCACTGTTGAAGGGTGACCTTATTGAGACCTCGGTGTTGAGGTATGGGTAGTGTGAGGTACATGAAGGTGTTATAGGTCGTCGACGTCTAAACAACATATCAACATGCAGAAACATAGATATTCCAGCGACAAACTCACATGGTGGCAAGAAAGACATTCTAATCGACTTCGGTATTGTCCTTGAAAGTAATCGACCACCAGGCTATCATCACGCAGCCTGTACATCTGCCATTGTTGCTCGCTGGCGAGCTGAGTAGGAAGCTTCTCAAGTTCTGCTTCTATTTCCGGGGTCATTCTACTGTGCGGCTTGTCGAGTACGCGGTTGAGGTCCTCATGTAATCCATCAAGCAACGAAGCAAGGAATTCTTGTGAGTCATGTTGTTCCGATCCAGCGAATTGCTTAGCGAATGTGCACACCGTACGCTGCATATCGGTCAGCATATAAACTTCAGACACAGGGAAGCAGGTTAAGAGTGGACGTACGCGGAAAGGAAGAGGCGTCAAACTGGCCATCTCGCCTTGCCACAATTCGCGTAGGAGATTTGCGAATGCCGACGCAAGTTGCCCTTTCGTGCCCATGGGATTTACCATATTTACAGCATTCTTCCATCGGCCATCTTCGAAAGCTGTCAGTGCCGAGTATTCCAACAATCTGAGTGGGCGAACATACCGGTAAAGAATCGCGCGAATGGAACTGTGGCGCTCAGACACTGGATGGTTGAGTTCATGTAGCATGTATTGCCCAAGTTCTTCAGCCCAGACGTTCCAATCTGTATATCAGCCCAATATGTAACGGGATAGTCCGACGGAATTGTTGGTGGCCTCGGACCAACTTGCTGCTGAGACATGATCCTTGGACGATTATCCTGTCTCTCGAGGCTCGACGAAGCAACGGCTGGTGGAGGTCTCAGGATGTGTTGTGATGATAGTTCAGGATAGTCTATCGGAGGTCGATTCGACATGACGAACAGTGCCTCTTGCGACTGGTCTACATAATCACTTTGTCGACGGCGCAGAGGCGAAGGGTTGATAGAGGCTTGCGGAGGTAAGGAAACAAGGCTGCCTGTAGGAGAGCTAAAGGAAGATCCAGACATCTGTGGGGAAATTGTACGATTGAACTGAGGATATGAGATTCCTGATGAGACCCCGGCCAATGATGGGGATGCGCGATGAGTAGCAACCTAGGTTTTAATTGTTTAGGTTCAAAATTATTAGGGACGACTCAGTTCAACTTACATGTGGGGGTATCGGAGAAGATTGGTGTGACGATACAGAATGAGAAGGAGGACGGGAGCCCATGGGTCGTACCGGCGGACGCTTCGACAAGTCCACGAAAGGAGGAGTAATCGCCGGCTCCTTGTGTCCTGCGCCAAACCCAGAACTACAGAGAGAAATGAGCTTGAGTGCAAGTGACATGTAGAAGGACTCTCACCGTAGGGCCAGAGGAATTTCTGGAGGTACAAGTGTCCCTGCGCCAGGGGGAGGCACCCATACCTTGTATTCTCCGGGCTCTGAATGAATTCCTCCTGATAGAGAACGCGTAAAGTGTGCTGAGTCGCCTAATGGGGGAGACACTAATTGATGTGACAATGGAGGAGGAGCCGAGAATTCCGCCGGCACCCTAGAGTGACCTGATATAACAGTCGAGTTGAGAGGTAAAGTAGGGAGAGGAGAAAGAGGTGGTACAGTTCCGTTGAGGAGGGGAGACACAGTCCCATTGATACCTTGGCCAGAATCGATTGATCGCATTGCATCCACGGAAGATCCAGGGCTTTCGAGATTACTGTCAGCACTACCGTGGACGACATCATTGGGAAACTGCTCCTTCCAACTTCGTAGACCTCCGACGAGTATCATGGGCATGTTCTTCAGAATTTTCCTAAACGCAAGCTCATAGATCGCTCGCATGAGCGCTTTGAGCGCAGGGGATTCACTGAAGGACTGAGATCCTTCGTCGTAGAGCGCAATCAAATCGAACTTGTCTCTGTTCGAGAAAAGCATACGTTCATGCCGCGTCGCAACCACCAGCGAATCCTCAATAATATCCGCATTGACACTGATGGAAAACTGAGTAATTAATATCATGTGGTAATGAATAAACTTACTTCTCCCGAAGCAACACTGAAGGTTCGATGCAGACTACTGCGTCTGCTTTGATGTGCTCTCGTTCAAACTCTTCACGAGTCCGAACGTCCAAAACCAGAACTTGGAAATTACTTCGCCCTTGGAATGAATGAAGGATTTCAGGGAAAAGAGAGTTGGGTATCGGTGGGGTTATCTGAGGGACGAGAGGTGACCGTGACGCTCCGTTAAGGGCAAGATTAGATGGCTTCTTCAGCACACGAGGCGACTTCGTTGGGGAGCCAGGTCTGCTATTGAAGGTATCAACACTGGGTATTGGCGTACTAGATGGTCGAGGACTGAGATCAATAGCGCCCATAGGGAATGGCTTCGCCACTTGTACAGGTGACTGTACTGAAATCGGCGGCTGGGTCTCTGCAATGGTTTCTCCTGTATGAGAATGCTTCGTAATTCCTGTATTCAATGGTTGAACGATGGAGTGTTTTATTGTATCCATTTCGTCTAATTCGTCGATAGAAGGGAAGGCGTGGTTGAAATCGGTAAGGCTAAGTCGATTGGTGAGGGGAGGAGATGATGAGGCAGATGAGGTTGGTGACGGGGGTCCAAAACTTGAGACGGGGATCAGTGTGTGAGGTGAAGGTCCTGTAATGGAAGGCGAACCAATGCTTGGAGAAGGGATGAGTGGGGAGGGGAGGTTCTGGATGGATATCCGTTGAGGCTTCGGCATCTCTGGTATGTTAGGGTGAGAGGCACTGTAGATTGACGGTGTGGATGGTATTGACGGTGTGTGCGGAACTGAAGGTGTAGACGGGGTCACTTGTGTCGACAAAACAGAGGGTAAGTGGAGATCCTTGGACATTCGCTTTGACGTTTGCTTCGTTGGTGCTACGGCCAAGCCTGCGTTCTGCAGTGCGCGCATCCGGTCCGCAATACTACCACCACCTGATTTTACGACGGAACCGTCTGCTGCATCACTATCAGATTCACTGCAGAAAGTCAGACGTAACACATGTGCAGAAACACTGCAGACGCACCGTGCAGCCACAGCTCTGTCCATTTCCGCCAGCTTTGATTCTATTCTCGGCATGCGATCCTTCATTTCAATACCCTCGTGCTGCAATAAATCAGATTACAGAGAGTGATATATCATACACACGCCTGCTTACCTGCTGAAAGTTCATAAGATCGAGGGTGAGGACACCTTTCTTGCCTGATAACATCTCCTTCCTGAACTCGTGTGCATCCATGAACATCGTAGCTAAACATGCTGCCTTTGTAAATGCACTCAAAGCTCCCCTGAGGTCTCCTTCACCCTCCTTCGTCTTGGCTATGAGGATTTGTTCCCGCGCATTTCGAAGTAACGAGGCTGGAGAGGCTCCGCGGACTTTCTGAGCCTGCTCCTTCGCAGCAGTCTTGATATCTGCGATGCTTTCGCGTTGTGTAGATGGCAATCCATTCTGCATTTCTACGAGATAGGTTTTCCAGTGAATAAAGCGGGCATAGATTGAAGAAGTGAGTGTAACACACTGTAGGTGGACGACCCGAAGCCTCTAAACGCTGGTGACAGTGGCAGGACAGCTACGTCGGGCATGGACCTGTGCGACGGATTGGTTTAACAGCTCCCGGGGAGCTTTAAAATAAAGATATCAGCAAAACAGGGTTATGGACGGCGGTGGTGAGGAGCAAAGAGCATGGAGTCGATGGAGGCCGCAGCGAGCTCAGCGGTACCAAGTTATCTTGTTATGGGTACCTGCACTCATCTGGGTGTCTGGGGTCCCCCTTCACTGCCACTATTATTTCTCGATTTTCGCGCTTTCAAAACTAAGCTCTCGACGTCCACGACCGGTGAGTACGTTCCTAGCTTTCGTGTGTAGTGACTGACTTGTTATAATTCTAACATCCATAGGCTAAATCATGGGTATCTTTTGCATGGGTTAATGTCCCTCATGGATATTCTTGGTGAGATCTTTCATGTACTGAACGGCCTTCCGCAGCGTCAACCGTCTAGGCTAGGTACTCCGACTTGTACATATAAGCCGGTCCGGAAACCAAGACAAGGCCATTTTTCATATGAAGAAATGATTTAAATTTCTTTGCAAGTAATTCTTCGTGCTATGGGACCAAAAACTCCTCCATTCCTACAAATATACAGATGTAAACCAACGAAACAGCAGCTCAAGTACCAAAAATACAGCATAATGATAAAAATGTCCGTGGGTAATCATATACACAGCCAAGCCCATCAGAAATACGAACGAATGAGGCGATTCCGGCGCTCTAGTAATCATGCATAGCAAGGTGCGGCCACTGACCGACTCCATGGTCAGTTCAGGCCATCTGGAGTTCGCTAGCAATTTTTACAGGATTAGCGGACGGTAAGTCCCTATGAAGACCGTCTACTTACAAGAAGTCTAAATGTCGTGTTTATACAATTATGCAGCGCATGACGTTGGACGACGTGTTCGACTCTTCATCGATAGGGACGTCGGGTTGCTCTACGGGGACGACAGAGCCGAGAGAAACCTCGAAGAATGCGTCCATTAATGCTCGAATGTGTCAACGAGTGAGTGGTAGGTGGTATGAGCGGACGAAGACGAAGACGAATCGTTTGAGCGTGCTGAAGGACCAGTCTCGCACTCTTCGTACTTATACCCTCAGTGCTTGTCTCTGTCGAGACAAAAGGCTTGGCCGGGTTATGTTTCCAAGGCCTGCCACACGTTGGTACGTGACCGCATATCTGTCAAGCCGTGAAAAGTTCGTATGGTGATAGGGTTAACCAGGCACTCGCTCTACTGAATCCGACAGTGACACTTATTGTATCCAGGTCTGCACGTCGCGCTCACTGTGCGCTCGCCGTACACACAATTGTAAAACAGTGCAACCTCGGAGAGCTTTCGGCAAGAAAGCCACCAGGAAGATATCAAGTATCAAGACCCATGGGAATAGAGCTCACTTTTGCGTATGGCATCATGCAATGAGGTGGGCCGCAAAGTCAATGCGTCGTCCTCGCAAAACAATAAACCAAAGTCGGAGATAGCTGCCGCGTGCGACGAGCGCTGACTACTTTGTGGCGGCCTCAGTAGAGACTGTCGACAAGTAGTCGAAAATGCTTTAAAGGAAGGCCTGAGAGCCGCGAGCCGCGGTACGGCGTCGACGGGCGATACATGTACCTATTGTAAACCGCGGTTGTGGGAACATGAGTCAAGACATATCACTTCCTCTGTAGTTTCGGTGGCCAGGATACCCACGATACAGCTTCTAACTAGAATGTCCGTACCCAGTGCGAGCAATGATTATAAATGATCATGCAGGTCTACTCGACGCTTGAAGCTTGATGTTGAGACCCATTTGGATTGAACTGGTAAAGACCGTTCTCTATGGAAATTAGAAAAGACTACATTTTTACTAATACTATGTATTATATGTAGGATGGGTTGGATAGCTAGTACAGAAAGAGTTATGATAGACAAGTATTGGTACAACGAGTGGGCATGTTGTATAGGAATGCGGGAAAAATGATAAAGATAGTATAGTTGCGTGCGAGAGATCAGTATGTTAAAAATGCGACAGAATCCATGATAGATAATACAAAAGAAACCGAGTGAACCGAGTGACTACAACTAAGGTGGACCGGAAGAGACCAGAACCCCAATGAATATGAGAACATAGGTCACGGCGGCGCAGGGGTCTCTTGTGTTTCAAGCATTGACTCCCTTTGCTTTCGCCGTTCGTCAGCAAGAGAAAGCATGGACTTGAGAGCTTTCTCTTGAACTGGTTTCGTGAGGACGCTATCCATGGAAAGTCAATAGAAGACAAAAGGCGAATCAAACCGGCACGTACTGATCAACCCCGGCCCCGTAAAATTCCTGTTGATCATCTAAAAGTGCATTCCCTACAACAAAAGAGTGAGCGACAACTCCAAGTCTGCGTTCGGCATACGGTGACCCACCTGTTACCCCTACAACGAAATCCTTCCTTCCTAGCTCTCGCAGTTTAGACACTGTTTCTATTCCGGATACAACCGGCATCTGGTTATCCAGGAACACGACAGCATACTTCTGCTCGTCCCCATAAGCAGAACCAGGGGTCACCATATCGAAAGACAGACCAGCACTGCCATTAATCTCCGAAGACGGTGTAGGACGTGCAGAAGACTGTCCGTTCAATATGAGGTCCAGGGCGATACTACCATTCTCGGCCGTAGAGACCCTACAACCAAGTCGGGTGAGCATGCGAGCCATTAGCTTGCGAGTGAGCGGGTCATCATCGACAACAAGCACGCGCAGTCCTGTATCCCATCCCTGAACGGATGACTGACTGTCAGAAGGCGTGTGCCCCGGCGAACTCTCGGTGAGTGTTTCATCGAAACCAAACCCAAATGAACGACGTGAAGGCAGTTGAACGAAATTGGGTCGAATAGTTGCATCGGACGATAACCTGGACGATGTTGGCGGTGGAGCTGGTGAGACTATAGGAGAGGATTCCGGGGTGGTCAATGGTAGAGACGGTGTCGGATCAGTGCCTGTCGACGAGTCACCAATAGTGCGTGTGAGAATCTTCCCTTGATCTTCATGTTTCGTGGATATCTCGACCATGCCGTCTACAGAATATACTATCAATAATCGTAAGAAAATAAAATTATTTCGAACGTACGCTGTTCCATGATAGAATGCATGGCTTTTGTTCGAGATAGATGCCTGCGTAATGCTAAAGACGAGGACAACTCCTTCCCAGGAGAAGTATCGATGTTAGCTCCGGGTGAAAACAAGTCTACCTCTTGACGTGGTGTAGTCGTCTGTGGCGTAAATTGGGGCGTATTCATACTGGCTGCCGCCTTAGCGCCAACGCCAAGGGCTGATCCATTACGGTTGAGAGGTTTATCAGACAGGAAATAGAAGAGTACAACTTACGCAACTCTACCCAGAACGTCGAACCACTACCGAGCTTGGATTGGACACCGAGTCTTCCGCCACTAAGCTTCACAATTTGACGGACGAGAGCTAAGCCTAGACCGGTCCCTTTACCGCCTTGTTGTCTACCGAGTTCGGTTTGAGTGAAAGCCGCTAACAAAAATACAAAGATGAGAGCGCGGAAATGGAAGCAAAAAATAGCTAGTGCTTACAAAACAAATTACTGTCCACCATATCCTTCGGCCGTATGCCAGTTCCCGTGTCGCTGACCTCGATCCTGACAACAATCCAACTCAGAGGACAGAGTTTTGTGTGGATAGAATTATGCCGCGCGAGATGATTCAACGATAACTGAACATGTGAGAACGCTGTAGAAAACGTATCAATGTACCCACAAATAAGGTGTTGAAGTGACAATTGGACTGACCTGGAGTGTGTATCTTCGTATTTGATTCATTAGTGAGTTCATCTCTTGTGTCATTGGGGTAGTCTGTGTGCGAGTTCGTAAGTGTCTCAGAATCCATATGCTGAGACGCTTGTCGTGTGGGAAGGACAAGCTTGGTCGTGATACTCAATTTTCCGCCTGCCGGTGTGAACTTGCAGGCATTACTATTCGAGAAAACTGTTAGCGTAAAGCACTGCAACCTACATATAAATATACACCAACCTTGCAAGGTTTGTCACAATTTGTCTCAACCTGGTTTCATCACCAACAACTATCGCTTCCTCCTCCCTATTCTTCGCCATCGCATCGACAATTTCATCATCACTGTACCCTCTAGCCTGATACAGCGCCCTCTTTGCAACTTCATCGATACTCTCATCCAACTCAGTCATAAACTCCAGCCCTCTCGCATCCGTGGCCAACCTCAGCGGCACAAACAACGACTTCATAACCTGGTGAAATGCATATGGCTTCGCCACACTCTCGAAACGCCCACTATCCATCCTGTTAAAGTCTAGCACGTCGTTGAGCACCTTAGACATCATGCTCAAACTTCCTTCAAGCGCAGTGAACTCAATATCCTGAGATCCGTCCACTCCTCGTGAGGCCGCCATGTTCTGTACCGCGAGAAGTGCCGTGTTAAGGGGTACGCGAACTTCATGGAAAACATAAGAGGTGAGACGGCGTTTGGAGTCTGCTGCTTTACGTTCGTTGACTTGTGCTTTCTGCGTGGCTCGAAACTGCACCTTGAGTTGTTCGCGAAGGGTGTAAAGTCTGCGCTCGCCCTGTAGACGCCCATTGTTAACGACATAAGTGAGAATCCATGCAAATGTGCCCACATTTTCACGCTGATAGTGGAGATATAGGAGAAACAGGTGGAAAATAACGAAATTGATTACGTCTGCAAAGGACGAGATGAGATTAATACCAAATCATCCCAGCTCATGTTTAAAACGCACTTCTTGTCCATGTATGCTTCTGAGGGACTATCATTCCCCATGCCCTTGAATGAGTAATATTAGTATATTCCTATGACGTTTCAATTGTGCCTTACAAGCTCATGAAAATAGTGGTCCCGATGAGATAGGGTAGTCGATCCAGGTACATACCAAACAGAGCGACTACCGGAGGTGCAATAGCAAAGCTAATTTAAACGTGAATATAGCTGTTGGATGGATTACGTGACGTACACTTACTAAAGGAGGCTCAGGAAATCCTTTGTACCACAATCCCTGTGTTGGGTGTAGAAGCCACATGTATACATGATCGCTACTAGGTATATGGCCCACATCCAGGTGGATATGGACAGGAACACTTGGAATATGATTCGGTGGTTGCGGGGGAGGTCGAACACGATCATCGGGAGGATGGGAAATGTGAACGTAGGTGCAATTCCCCAAATGAATATCTTGTCGGCAAGGAGTACGGGGTGTGGAACAAATGCAATGGAGACGACCCAATTCATAATGTAAAAGGTAGCGCAAAATATGGCAATAGGCTACTCACAATTCAGCTGGAAGAGGAGCTCGAGACAGAAAGGACAGCGTACTTTGCGGATATACCAGTTTTCTCTTCTATACTGCTCCTCAGACTGCTGATTCGAGAACCGAGTGTCGAAAAACCCATAGACCGCTGGCCATATGCTCCATCGAAGACAGGCATATATCTTGCACGCTGAAGTGGTGCTACCCGAATGTATCGACTCGTCGTCCCGTTCAGCCACCGTAGACAGTGTGGTTGTGCCGCCAGCGGCCGTGTTGTTGCAAGTCTTCTCACCTCCTTGCTCGGATGTATTGCATGATTTCAACTCGTCTCCCCACTCCCGCTCTACCACAACCTCATCTATTTCCTCTGCCTCGGCTAATGCTATACCCCTCTTGCTCGAACCCCACCACGCACCGTAGTCACCCTCCGTTATATCTTCTGTGTCGACGTCCACTTCGGATGATGAGGCTACCTGTCCCGCGCCAAACTTGCCTGTAAGCTGTTGCCATCCGGCTCGAAGCCAGTCCACCGTGGATTTCTTGAATCTTGTCTTCTTCCTCTGAGCGGGGTGGGATTGAAGGACGGGTACAGGAAGAAGTTCCCCCGTCGTCGAGCTCGAGGCTACTTTGACGCTCTGTGGGTGGGCATCCGGTGTTATTGCATTACCATGGCCGTTGTCGAACCCTCCTGCTTGCATATCGAGCTCTGCAGTGGTAAGACTGGACCCACGAATGGGGTCTTGAAGTCATAAATGTACTGAATAGAGTAAGTTTCGAGGTCAACATCACTCACCTTCCGTTCACCGCGAGGCGTCCCCCGAGCTGCTGTTCACGACGATGATAACGACAACGACGAGGATAGACGTGGAGGTGGAGGTCAGAGACTAAGAAACTTGGCAGCGGGTATTCTACTCTATGATTGCAAAAAAAATATTATTTTTGGGAAACGACAGATCGGGAGGCTTATTTTTACTTACCACCTCAGTGCCTTGATCGCATCTCAAATTCTCTAAGTACGGAGGTGGCGATGTCACATATACTATATACAGTAATTCTGATGACTTCTCTTGCTTACTTAATCTTGTGTGGGGTGGAATTATCCAATCGCCGTCGTTTCTAGAACTTGAGTTGTTAGGAGGTTAAGTTTTCACGACGCATTCTCTTATCCCGCATGGCCAAGCCCAGACCAAATTCATGTAACTATAAAGTCCGTAATTATGTAATACTATTTTGGCAAAACCCTGAGAATAATTAACGCCGAAAAGGTTCAAGGACCACCGTGACCGTGACTTGTGCTGTATGTATGTATAGCGTTTCTCACTGCCAGAGTTCTTCCGACCGACGTTTCGACCTCTTTAAACGACGACGACGACGGCAAGGCGTGAGGCAGCATCGAGCGACACGATCTGCAACGTGGCCTCGACGGCAAAGACTCTTGCCAACCGCTGTCCCCGGCCCTGTTAGCATGCCCTGTCCACGTACGTTTCTCGCCAGCAGAACAACTTTTCATATTAAACTGAATTCGTCAAACGGCCGTCCAATCTCCCAGCTCAGCATGGATAAGATACCCCCAAATGCAACAGTTACCACGCAAACGGTGGTAGCGGTCGGTGACACCGATCAGCTTGGTTTGCCGCCACCAGTGCAGCAGGCACCGTCAATCTCGTCACGGAAGACAATGAAGAAGACAAGAATTGACTCTGGTATCAAGAAGAATCTGCGGGTACATTGGGACAGACTGCTGCGCAAGATGGGAAACGGGACCGCACCGTCGTCTTCGTCCGCATTTGACGAAAGCACGGCGGGGGAGAGTAGTGGGTATCAGCGACCTACTCGTGTGGAGGACGTGGACGAGCCTGTGGACGAAGTTGTTGTGGACAGGGAATGGGCCGAAGAGTTGAAGTCTACGAGCGCGACACATTCAGATCATGGCGGCACCCCGGAGAGAGGAACAGGGAGCAATGCCATGGGAGGGACGAGTACTGACAGGGATAGTCTCGCGATGCATACGGATGGGTTCTGGGGACTCTGGACGCCACTGATATGGCTACGTTGGAGACTGTGGCCTCTCGTCTTGGGGTTCTTCTTAACAGAGTTTTTGGACAAAAAGTCTGAGGAGCACTATAACAAGGAGAACTGGTTCTTGAGGAAGGTCTGTGCGCTCATTGCCTGTTATATCCGTACTGACTGTCAACTCTGTGTACAGAGCTTAGCTATCTGGTCAGCGTGTTTCTACATCCTCAACTGGACCCTTGCTGTCATCGTCACTCCCAGGCCGACCGTTTTGCCGGACACCATATTCTACTATGTCCTAACACCCGTGTTCACGTTTCCTCTAGTGCTTATGGTCATACTCGATTTTCCTCGAGACCGTCCAGTGATCTATCAGGTCTTTCTCGGGCTATCAACGTGGGGATGGGGTATCTATCAGGTTATTTTCATCCATATATGCAACTTCTATCACCAGGACAAGCCCGGTCTATACTCATGTCAGGGGAAAGATTTCCTCTCGACGTTCTAGTAAGTACACGACATGGTCATAGACCACATCTACGTTGGTCACGCTGACCTGTCATTAGTTACACGACAGCTTTGCAAACTATCGCTCTCTTCGGCTTGAAGATGCACAGGTTCTCGGGGCTGGTAGGGATGATAACATTCGCTGTCGTGTATGTTTTCAATTCACCACATATGTATTTGAAACTCAACGCTTCTCTCATACAGAGGAGGTATCCTAGTCATTCCGGACAGGCGTCAGTTTACACGTTGTAAGTACTCGGGACCTACGGTTCACATGGGTTTCTGTTCTGGAATTCGGTACATTTTCCCGCTGACAATCACCAATTGCAGACATTGTAAACTTCATCGTCTTCCAGCTCTTCCTCCTCTATGTGCATTATATGCGCGAGAATGTGCGTATTCCTCCCTTCGGCAACGAATGAATTGTTTTCTAATACATATGTTTGATTATAAGGCCGAGCGTAGACTGTACACATTGCGTGACCAGTTAAAGATTCAATTTAGAGCAACACAAAAGGCGCAAGTCAACGAACGCAAAGCCGCAGACTCCAAACGCCGTCTTACATCTTATGTCTTTCACGAAGTCCGTGTACCACTCAATACAGCCCTCCTTGCAGTGCAGAACATGGACGCCTCCGGTACCGTTGCTAAGGCTCAAGAAATCGAGTTCAAGGCCCTCGAAGGTTCTCTGAGCATGATGTCCAAGGTTCTAAATGACGTTTTGGATTTCAACAGGATGGATAGCGGACGTTTTGAAAGCGTACTCAGGCCCTATGCATTCCATAAGGTCATGCGGTCGTTGTTTGTACCGTTGCAGTTGGCCACGGACGCGCGGGGATTAACCTTCGTGACAGATCTCGACAAGTCAATAGACGACGTGGCCAGGCGAGCCTTATACGAAGCTTTAGATGGTCTAACCGAGCAGGAGATCGACAAACGTATGGCATTGGACGAGGACGGTATCGTCGTCGGGGATGAAACTCGGCTACGTCAAATTATCACCAACCTGGCCAGGTAAGATTCAGCTCCTCTATAACTGACTCCCTTTCTTAAGTGCATGTATCACTAGTAATGCCTGCAAGTTCACTCCACATGGGGGGTCACTTACCATCAAGACTCGTCTTGTGTTACCTATCCGACCCGTTCGCTCTGTATCAAGCAGTGTTAAAGGGGCAAACAAGCTCCCGATGACACCAGGCACAATCGATACCACAACCAGCTTCACTGGTTCGTACCATCAACTTCTTTCAGTGACACTAACTATAACTCCATTAGATACTCCCAAGAGCGAATACGACGAACAGCAGCTTTCTGCCGCTCGGCTCGACCAGCACAACAGCATACATAACAAGGCTCCCCCAATAGAGTGCATTGTAGTACGTATCGAGGTCACAGATACCGGATGCGGGATAAGACGAAAAGACATGGTACAAAGCAAGCTGTTCTGTAAGTATGAACTCCGCACTGGCAGTTCCGCGGCTTTGGCTGATTCTTTATTCAGCGGCGTTCAATCAGACCGAGATGGGCAGACAGCAAGGTTCGTAGCGAGAAAGATGCTGCTGGTCATCCTTGTTCCTTTTTTTTACGCGTTCATTTAGGTGGGAAAGGGACTGGTCTAGGGCTTGCACTTGTGCGCCAGATTGTTAAGCTATCCGGCGGCCGCCTTGGTGTCCAGTCCAAGGTCAACGAGGGTTCAACGTTCTGGGTTGAAATACGTGAGTAATCGAACCATTATGTCAGGCATATCTAAACTCACATTCTATGAATGGTAGCACTAGGTGTCGGCGCGAAGGCCGTTCCTGGGCTTGTAGCCGTTCAAACACCTGACGGTTCACAGGATACGTCCGACATGAGCTTTTCTGAACTGATGAACAGCCCATTCGCGCCGTCTAAGGACGACACCCCGCCTGCACAAGTATTAAACGTAGGAACGCGGACTTCTTCCGCACTCCATAGTATCATGGAGCAAGGTGAGTTATTGTGAATCGAAGTGTACCACAACAAGCTCACGTACATACAGGTGGACTGGTTGAACTCTCTGCGAAACGTGGCGATAACTCTCTTGTGCTCACACGCACTATCGGCGATCCTCTCACAGGCACAGACGCATTTCCACAATCTGTCAATGAGGAAGCCTCGCCAACATCTGCCAATCAAGAGCTGCCCAACTCTACACTACAGAACTACGATGGCGTAAGGCCCAATTTCCTGAAACTTCCGGCGCCGCGGGACTTCTCCCTTCAACGGATAAACTCTTCTGTTGATGAATCGCCGCATTCGACAGTCATCGTGCACACTCCCGGAAACCCATCACCCCCGACGTCTCCAGGTCATGAGCCTGGTCTCAAAGTCCTTGTTGTGGACGACGACCCATTAACGAGAAAACTGATGTCTCGAATGCTCACTCGAATAGGGTGCCGGGTTTCCACGGCAGAGAACGGTGAAATGGCACTGGAGATGATTCTCGGTATGACCACTCAGACTCGGGTGACGCCTTCGTCAGAAGAAGCGGGTTACGGCGGGGGCTTTTCGAACGATGGTGCGGGTACAGTGTCATCCGCACGCATCTCAACAGGGTCAGAGGAGTACAAATACGCGATTGTGTTTTTGGACAACCAGATGCCGGTAATGTCGGGATTAGAGGCCGTTGCGAAACTGCGAGAGTTAAAGCGGCATGATTTTGTTATCGGTGTGACTGGTAGGTTGAAAACCCAAGGTTTTTATTAGTTAACTAACGCTTACGATTACTTTCAGGCAATGCTTTATTGTCTGATCAACACGAATATCTCGAAGCTGGCGTTGACCAGTAAGTGTTTAATGCGCGGTTACGTTTTAGACAACCGACCTTTTTTTGACCCAGCGTCCTCACAAAACCGGTCTATGAGAAAAGTCTACGAGCAATGCTCGCCATCGCGGAAGAGCGACGAAAACAAGGTACCCCTAGATCCGAAGCTCCCGCCGATATGACCCATGTATCCGCCTCATAGCAATGACTCTCATTTATGTAGTCCACTTTTCTTAGGGTTTGAGTATCTTTTTTCTGGTTGCCCCAGCTCGCAGTGGATGGTTATTGGTATCTTATCTTGCTATTGTGTTGTATTGGATTTCTACTCATCTCGCATATCTCTCGGATTGTTCGCATTGTATGTTAACTTGCATCATCTATACCCTCGTATTTTCTTTCTCCGGGATACTTATAATTAATGAACTTTTTGCATATTCCCTATTAATGTTGGCGTTTGGCCCTAAGAACACTCAGTTAAACAGTAGAAACTTGATGAGACAACAAGGCGAAACATCTCGAGGTTCTAGGGGCTGTGTGTATTTGGCCACCACCAATTGCAAGTAAACAATGGTTTCAAATGGAAGTGAGAAGTTCGTGTGGTAGCGGCTTCGGACGGCTCCAACAACTTATGTAAACTTCTTCAAACTTAGCCTCAGCAGGAGTCACGTTAGTCTCAGCGTTCGAACGAGAATGTTCAACGTTCAACGTTCAACGATGCTTCCCGAGGTGAGCATGGTATGGCGATACCCTTATGCGAAAGGCCTAGATAGCGAAGAAGACAGTGAGACTAGCAAAAAAAATCAAAGGGGACTGACCTTGACGAAGGCAACAGCTTGAGTGCGCGAGTTAGCGGCGCTACAGTATGTCATCTATCCGTCACACAAGACTAATCAAGCAAATTATACGATTTGAAGATAGATAGTTTATGGAACTATAATGCACGATGCCCCACGACATGCCAACCATAAACAATGGAACTATACAACATTAATTCCTGCAAAATACGCAATACAATATGATGATCCTCACGTCTCAGGGTCAGCCCTTCCAAGTTGGCATAGCGGCTGCTTTCGAGCTTCCGATCGGTACTCTTCTTGGCCCGCCTTTCGTTGGAGGAGGCTTCGTAGCCGGCTTCAAATTCGAAGGTCCAGCAGCTGCGCTGGCAGTAGCCGATCGAGTCGTCATCCGCATTGCCTTCTTCGCCACGCCACCACCAATGACCTTTGGAGTCTTTAATGTCGGTCCAGTTGTACTCTTTGACCTTGTCTTTGGCTTCTCTGCCGCTGCGACCGGCTCACGAGCGCCTGAGCCCGTTGTCCGTAACGTTACTGGTTGGGCTTTCCCTTTACCCTTGTCTTTTGCGGCGGGGTAGCGGCCCAGGGAAGACGATGGTCTGGGAGGTAGTTCTTTCACACCGTTTACCCTATCTCGTAAAGGAGTGTCATCGTCTTCGGATACACCGAGTTCGGCAGCCAAACTCATCGGAGGATCAGGGAATCTGGCATGTCTGAACGCTGGCGTCGGAGAAAGCTCTATACTTTCGTCTTGCTCGGTGAGAGGCCCGAGGGCGGGTGCAGCAAGTAGAGGTTCTGGGCTGTCGGGTGAGTTCCCAAGTCGTAGGATGCGGCTGAGAGGACTAGGCTTGACGGGAGAATATGCGTGGATCATGTGAGGAGCAAGGGGTTTCGCCATGGGGAATGGTCGACGAACACCTGGTGTAGTGGGGGGTTGAAGAGGAGGATTTGCTGCCGTGGAGCTTCCTGCCACAGGTTGCGCTGACTGAGTTTGTAAAACCTCATCTGGAGGCGTATCGTCAGGTGTACTATGGGATGAAGGTCCAGAGAAATCAATTTTGGGCAAAGGTGGAATCGGGTTGTTTGTGAATATTGAATCTCTGGAGGGCAGTTGTGCAGCGGGAGATGGGGGAGGGAGAACAAAAGCCGGAACAATGGCTTTGGGAGGTTGTGGCTGAGATGTGGTCATCTTTGTTTTGAAAGATGGTTGAGCCTGCGTCGAACGCGGCGCAATAACTTCAGTCTCGAAAGATGGAATGACTCTGAATGCTGCCTTCTCTTTTCCCTTGCCTTTGACCTTGTGAGCTCCAGATGATCGCCGAGGAACACGAGGCTTTTTCGCCCCACTGACTCCGACTGAAATGCTACTCTTTGATTTTCGAGGAGATTTACGGCTTGAACGAGTAGGTGATGGTTTTGGAGAAGATTGTGCCTCGGGAGGAAGATGCTGTGCGAACGAGGTAGACGGGCCCGCTTCGTTGGAGAGCATAGGAGATGAAATGTCGCTCATTATTGCCTGAACTTGCCAGTTCCTCCTCTCCTCTAAGAACTGGATACGCTCAGCCTGTAGAATAAATGAGCAACGATGTCGAATTTTACTCCTAAGTGAAGGAAGTAATTACCTCGAGCGCCGCCTTTTCCGTACCCAGCTTGATGACCGCCTCGGTAAGCCTTTGACGTTCTTCTTCGAGCTCTTGCTCACGCTGAGTAAGACGTTCGTTCTCCTCATCCTGAGCTGCAACAATCTTTGAATGTATGGTGGCATTAGTGACACGTTGTTCTTCAGCGAAACGCTCGAACATTTCCTTCGCCTGCGCAGCATAGGTCTTTGACTGCGTTTGTGCATCGTCTAATAGTAGGGTCACTAAAGTCATTGCAAAGAAATGGAAATCGCGCACTAAGCTCTGAAGTGAGGTTGGCTATCACCGCTTGAAGTCGTCCAACTTCTCGTGCTCTGGAACGTTCTTCTGATTCCTTGTCTTCCTGGCTTTTACGAGCAGCCGTGGACGACCCCGGGAGGGACTCAGAGTTCATTAATGGCTCAAACTGTTGCTTGAGACTGTCGAATAACGATGAAAGGATTTCCCAGGCGGCGTTCGCTGGAGCAAACGGGAACAACTCCATCGAAGTTAATACCGGAGGCTGATCATGTCAGTCACTCAGTGTAATGTTGCCTAATATCCCAAACACGAGAAGTAGACGAACCTCATCAGGAACTTCAGCACCCGTAAAGCGCTGGGCAGTATGAACTGTCCGTTGCAGCTCATTGGCAGAGCTCATGATGACTCCCTTTAACCTCTCATTTTCTTCCAAAAGGTCATGCCTCGCCCGAGCCGCCTGCTCCAGTGCAGCCTCCAATAGATCGGTCCCCCTTCCTCGGAGTTGGACTTCGGAGGCTTCAACTACTGCTGCATTGGCACAGCGGAATCCAGAAGAAGGGCCGGACCTGTTAAGACTCCCGTTGAGCTGTGCATCCGCTAGTTTGGTCCATCGATCAAGAATTTTATCCTTCTCCTTCTCCAACCTCTTGATCTCTGCCTGATGAGTGGAACGAATGGCTTGCAGAGCCGTTCGTGTACGCTGGAGCTCGAGGGTGGTTTGTTTGTGCGCATTCTCAGTGGACTGGAGCGTACGATTGGCCGAGCTACGATATGCTCCGTGAGAGATAACAAGAGTGCCTCATTAGTGATAGCCTTACGCAAAACGGGATTTATGCAAGTTCATCTCCCTTTCCGCATTTGCAGCCGTTTCGGTAGCTCCACGGTACATGGCCAGTAACCTTTCATGGTCGTAAGAGAGTGTGCGTATCTTGGTCGACAAGTCTTCAGTCCGAGAGATATCATCCTGAGTATAACATATCAATCATAAGTTGTTTGTGAAAAGGGATGTTTCTGCTTACTATGCGCTGGCTCAACATCGACAACAAGCATTTAACCACCCTTTCCGCGTCATCCTTGCTCGTACCATCCAACGATATACCCGGTTGGTGAGTGTATCCGTGTGCGATAAGCTGGGAGTTGATGTATGGAAGACTGGACGAGCAAGAATCGGTTGATGAGCCCTCAGACCCAGGAGAATCAACGCTAGGAGATTTGGCGAGGTCGAGAGCCCAATGGACAAGCTTCTTCGGTGTTGCGGCCATGGTATTTGACTCAATTTTGAGAGTTCATACGGTGTTTAATCTTGTCAAAACCTGTCGTAGGCTCTAAATATGTGCTGGCCGCGTTAGTCGTCGTCGTCCGGTTGCAAATATACGCGGTGAGCACGAACACGAACTCTCAACGCGACGCGATCACATGATGAGTCTGGATCCCGGCCCGGGGGCACCGCTCATGCTGTGGCTGGGACAAGTCCGAGGACTTGCTGAGTAACACCCATGATCATTACCATGTAACGTTTAAACGCTTCTTGTCTGTCTACCACCATATCCCCTCGCCTTCTCTGGAACAATAATGGCCACAATTGACTTTACAGTCTCCCACAAAGGTCGAAATTATTCTCTGTCCTTGCCTTCCGTAACAACATTCGAGGAACTACAAGCCGAACTCGAGGAGCTTACGTCAGTTGCTCCCAAAAACCAGAAGGTCTTGTACAAGGGGAAGAAAGCGACGCTTAACGTCGAAGGTACTATAGGAGATGCCGGGATAAAATCAGGGGTCAAGGTCCAACTACTTGGATCTACTGCTGAGGAGCTTGGCGAACTAAGACAGGTCGAGGGCGAGTTCCAACGACGAGAGCGAATCCTTCGAGAAAGAGCATCAAAATCACAACCGAAGGTAAGCATTTGTGCCCTGTGATTACTAATTACAATTTTTCTATATGGATTCTGACGTTTTCACGTTGTAGCTACGCTCTACTGGCTCGGCCTCTTCATCATCCATTCAATTCCGATTTCACAGTATTGAGCCTCTCCCACACCTACCAAACCCGTCTGGTGCCCGTGAACTATTGGAGAAATTATCAAACGATCCGGCTATTCGTCACGTCATGCAAATACACCATTTCTCTGTTGGTCTCCTCACAGAGTTGGCTCCCCATGAACATCCTGAACTGCTCGGGTTGAATGTCAATGCGGGCCAAGCTATCAAGCTTCGTTTGCGAACGGATGCTTATGATGGCTTTCGGCTATACAAGGATGTAAGACGGGTGTTGTGCCACGAGCTGACACATAATGTATGGGGAGACCATGATAACAATGTAAGTGTTCTCTACTGTCGCGCAGCAAACTGATATTGAAGGTCACCGCCACAGTTCAAAGAACTTAACTCGAAACTCAATCGCGAGGTATTGGAGTTCGAACGCTCAGTGACCAATGGCACCCATACACTTTCTGGACTGCCCTCTGACATATACCAGCCTTCCTCTGAACAGGAAGCATATGCACAATCTTACATTCTCGGAGGGAGCGCACCCGTCGAGGGTACGATAGACGAGCGTCGTCAATTGATGTTACAGGCTGCCATGAAGAGGCTTCAGAAAGATGAAGAAGATCTAGAGAATAGCTGTGGAACATCAGGACCTTCCGCAACACAGAGCAGTAGCAGCAGTTGAATTGACCCTTGATATCCTAGATTTTTGTATAGAATGGATCCCACTATTTTACAGTGTCCACATGTATATGTATATGTAGTTGTAGTTACAGTATAAACAATTATGCTCTCATGAAGCCCGAGAAATATTGATCGATATCCTGCACGCCGTCAAGAGGAGCAAGCATGCTGACATAACCGTCCGGTCTGACCACCGCGACGACACCTTGGAGGAGATCAATGCCGTAGGTCTTGTAACCATCACCACCTGTGCGCTTGAACATATCCTGGTCATCCGTCAACACTCTACAATATAAACATCAGCATGCATCCTACTATGACACAATATGTTGAATACCCACTTGCTCCAATGAGCCCTGAAGACCTCTGGGAGATCAGTGTAACTCAGCGTGTCCTTCTGCTGTGAGCAAATCGCCAGTACGTCAAACACTTTCTCCGGATTCTTGCCACCATACTTCCTAAAGAAGCCTTCCGGCTTGTCAAAGTGCGCTGCACACTCCTTCACACGAGCAACTTGAGACTCCTGAGTGATATCTCCAGCAAACACAAGAATCTTGAACCGTGCGTCCGACGGCAACAGGTCTTGAATCTCAAAGGGACGCCCGTCCGCAACACGGACGAAGACGTGTGGAAGAACGCGTTGGCCTATGATGAGATTGGAGGCGTAGGATTGGTGGGTTGTATTGACGATGGTGGAAGGTGCGTAATGCACCCCAATACCAGATGTAAAGAGTCCGAAGGTTTGAAATGCTCTGATATTTTGTGAATATTGAATATTGAGTGGGTTGAGGACTAAATGAGTAAGGAGAGAGCTTACTCGAGGAATTGGTGGTGCGATACGCCGTCTTGGTTCTCCTCGGTGTGAGGTTTTCCGGAGAATAGGGCAGAGAACTTCTTATCAAAGTCAATGAGATCTTGAGCGTATTTTCTTCGCTCGAACTCGTACTATAAACGCTCAGATAAGTAATTCCCCGAAAGCAGTGCAAACAATGGTTGCTTACGGTCTTGAGAAGAGAAATATCAGTCCAACCGCGCAGGACATGCGCCAATTTCCACGCTAAGAGACCCGTGAGTCGTGTCTACCGGACTGACCGAGAACCTTAACATACCGAGGTTGTGGGTGTCGTTCATGCTTGCGTTCATTCCCTGGCCTAATTATACCCATCGTAAGGATATAGAGTTGTTTGATACCTAGAAACGGGTGCGGGAATGACTTACCTGCTTTTGGCGAATGTGTGTGGCATGCGTCTCCAGCGATGAACACACGATCATGAACAGAGAACTTGGATGCCACACGCTGGCCAACTACGTCATGCAACCCCCAGGTTAACATTGTCTGAACATAACGCCACCAAAAAGTAGACTGGACCACTCACTGACGTATATCGTCCACCAATCAAAAGCATCCGTATCCATGGTATACGGATGGAACGACTTCTTGGCCACCTGTAATAGCTCCTCAGGTCCCATCCGGTCTTTATCGACACGTCCAGTGTTCGGATCAACCACGTCTGTGTCCGTGAGTTGAATATACAATCGAATGAGGTCGCCTTCACGAGGTATAATCATAAGAGAGCCATTATTCGAATGGATAGCGCAGCGATTGCGGACATCGGGAAAGTCGGTGGTTGGGAGGATGTCGATGACGCCCCATATGTAATCTTGAGAAGACGCTAAGAAGAAGTTATAGTGAAACTAGTATAAGGGCGGCTTACTTGTTTGTTCGCCGTCCAGGGTGATGTTGAGAGTCTTGCGCACCCAAGAGTGGGCACCGTCAGCTCCGATTACGAACTTGGCGTTCACTATCTCTGTGTCTTGACCTTCTGGGGCATCCAAATGTTTGAGTACTACCTGTCATGTATATCAGTGAGCATTTGGACTGATGTAGTCCAAAAACACATACTCGAACGGGGCTCTTTGTAGGATCTGCCAGTTCACTCGAGTTTTCTGATATATGCATTGAGATGGGGGTAACAGGTCTCTCAACCTTTGCACCAATGGTGGCCATTGAGTCCAGGAAGATATTCTCAATGGCTCCTTGATGGAGAGTGACCTATTTACTTATCAATATCGTTAAAATGGTATACCTTTACTTTTCTCTCACCTCATACGGATAGCGGGCGGTATCAGCGCTGACATCCCGAGCTCTTCCAGTACATTCTATGCCACCTGATGAGTTTGGGTTGTAGAAAGCCTATACATGCACTGTTAGCACCATACGAGCTTTGAAACGTACATAGCACATAGCGCTTACAGCCGTATGCAGCTGATTTCCTTCCCGAAGGAGGCGCTCCGCAAGACCGTAACTCTGTATTGATACCGTCACTATCGGATCCCATGGCGGCGGGTCGACGACCCACGTACCTGGAACACCTCTACTGTACGAGGTTGGATACCGTCGGCCTGGCCTGCAGCAACCTTTGCAGGACTGGTAAAGCGCAATTTAGCGGAGACTGTAGTAGAGACAATAGGCATTTGGGTGCGTACCGCTGATCAATGATTCGCACGTTCACGCCAAACTTCGCGAGGGCGTGAGCGGCCATGAGGCCAGCTGGTCCAGCGCCGATGACGAGGACATCGACGTTTGATTCTGCGGCAGGAGTGGTGGACATGACTTGGGAGAGAGAAACTTTGGTGAAAATACGTGCCGCACTATCTTGCTCTTTATACGAAAACTGAGCGATAATCTCGGCTGTTAGTAAATGGCGAAGCAGCCCAAGGCTCAAGTTGATTAACCGAGCGCAGGCGTAATAGGGCTGATGGCAGACGTGCAGAGATGGATAAGCTTATGGTTGGCAAAGCTACATAAAAGGAAGGCTGACAGTGGTCATCTGGTCATCCGACAGCGAAAAACAGTACGGAGGAACTCACGATCAATCGCAGATGTCCGTGTCGGACAAGACTATTCTGCCTTGGTGCGGTGGAGGGACCTGCAAAAGCGATCTAGGTCGACATGAGCACCTGTTGTGATGGACATAGAAAGACTCGGAGTTCGCACGATGGGCGTGAAGCAGAATGGGCGGTCGGTATGCCGCGACCGTTTGCAAGCAAAGAAGCTGGAAAGAAGCTGGAGAGGCGTGTAATGCAGTGCGAAAACGCGAGGTCATCGCGTCCACGCACCTGCTTTTTTATAGGAGTGTTGGAGGCGGTTACTTGGTGTCATCCTGTACAGATGTTCCGAAGTCAGCAGACTAAGTTTTGGGCTTACTCTAGTGGCGCTATAGATATGTTTCCGCTCATCGTATATTGTCGAGCATAAGCACTAGTCGGGCGACGAAAGCACATAGAACATTGGCGTTCAGGTTCAAGGTCGACCGGCCAACCCCTTCAAGGTAGGAGACGGTGATAAACGCGCGCTATATAAGGCGGCAAGTTTCAAACTCCGCTTCAACTTTAAGTAATGATGCCAGCGCTAGCAGTGGCCAGCGGCGAGTCCGATATCTCAGACTGCGACGAAAATTCGTCTCTGTTCCAGTCATTCGCATCATACTTACCATTACTGCCGGCGGAGATAAGTGCCATATACCGGCAATTTGCAGTCTTCCATTATTCAGATCAGTACAAGGCTTATCTCGCATTCGAGTCAACTTGTCGGTCCGCCGTCGGAGTCATTCCCCCCCCTTGAAACCGCCTCTACCCACCTTCCTCGCAATTTGTGAATACGATGTCGAAAGGAAGAGTTTTGAGCATACAGTCTCACGTAGCATTCGGATATGTGGGAGGAAAGGCGGCGGTCTTTCCACTGCAGTGCCTCGGCTATGACGTTGATGTGAGTATCTTCAGATCTGGGAGGGCACAACTCAACTCTAACCTTTTCGATCTTCGCAGGTGGTGAACACAGTCAACTTTTCAAACCACTCTGGTAGAGCCCTATTCTGCGTGTTTATATATTGTAAGAAATACTAATCAACTGTCATAGGATACCGCCGATTTGGCGGTACGCGAGCAAATGCGGCTGAATTATCTGCGATCTTCCAGTACATGGAAGGCAATGGGCTGCTACATCCCGAAAGATTACTGACAGGTTAGTACATAAAAATTCTGTACTACATATTGCCAACTCTTGTTTTAAAGGCTATATACCAGGGGGAGATGCACTATCCGCAGTCACAGACCTGGCCCGCAAATTGCGGGAGCACAATCCAGAGCTAATCTATCTGCTTGACCGTAAGACTATTCCGCTAAAAGCCCCTAAACTTACGTCTAACGTATGATTATAGCCGTACTCGGAGACTCGGGGAAACTCTATGTCTCCGCAGATGTCATCCCAATATATAGGTCAATACTACCGCTATCCACGATTATCACCCCGAATTGGTTTGAAGTCGAGTCAGCCCATGGATTTTATATTCTGAATTTTTATATGTACTGATTATTGAGACAGAGTTCTCACGGACGTCCAACTGACGGATCTCCCTTCGTTGCGGCGAGCTCTCAAGGTTTTGCATACGGAATATAGGGTTCCGAACGTTGTCATCAGCTCAATACCCCTTCGTGAATGGTTGAAGGACTCCCTTCCATCGGACCTACGACCACCGGTTGGTGAAGATATATCCGACAGCGACTACCTATTGTCGATCGTTTCAAGTACGCATGGGAATACGACAGAAAATGCTCCATCCATAGTTCATGCTCGAAGTGTTACATGCCTGCCTGGGTACTTTTCCGGTGTGGGAGACCTTTTTTCTGCTCTCGTCTTGGGTCACTACGAACATTCGAAACGTGCTTCTCCGGAAGATAACTCCATAACAGCCATCGCCGACGCAGTTGCCCAAGCACTAACGAAGACCCATGCGATGCTGTCAATGACACACATGCATGCTGCTAACCTTCCAGAGGACGAGCGACAGCCGACGGACGAAGAGCTCGATTCGAAAGAGCCTGATCGAGTAGTGCGTCGTATGCGAGGGAGGGAACTGAGGTTAATTCAGGGCCAGGACATTATCAGGAATGTTGAACGAGTAGAGGAGCATATGGGTTTGTGGGACTCATTCTGGACTGAAAGTCAGTAGTAGTATATAGATCACACCCTGTCTGGACTTGGAGTTCTGTAGCTCTCGGTATACCCAATTTATTGTGTAGAGAGTTGCCGATATCTCCCAATGATGGCTTCAAATTAATATAAGAAAAGTCCACTCAAAAATGACCGCAGAGGTGACAAAAATATTCAATATTCGTAGAGGTTGTGGCATTGCAAATTGCCGTGTATGGTAAATTATTTCTACGGTCTGGGCCCATCTACAGCGTCTAATGTGTTGTTCCAATTTTACACCATAACGACCAAATTATTCCGAAAACCCTTATCAACCACGAAATTGTTGTGAAAAACGTTTCGCGCTCCCTACGCTCGAACTTCCGTCTTCGCCTGGCTGCTGCTCGTCCTTGACGAGCCGTTCGTGCTATTTTCTTCCTTCGGGAACTCCACTTTCGTTTATTATCAACATTCATTACCTCTCAGACTAAGCAAAACATGATTGAAGACCATCACGCTAGACTCATTCACCGCAAGAAGAAGAGGAGCCCGACGTCCTACGACTGGCCTACCGCTTCTTTGGGGGATGGAACTACGCCTACTCCCACCCCGGTGAACTCGAGCAATAACACACCTAGTACGTTCTCCTGCAAAACACGCCCGGAAGACTGCGAATATTGACATTGCCTTAGCACCTACTCAGAACCAACAGACCGAAACGCCGACCCAGCAAACTAGTGCAACGCCGCAACAGCAGCCTTCGAACAATCAGCCTGCAACTTCAAACACCTCGTCGCCTACGCCCGCTCCTGCGACGGACACGTCTTCGTCCACTTCGGCGCCCCAGACTACTACCTCAGCTACTACCTCAAGCTCCAGCCCGAGCAGCTTATCGTCGAGTTCTGAGACGGTGAGATATACCCCGCTTATATCCAGAGGATTTTGCGTTGACATTCGAACAAATGGAAGACAAGCGAAGCAGCGGTAACTCCGACTCAGGTTGGGACCAAGATTCCAACTGTAACAAGCACCAATTTGATATCGCCCACTCGCCACTTGAGCTCTGCTTCTGCCTCTGCCTCCTCAAGTGCAAGTGCTATTGCAGATGCGGCCAAGTCTGGATCCGGTTCTAGCCATACGGGAACTATCGTTGGAGTCGTTGTCGCGGTCATTGCTGGGCTTGCTGCAATCTTCTTCTTAGCTACGTACTTCCTGGTACGTTCTTTTCACTGTTCATATTAGCCAACGCATGTCTGAGACGGATTCTGTTCCGTTTGTAGCGACGACGTGCCCGTCGTAATGAAGACGAGTTTAGCGCCGAGGCTTTCAAGCGCCAGTCCATGGTCCTTCCCGACGACCTTGGTCATCCTGGTCCCAATCCTCCGTCTATGCTTGAACACCACGTTAGTCAGGACCCGGTTAGCTTTGGTGGTAGCCCGATATACGGTGATCGCTCTTTCTATGGTGGACAGTCCTCTTTCGGTCCTGGTGAGATCGTCGCTATGCCCCCGCAAGCTTGGGATCCCTCGACCCCGTCCTCAGCTCAGCCATTCTATCAACCAATGGGAGAGACGCCTCTCGGCTCTCCGATCACGCCTGTTGCATATGACTCGTTCTACAATGCTCAAGGACAGCTTGTTAGGCAGCCTTCTGCTGGTGCGGCTGCGATGATGAGCCACCCATACGCCGTGGCACCTGTTATGCAGCAGCGTCAAGCTTCACCTGGTCCCTTCACCGCATATAATCGCACGCCATCCCCCGGTCCTGCCGTTGCTCTGAACAGTCAACCGTCTAATGGTCCTGCTACTGTGCTCGTTCGTCAGCCGTCTCCCGGGCCTGTCGCTGCCTTGAATCGCCAGCCGAGCTATGGACCTAACGATGCCATGAGCAAGTCCCCCTTCGGTCCGGATGCCGTTATTGACGATATTGATCACATGGAGTCGCCTATCTCTCCTCCTCCAGCTGCCTATGTCACTCGCCGAGCCCCGCCTACTGAGACTCAATATAACGCCAGTCCTGATGCGCATTACGTTGATCTGAATAGGTCAAGCGTCTCTCCTTACCAAGCTGCTCAATATGAGGAGATTTCTAGCAAATTGAGGGCCCCTCCGCCCCAGCCTTTGCCCACTCCTGAGGTTGCTGCGTTTGCAGAGAAGGCATTGGCTAATGATGCGCCAGTTGTTCATGCTGTCGCTCAGCCACTCCCGTTGAACGTTCCTGGTACTATCAAGTCTCCGATTCAAGAGCCTATGATTTCTTCCGACGCACATGTTCTCGATGATATCGAGCTTCCACTTCCATCTCCGGCCTACTCTGGTAAATCGCGTGTCGACTCAACGCCACCTACTTTGCCTGAGATCCACCTGAATGAGCGGTCTTTCTCGCCTGTCACTATGGACTTCCCTATCGCGCCTTCGTCGGTTCATCCGTCACCGCTCTCTGCGGCGTTCACGATACCCTCTCCCTCAGTTGAGGCGCATTTCCCTACCTCGCCTGGTCCGGCCAACCCTGATACTCCGACGGCCCCGGCCATGCGTCCTACCAAGCAGGAGCCTCAGGGGAAGCGACCTGATACTGTGTACACCCTCTACGACGACGACGATGCCTACGCCGGCATCTAAACACGTACAACGTGGGAAGATACCAATGTTCTTTATCACGGCTATCTATGAATTTGAGTCGTTCGCTACTCAAATTCTTGTCAAGTTATCATTGCAAACATATAAAATCCACGTAGTGTCGTTCTAACCGTGTACCAGTTATCCCTGTCGTTTCCTCCTATCAGTCTTTGGCTCCTTCTTCCCTCTGTTCACTTTAGGGCTAGATTGCCCTTTCTTGATACCCCTAGGCTTGGCTTTCCGTGGGTTTTGTTTCGGTGGTGGAAGCAGAACCGCGTTCTCTGGAGACTTCCACCTGTTTGTCTCCTTGATAGCCCGCGCCTTCTCCTCATGCTTCTTCCTGCGCGGGTGGATATGCGAATACGCGTTTCATTCATTCATCTCGTCGCTCCTTGGAAGTGAACATTTTAAATACAGATATATGTCTTTTTTTTTTTTGGTTGGCTACGTATACGTACAATTCTTGCTTATTGGGTACTGCGTCTAACGTGGTAGTCGACAGTGCATTTTTTTGATACAGGTTCGCTGGGCCTTACTGCAGAAAGTGTCTTTTCAATGATTTTGGTGGTAGTGCTTGTGAAATATGACTTGTGTAATAGATGTGAGGTGTACATATGCATTCCCTTTGCTTGTGTACATACTTGCAATCATATTTGTTGCACAATATAATGTCTCTTGTGATGCATAACAATATAGTTGCAGCCCGCTGAAGAACGAAGACAGCTTCCTTTTTTACCTCTGTACGCCATAAGCGCCTTTACTTCAAACTCAGACCCATGCTCATGCCGAAGTAAAGCGTCTAGCGCTCCTCACTTTCTGGGTGTCCTCTACCTCTCGCACCAACCACCACCTTTAAGCTGCTTTTCTCTTACTGACTCGTGTATAACAGGATTTCTAGGGAGATAATTGTACATTATGGCTACGTTGGAGGTGAGTTAGACGTCTGTTTTGATGGCGCACGAAGCTTACAACTCCTACAGGGATTTGAGACGACTTTGAAGGAAGTGGTCAATGCAAAACGTCTTTCTGCCTCAAAAGTCAAGGAACTTACAGAGCTTGCGCTAAAATTAATGGAGGTACGTACCCTGGCGTTATAAAAACCTGAATTGTCTAATATGTGCCTTTGCGCGTCCAGCATGATACCCAGCTCGTGTCCATTCTCTACCGGACACATAAGTCCTCTTCGGGGACGGCGAAGATTAACAGTCTATACGTATTCGATGCATTGGCACGCGCTGCCAGGCATCAGGTTAACAAGTACAAACCCGACGTGCACGCGATAGTAGGCAACTGTGCTACCTTTTTAGTTAAGGTGGAGGGTGTCCTCGAAGGTCTCATCCAAGACGTTGTATCTTCAGGTCACCCTGAGGCGAAGGTTAGTTTCCGAGATCTATTCACGTACTGACTCCGTCGCGCCACAAGCTTGTTGTATGTTGTATTTGCGTAGTTCACGGACCTTCCCTCGTGTCTTTACGCGAGATTGACGTAGACGGTACTCGTGGATGTCTACGCCGTGAGGAACGGTATACACCTCGAATGCTAACTTTGTAGTACCATCGACGCGACGCGACTCGTTGTGGCGCGTTACGGTCACATGATTTGGATCTATGACTTGTTGCCATCGACCAGCTGCTTACGCGACCATCTTCCTATCGTTACCACAGGAGAAAACAAAGAAGATATTGGACATATGGACCAAGTCTAGTACATTCCATTCGACTGTGCTGACCGGTTTGAACAAGCTGGTGAAAGAGACTGAGAAGGAACAGGAAAAAGGTGCTTATCATGTCTCATATGTGTTCGCTAAGTACTCTTCTATTCATGCAATTCTACATTTTGCTTCGGATGAGAATCAAATGTGAGATATGAACTGAAATACAACCCCTTGTCTGTGTCAGAACCCGACAATGCACCTACTGCAGTGGCGGCAGACCCTCGAATTCATGCGGCCGTTTCAACCACTACCGTACAGGAGCCCGCACCCGCCGCGGCGCCTGAACAACAGTCTGCTGAGACGCTGCAGTCGACGCTGCTTGCGCTACTGAGCCAGGCAGCCAATGCCACGGCAACCTCGTGAGTTCCACGGGTTAAACATGTTGCCAAGAAACTCATAAATTACCTTCCTAGACAAGCTAAGCCGAACACCGCCAACGTCGCTTCAGGTATTCATGCGGACCCGGTGCAGTTGGCGCTGTTTAAGCAGTTGGCACAGGCAGCAAATGCAGGAGGGTCCATATTGCCCAATCAGCCAGTCCCAGTAACATCAATGTCTGTAGTGCCACCGTCGGCTCCTCCCAGTATTCCACCTGTAGCATCTCCTGTTGGAGGACCCTCTCAAAACTTGTCTTACCGAGACACCGAGCCTCGTGGCTTTGCTCGTAGAGATCTGCAGAACGACAGGTTTACTGGCCCGCCCCACGGTAGAGAGTCCTACTACGATAACCGTGATCAAAGGGGCGGGTTCAGAGGTGCCCCGAGAGGGCGCGGCCGTGGTCGGTGGGATGACCGTCCCCGACAATACGATAGAAACAGAGGTGCTGATTGGAGACCGCAATCCCAGCCTGGGAGAAATATGCATAGTCGCTCGCGAAGTCCTGTAGGCAGAAACGTGCGGAATGTGAGACCCTATAGTCCGCCTAGGAAGCAGCCATTCTATCAGCATGCCCCCAGCCCCCCGTTACGCGCACCGTCGACGAATGGACCGGCGAGGGACAAGGATGAGTTTGGGAGAGACATTAGGCCTTCCTCCCCGCACGAGGGCTCTCCGGCGCCAACATCACATGTCCCCGACTTATCTCCTTCACGGTCAGCATCGACCCCTGCTGAAGACTGTGGCTCTGCACTCTCGCAAAGGTCTCAGCATGACGCAGGCTCTCCATCGACAACAAACCACCTGCCTCCTCCCCTGACGATCTCAACCACGTCCTCGACGTCGTCATCAACGCTAGCGGGAGGTCTGGAATCCTTTGACCTCACAAACTTTGATCCCACTGTGCCTGCATCGTGGGAAGTGCTGGGAGAAGCTTGGAACATCACGCACGGGTACCTACCTTCCCAAGAGGAGTTGATGCAATATGTTATGTCAATAAATAACGCTGCTACGTTCCCCATCATGAGCCAGTACGAGGATACCCCACAGAGGCAGTGGTCTGACAGTCAAGAAGGGGGATGGGCTAATAGAGGTATGTCGCGAAGAGGAACAAGAGGGCATAGGGGTTCATTTGGGCGTGGATATGAATACGGCAACGACCGGGGAGGCTTTAGAGGGCGGGGAAGGCAGTTTGAACAGGATACGGATGCCTTGACGTTAGCAGGAGGTGATGAACCCACACCATTCAGTACTCCAGAGTATAGTTATCCTACAGGCCAAGGTTTTCGTCAAGAGGCGGAGAAATATCCTGGACAGAACGCTAGCGCTGTTGAATCGCCAGGAGGAGGGCATATGGAGAAAGTGGGTGATGGTTGGGTATGGAAAGAGTCGGCTGGTGTTGCATAAGAGGGCCACGTTTCTTCATATCGCGAACATCATTATATAGCATCTTCGTTTCCTGTCACATCTTCACACTGTAGCTTCAGCCCGTTCTACGTTTGCTAACTCATACCCATAGTCGTCAGCCACCGTTCTTGTGCCACTCAGTTCCCCGTATACATGTCTTGGTCTTGACAAGTGGCGAACAGCTGAATGGTCTTGCACCGTGAAAGGATTCGGCCAATAAATGAGATAGCATGTACCGGCAGTCAACGCGCCCAGTAGACTTCCGACGATAACATCTTCCTTGTGGTGCCTCTAGGTACAAAGGAATGCAATCGATATCAGATCGTTGATATGAAAGAAAGACGATACTGACATAATCCTCCACTCGAGATACTGCCACCCAGACTGCATAGGCTATAGGAAGGAGTGTCACAAACAGTCTTGCCAAGCGGCTGCTTGTGAATGCACGGCCTGGAGAAGAGTGCCTAAAGAGCCAAGCACCGGTGATACTTGCGAGAAAGAGTGACAGAAAAGTCATCCCTGCGAACACTTCCGAAGAATGACCAGATGGAAAAGACCGTCTCCCATCCTGGACTTTATCCAAATTTCTGAAGAACCCCGCTCAATAGCTCGTATTGCGAGTGGCGGTTGGGACAAACTTACCCTGAGCAAGCACTAATGGATTCTATCCATTTACAGCGGTGCAGAAAATCAGGTCTGAGACGTCCTGTACGACAACGAAGGGGTCAGTGCTGCGTAATGTGCCGTCGAAAAAAATTGACTGGCCCACTCTGTTCTTTAGAGCTTCGGTGATCAAGGCAGTAAACCCACTGCGCACAGCCAATTACTCAGCAACAATCTCAGTAGGAATACAGCGACAAGATTACCTGCCAGAGTACAAGCTCAGGAGACCGTGGTGGATATGCATGGCCGAGGCCGTAAGTGTACCTAACACTATCACCACGACGAATGGAACGCCCATGGCCACGATCATATTGGTGTTTCCGCTAATCCTATGAACGATTACTCAGTAAATATCGTCCCCCGGGGAGATATGATTTCGTAACTGTGCCTTACTGGTTCGGTCTATGTTTGTGGTTGATGAGGGGGTCATCCGCATTAAAATCTCTTTCGAACGGCGGTAACAATTTTATCCAGAGAGATATGCCCCAAGCTACCGTTGCAACAACCCTAACATCGAGAGAAAAATTAGAACGACCACCCAGAGTTGCACAACTTCCCGTACAAGGCAATGCGTGGAATCTCACCAGTCTGACGCGTAAGACCGGTCGAACCAGCTCAATGCATCGTCACCGAACGTATTCCTCAACTGTCTCCCTGCGGATTGTACAAGGCTAGACATCCGAGGCCACAGTGAACGATGTGGACAAGAAGATAAAGTCCGTTGAACGCGTTTTGATCATCGCTTTCTTGGTGACCGTGAGACAGGCGCTCATAAACTGCGCACATCATCAATTCCCGCGGAGTCATTATTGTCCATAGTCAATTTAAGTTACTCTAAAATTATGTTATTAGTACACAACAACTTGGTACTCATAGCCAGTACAGCTAGACGGTATCCTCTGCTGGTGCTGTTTCGACAGCATCCCTAGGAGGTGTTTGGAGAGGTGGTAGATGGAGTCCGAGTTGGTCGAGCGACTGCGCATGCACTGCGCGCTGTTTCCGTATATTGGGCCTTGGGCTGTAAATGTCACGTAGAAGCATAAATGCACGCCTGTGCATGTCTATCGAGTTTGAATGACCGTGTTGGCCTAATGCGCTGCCGTGCACTCCAATTGTCGGACGGAGGAGGTCGATGAGGCGGTTAACCCCCGGAACAAGCTCAGGGTTTTGGTTGACGTAGCCAAGGAGAGCGACGACTAGCGAGGGACTCGGTCGTGCAGTATGCTCATCATTTCTGAGATACGCCTCTAAGTCCTTTAATAATACTCTAATTTCCTTCCGGACGAGAGTCTGCTCATCAGGTTCCAAGTTTATCATGGACTCGGTACCATACTTCAGGGCCATGGAACAGGCATTGAAGAAGTGGTGTGGCTCGTTGTTCTCCTTCTCCATATGGGCATAACGGGCTATGTGCTTTACTACTATAACGGAGTTAGAAAAAAAATCTGCAATATTCTGTGAATCCTAGATGGCTCACCTCTTGCGCTGAACGAAATGTCGTCCTCAGACGAGTTGCGCATCTCGTTAGTCTTGTACATCGTCTGAAAGGCGACTCGCGCAATTTCCGCTTTGCATACCAGAAATACTGCCAGTATCTCGTGCACTCGGTGGTATATGCCCAAGATATGAGGATCATCTAGCTTAAAAGGCATCGAGTTGCAAAGGTTGCCGAACATGTTCAGAACCCGGATTGTGTGCTTCTCTTCCTCTGGGTTGATCCTTTCCAGTACATCCGTCGTGAGGTATATTAATGTAGACATTCCACGATCGATAGAGTCGTGGTGTTGCCACATCGGTAAATTGGACCGATCGTCTGCTTTGTGCGCACGGTTCAAGAGGATATCCATAAGACAGTTGATGGCCATCGTAGTCTGCATCTCATTGATACATGGACGTATCACCTGCGCGAGAACCTTGTCGTCCATGAACATCTCGTCTGCATCAACTAGCAGTCTCTGGTCCAGCTGTGAGTGTTGCTGGTCCACGTAGTATCGTTCCCTTTGCATCCAAGTGCGCGGCTGGCGCTGGCTCAGTTTACGAGTGAGCCACCTTGCCAGTCTGTGACGCCAAGATCCTCGCTGCTGTTGGGAGAAGTCGATGTGGATGATGGGTATGCCAATAAGGCGTAATTTCACCCACTTGCTCTTCACCAATTTGATCAGAACGGAGATGACGAGTCCTACAAACCACTGTCGTAGTAGATAGACGGCAAGGGCCTGTGGGGAGCGATGTGGTGAGTCTTTGGCAATCGAGGGAAGAATGGTGGTGACAACGAGAAAGGCTAGCGATAGTGACACGAAGAAGGTAATCACTCCTGCAACGATTGTATTCAGCTGCCACAGCAGATCCAGGATTCCAACGAAGAAGAACGCTAGAGAGAGCTGAAGTAATACCGGGAGGAAGGCGATGATCTCGGGGATATGCCATCGAATTAGACCTGCGTATCGGAACTGTCGTATCCTCGCAGCCTCCCGGGGTGAGCTAGAGGTCCGGTTGGAGTACTCCCTGAGCCATTGTTTTGCCAAGATGCCTACTGAGGCAGATGCAAGGCCAAACACCAGACTCATGAACCAGAGAATATTGATCCTGACTGCAAAGGCAGATGGTTTGGAAGAGACGGGACTGGTTGATGTGATCTGAATTGTGTCGTTGCCAAGGAGGTGGTTTGTGACGAGCTGCATGAGGCTCGCTGTCGCCTGGTTTAAGTCTTGTTGTAGCAGTTTGTAGGAGTCAACGATGAACGCCGTGAGTACTGCAGAGAACAAACCAGCCTGAAAAGACGTTAGGTCCTGCTGGGCCAAGACTATAGAGGTAAATCTTACAAAAACTAGGAGCGTATCAATGTCCTCCTTCCATCCTCTGACCATTCGCTCGTCGTAGTTCTTTAGCTTTTGCACAAACTTCCGCCAAGGCTTCAAGGACTTTCCCGTTCGGACGAGTCCCGCATACGAGCTGTCTTCTGAATCACTGTCATCGACGACTGGAATGACATGACTACGAGAATGGCGTTGCTGTGTAGCTGACTTTAAAGGGATACTTCAGATAGCGTTTATCGTGACATACCCTCTTCCACGTACGAGTCGTACGATGCGAGGACGGGCTTCGTGAACGAGTAAAGAAGCTACTCCGAATCCCATGTGACGCACCGCCTCTCGGGGGTAATTCGATGTCCTCGGGCTCTGCACTCAAAGAAGCAGAATCGCCTGTCGGAACGACTACTTCCCCGATATCAGGAATATATGGAATGAACCCCTCGGATTTCTTATGTCGCAACCGTGGCGAGGGATGTAGGTGGTCATCTGGATTTGGGGAAGATACGATTGGGCCGCCCAAAATCGACTGGTGGCAAAGGGTACGCTTCATCAGCTAAAGACATATTGACTGCACATAAAACCTACTTACCACAGGCACCACGTCTCCTTCCTCGTCAGATCCCACAACTTCGATCTGGTAGGGCTCAGAATCGACTTTGGACGCTGCTTGGGAAATCCTAGATTTCCTGGACCTCCGGGAGTTATTGGAAGGAGGTCTGCTTGGTGACGCGGAGGGCTGCATCTCGAGGGGTCGTTCAAGGTGGTGAAGAGAGACCAGGATATCAATCTACCGTTTCTTCATCATTTGTAGTCGCAGGGACACTAGTTGAGGCGTATGGGAAACCTGCCTAAACCAGCGCTGGTTATAGCGCCGCATGATAGATTTGGGTTTGTTGCTGTCGAGTTCGCGCATTAATATCAGTGCCAGTGGTAACTGAGGCGATAAGCAGTGACTATTCTTGATGTTCAACTTTCACCAGGCTCCATGGGAGTTCGAGCACGATATTAATCGACGTTCTTGTATTTTTCTTGTCTGGTACCTAGCATTCAATCTAAAAGTCTGAGAAAACAATCGTTATCAGAGAGACTGAGACCGCGGCTCACTAGTGCTCACTAGTAATTCAGTGTCTCGTTGGCACATTATAGCGAGATCAGCATCATCTTCAGCTTTTATGCTCGTCTTTGCACGAAGAAAGTGCCTTATTCTGCCGTAATGATTGGGGGCGGAAAACCTTGGTGCTCATTCGGGTTAGACCGCGTATGAGCGGTAGGAGACAACGAGCGTTTTCCCGAAATGGCAAATGGGCGCATGCGCCACACCAGCGCCACTGCCTCTTTCGGCCGCTGCGTCATCCGACTCCGAGTTGGAAAGACCTTTGAAGTTACTTACGCTCAACCAGTTGTCCAGAATCGACATAAGGGTCTGTTTCTCTTCAAGTTTTTATGCTATTATCTTAACCTGACATACCACAAGACTGAATGCGAATTTCAGTCCCTTCAATCCCGAAAGTTGTTCTTTCCGCCACCTCTCCTGCTAGGACAATCACCCCTGCTGCAGCTACAGAACGCATTGCTGAATTCCTTGCACCTGGTAATGTTGCATGCATAACTGGAGCAGGAGTCAGCGTAGACTCTGGCATCCGGGCATATCGAGGGGATAATGGCCGTTATTTAAATCCTAATTATAAGTAAGTGCATATTGGATTGCAGTGGAGAGTATCTTGAACGACGGACCTAATGCGGGGGGCTCGAAAGGCCGATATTTGTACGTTGAATTTTTATTGTAGTAATTCGTGTATTAACTTGCGTCTGAGATCAGTACCAGGAGCTCGTCGATCCAACTGCGAAAGGGTTCGCATTCAGGTACGTAGTCTTCTCCGCGATACAGTGATTTACCTCAGGAATCCTGTGTGTCAGGCAACGGTATTGGTAAGATATATGTCATTTCGCGCTTATAGTGTGTACTTATGAAGGTTGCTACTTAGGCTACGGTCATATTTAGGCTATAAACCCGTAAAGGATGCACTCCCAAATACAACCCACTACGCACTAGCAGCCCTACAATACACATCTCTCATCAAGAAGGTAATAACACAAAACGTTGACGGACTGCACCACAAGGCTCTCGCCGACGTTTGGGACCCCGTCACAGCCGGGGAACGAATATTAGAACTACACGGCACCTTACATGTGAGCTAAACTTCGCGGATTCAGATGAGCCTCGAGACTGAATTTTGCACACACCTAGAAAGTACACTGTAATCATGGACACACTGTAGACCGCAACACATTTCAAGCACGATTATCTGCAACAAACCCTCAATGGAAGGCATTCGCAGACTCGCTCGAAGTCACTGGCCAAAAGCCCCGGACTAATCCCGATGGTGATGTAAGTTACTTTCTATCTTTAATGATCGTCAGATTCTAAATAGATATGTGCTATGCAGGTTGTTCTGGAAGAAGGTGTACGTTACGACACGTTCAAGGTCCCAGAATGCCCAGAATGCCTTTTAGAAGATCGACGCAACTCAATCGTACGCCATTTGCGTCACTTGCAAGATACGCGTACTGATTTTTTTCTAGCTCAAACCAGATCTTATATTCTTTGGTGAGTCTTTACGTCAAGAAGCTCGAGATCGCTCGTAAGTAGACGTTATCTATCATAAGAACGTCTGTCCATGTAATGTTTGTCAGGTACGCCGATATAGAATCTTGTGATAGACTGTTTATCGTTGGAACGACCTTAGCCACGTATTCAGCCTTCCGGTACGTCATAACTGAATTCTACTACCGCTCTTCCCTCTACTGTACTGACCGCTCAATCGACATATAGGCTATTGAAACATGCGTTGGAGCTGAAGAAGCCGGTATTGATGCTCAACGTCGGTCCGACACGTGCAGATTCGCTCGAGCAGGTCGAGAAGATTGAACTCCCAAGTGGTTTGATTCTGCGTGACGTCGTCCGCAACGTGCTGTCAGTTCGAGTTCTTTTCTTGTACGTGATATGATGTCCACCAGCTAACGCGTTTTGTGATAGCGGAGTAAATGCGATGGAGGAGGCGAACGTTCGAAGAATGCTTAGTAGCGGTGTCGTCCAACCACCGTTAGACGATGATGATTAGGTATTGATAAACTATGTGACAGGATAGACTTGTGTTCTGATAAGTACTCCGCGAACGTATTCATCGGGTTTGGATCGCCCCTCTTAGCACCTATAGTGATTGATGCAGCGGATTCTAATGCAAGTATGTCTAGGTTCCATTCCCTTTTCGTCATGATATTCTCAGCACACAGTGTGGTTTCAAACGTAAACATGTTGCTTGAAAGCATTTTAGAGTGGCAGTGACTACAACAACTATGTACGCGTATTCTAGCGACCACTAGAGTCAACAAAATACGAGGGGGATTATACAGAGCATAGACATTGTACGGTGCTGCTGAAACTGACATATCCAAACGAGAGAATCAGAAAATACGTAGCTACGGCAAATAACGGAACCGCCCATATGATGATGAATACCAGAGTGGATGAAGAGCGATTGGGATGTGGAATCAGATCTATATACAAGAATAGCACGAAATGGAGAAGAATCATCGAAGCAGAACGAGACATGAGGGAGCAATGTGGGACGAGTAAAGAGCAGAGTGTACAGTACAAACAATCAGGAACACACAGTACGAAAGCAATATGAGAGCGTACGATATACTTAGCAGACAGAAGAATGCAGGGGAAAGTATGATTCTACAATAGACAACAGACAGTGCAGCTTACGGAGGTAAAGGGGGCCACGGGGGGACTTAATCGTATGTCCCACGGACCTGGCTTTCCTTGAACGTGGTGTGATGGTGAGAGCGGGGGGAGTGATACACGATTTCGTCGTACGGCTCGCCGAGAGCATGGAAATAAGAGGGGGACTCGTTGATGCCTCGAAGTGTCCATCGCTGGACACGTTCGAACGCCTGGCTGGAGAGCTCATACGTTGCGGAGGTATGAGTGGTCGACCCGGCCGAGAATGAGGAGATAGGGGAGAGGGGAAGGGATGCCTCAGTACTGTCAGTGGTAGAGGAGTTCTCCGCCACGGACGGTGCTGTTGGAGTGGCTGGCCGCACAAAATCCCGTCTCTTGGCGTGAATCTTCGTCGCAACGGGCCAAGTGTGGGCTGGCTGGCATGACTGAATGGCAGGATTCCGGTCAGCTGGTGGTGTCAGAAATATGTGCCAGGCCACGTACCTTTGCATTGGACTCAACCAATTCGTTCCCTTTTTTCTTTAGGCATCGCTCTCGATGTTGATACCAGTGGAAGGTGTCGAACCGGCTCTTGTTGGAAAGTTTGATCTCGGTCCCACAACGATTGCACCTGACGAGCTGGGGGTTGAGGATAGTGACGAGATCGTCGTCTATAAGCCTCTGCTCGCGGACCTTTTCATTTGTTCCTCGTCCGCTGCGGGTTCTGTGAAAAAGGGATTAATATTCCAGGAGATGTGGCCCGGTGTGGGCGACGGTACTCACGGTGCTCCCGAGCTCTGCTGACGGCTCTCCGGCCCGCCTGCGGTGCCGGCGACTGCTGAACTGAAAAGTCACGGTGAGCTGCCGGGGAAAACAGAGGATGCACCCCACCCACTCACTTTCTTGGGCTCATGGTGGTGGTCGAGGGGGGAAGTGTAGGAAAGTCGAAAGCGGCCTACTGTACTACGCTAAGAGGCACGACGCCACTCTGGGGCCTGCGACGAGGCCGTCGATTGCCGCTGTTGACAACTCACTAAGTGAGTTAGTCGCCGTCAGGGTCGTCCTCCAAGCGAGATCGTCCGCGAGATTCGCACGGCGTACCTCGCTCGCTACGGCTGGCAATGCAACTGCCCACAGGGTTCGGCCGAGTCACACCCTCAGACATTCTCATCAACAAAGCAATAACCGGTGGCGGCCGCGTTGGCCCACCCAGAACCTACAAAGGCGCTTGTTTACACGCGAGGCCCATCACTGCGCAATTTTGGAAGGTGGCCATCGTTATTGCCAAAAGGGGAAGTATCAGCTTGGTGGCGCATCCACGGATCACTCCTCGCCGCCAAAGCCTTGTGTCCTGAGCGTCTGCCTCAGACCGAGACTGTTTCTACTTCACTACCATCCCAGCAGCGAACTGCCGGGTCATGGCACAGGTTCTGTACGACCGCTCTTTCCCCTTCGAACTTGAACCGCAGCTCACGCTTGAAACGACAGCCGTCAACTGCCATGGCTAAACTCACTCACCAGCCGAAACGGCGACCTCGCAGCGGCTGAAGCTTTTGACCTGAACGATTCCAGATCTTCCTCCTTCGAACTGCTCGAACATGGGAGATCAGCCTCGAAACTAGCAGAACGGGTGCACTACAAAGATGGAAGCACCATCGACTGGCAACGAGAGGAGGCTGCAGAACGTGAGCGGAAACGTGCGATACACGACCAGCGGGGTGTCCGAGGCGCATTTGCTCCCATCTGGGATTCAACGCGCATTTGGCTCGTCATCATTTGCACGGGTATTGGGATCGGTATTGCGGGTGCTTGGTTGGATGTCCTTGTCAGATGGTGCGTGTACAGTCTAGCATTGCCTTCAGTGGTGAGTCTGAAAATAGTGAGCTACCAGGCTAGGTGATCTACGAGAAGGCCGCTGCGTCTATGGATTCTTCTACAATTCAGTCGCGTGCTGCAGTGGACTCGACGGTCAGTCGTTCCCTCTTCCATTTTGTACACGACATAACACTTCTTCGCGCAGCTGGGGAAGTGTGTCAAGAATGGCAGACATGGAGCCAGTACTTCCATATCTCTTCAATACTAGGCTCATCTCTACTCCAGTCGTGGATATACATTGCGCTGTCGGTGAGTCGTATCTTGCAGACACGCTGGGCATCCTGATCCAAAGGCCACTGGTCACAGATTGCGTTGGCCGCAAGTGCATCCGTATTGGTCGTTACCTACGCGCCGTAGTACGTAACCCCGGCCGCTAACAGAGTTCGTTCTCACACCCGCTTCGTATGCAGTGCGTTTCATACAGGAAGTGTGTACAGTGGTGTTCTTTTATATGCCCGTTCTGACAGCCTGTTTGCTTTCCCCTAGTCCCAGAAATCAAGGCTGTAAGTGCGTCCGATCCAGCATATATTCTCACTGATCACAAAACCCGCGTCCAGATTATTAGTGGCTACGTTTTTGACGCTTTTCTAGGGGGGTGGACGCTTCTCATCAAGGCTGTGGGGCTCGCTTTAGCCGTCGCCTCCGGGCTTTCTCTCGGGAAGGAGGTCAGTTTATTTGGATTCAAGGTTTCCCGTTTTCACGCGCTTATGATGCTCAGGGGCCTTTGGTACACGTATCATGCTGCATGGCTTATCTCTTTTCCAAAATATTCAGGTTAAACCCTACGGAGTGTGAGCCTTGTCATACCCTTGATTCATTGTCTCGTGATACTAACAACCATCCCCAAGCCCAGAAGCGGAAATTGTTGGCGGCTGCTGCTTCAGCTGGTGTCTCTGTTGCATTTGGGAGTCCGCTCGGCGGTGTTCTTTTTGGACTCGAAGAGCTTGATACGTTCGCCTTCAGTAACGAGAGCGATGTTATGTGGCGTGGTTTCGTGATCAGCGTCATCGCTGCAGTCTCGTTGCAGTATGCGGACCCGTTTGGTACATCCAAGCTGGTTCTGTTCCAGGTATCTGGTGTATCCGATACATGGAAGGGTTTCGAGCTGGTGAGTTGCGCAATCTTGGGGAATAACAGCGTTTCTCAATGCTCTCTCGATCACAGATTCCCGTATGTATCCTTGCAGCTATGGGAGTGAGTAGTTGTCTTCAGAAAAAGAAGTCTTTTCGTTGATTATTGCACAGGGTGTCATTGGTTCGTTGCTCATACGCTTGAACGCGACCGTTGCCGTATACCGGCACAATACCAGCTTGCGAGAATGGCCAATCCTAGAAGTTGTTGGCTTCACAGCAGTCACTGCTGCAGTCAGCTATCTGGTGTGTATTTTATATCCTCCCAAGCCGAGCTGTGGGCTCTCAACGTCTTAACACTTTGGACTTCCCAGATCATATTTTGTCGCGTGCAGTCCTCAGAGTTAGTCGCCAACCTCTTCCAGGAATGCGATTCGTCCAGAGGTGACTACCACGGACTTTGCAAGTGAGTCAGAAACCGCAGTATTTGCGAATCTCAGATTGTCGCTAAACTGAGTTTTTTCAGCCCCACTGCGATCTGGCGGAATATCTTCCTTCTCGTTTTGTCGGCCTTCATCAAGGTGCTGCTCACTGCCTGGACGTTCGGGATGATGGTAAGGTCAAGTTCATCATGGTCTTACAACAGATGATCAGCAACTATGTTAGATCCCTGCGGGTATCTTCTTGCCCACCATAACCATTGGTGCATGTTTAGGACGTGCCATGGGCTTATTGACGTATGTAGCACCTGTTTATCCATATATTGATTTCACTCATCTCTGACAATGATACTTCTAGTCAAGGTTTATACCGAGCCTATCCTGATGCTTGGATATTTTCTGCATGTCCACCGGATCCAACAGTACAATGCATCTCCCCGGGATTCTACGCCGTGGTGGGTGCATCTGCGATGCTAGGAGGCGTCACGCGGATGACAGGTACGTACTCCCAAACCGAAACTTTCGGATTTGTGGGGTTTCCCCTACATATACATGTACTTAAGCTTCTACTTTTTAGTCTCTCTTGTCGTGATTGTGTTTGAACTAACGGGGGCGCTCTCCCACGTTCTGCCTATCATGGTTGCTGTGGTGGGATCTAAGTGGGTGGGTGATGCGCTTGGCAAAGAGGGTATCTATTCCGTGTGGATTGCGATGCGGTCCTACCCATGGCTTCCACCCAGCGAGTTTAGGGACCAGGGGCAGACTGCTGCGAGTATTATGAAGAGTACTGATAGGCTGGTCGTAATCTGTGATGATAAGGAAGCAGATAGTGGAGAGGGTACTGTTGGTGCACTCAAAGAGTTTGTCGAGCGACATGGGTATCATGGGTTTCCTGTTGTCACGAAGGGCAATGCGCTCGTGGGGTTCGTTATACGAGACAAAGTACGGGCGTATCTCGGTATGTGGTTTGGGTTTATTTGCCTTTTCTGGAAAGTCGAGACTGAACGGCGGAGTGTAGACTTACTCAGCACGGAGGCAGACGATGTTTCTCATGGGTCCTGGACGTTTGTTGCCGCCACTGCCAGACAGAACCCCGAGTTCCTTGACCTCTCCTCGCTTCTCGACGAAGCAGTGCTGCAGCTACGAAAAGAGGTTCCTCTACAACTCGTGGTGGACATGTTCAAGAAGATGGTATGTACTTCGGCATCGTTTCTCATTCGTGGTCAGGTGGTTGATGTCACTCGTATAGAATCTTCGACATGTCTTATTCTCTCATGCCGGCAAGTTGACCGGTCTTGTGACGAAAACGGACATGGTTTGGCTGTTGACCGCGCACCTACCACGAACAGGAGCACTCTCCGAACCTCATCATAGGCGCTAGGATCAGTATATGTTGATCTATGGACGCAGACTATTTATTCAGTTTCTTCGGATCTTGTGATATGTTTTGAAGGTTACATTCTAGGCTATCGATCAACGCCTGGCAGGTAGGGAGGGCTTGTGCAGAGCGTGAGGGCAGGGGTTTATACACTATACGATGGTGCGTCCCTCGCAGTTACTAGTAGCTGATTATTGAATGCTTATAGGAATTAGATTAGATGACTAGTATTGATCGTATGACGCAAACGGAAGCAGATATCCGTGTGCCTGTACGTCCTAACAGTGATGCATAACAGCTGAGAAGCTGCTTCATCCATGATAGCAATATGACCGGTCGAGCGTTGGTCTGACAAGGCGGAGTTCAATCTTTGACGAATCAAAAGTGTCTGGGACGTACGCCCGTAGAGGCTAACATACTTATAGGAGTCATTAACGCTGCTATGTAGTGATGGTGAGCCTTTCTGCTTGTCATTGTCACTTCGTAGTAACCAGTTCCTAACGACCTTTAAGACAGATCGGGTAGGAAGTCGCGGAAGATCAGCCAAACTTCTCCGTCGGACTCTAAGAAGACTCTAAGCAAGGAGGCTATGCTCATAACGATACTCGTACCGCCGCGTCGTCATCAAATTTTTGCCAAGCACTTATCCTCCACGTTCGATGCCACGGTAGCCGGACGCAGGTACGGGTAAGTCGCGTGATATCGGAGCTCTAATGGTGCATCGCGGCTGCACTCGAGAAAAGATGAAGATGGGATAGAAGGTGTTCGTTGTGTTGGGCATCAAAGACATCGACACATATGTTTTCTTCTCTCGTTCCTATTTGCAGCCACTAATAAAAGAAAGCATCACCCGCACGCGTGGTTTGCATTGCGGATCAAACAACGTTTTAGGTCCTCACGGTGCGGTGACAGCTCAAACGGCGCTGCCCAGCTATCTGCGATGAAAGGTTCGGCTTATATTAACTTTGAAATGACCGCTGAATTGTTTTTTTCAAAGAGGTATACAGGCATTTGAGGAACTCAGCCAACGCAGAGGCCTTTCGAACAGCTCAAGTAAGCGCCTTCACCATCAAATCCGGTTATGGCAACAAATATCAGGGTCCACGATCTGCAAATAAGACGCCGAGACATGTTCTCGTAGATACGACCATCAAGAGCTTCGACGTTTTATCAACCTGGTATGTTGACACCACACTGATGTCTCAACAGTATATAAATCAGAGCTTCAGCTTGCAGGTTTCCCCACCCTGGTGGTCCATTCCTTTCCTTACTAGCTTTCCTCACAGGCCCTTCTTCACATTCCTACGCAGCAGTCTTTCATTCGTGTCTTCTGATTCAAGATGCGCTCCTTCATTGCAGTTTCCTCAATTTTGACTCTCACTTCTCTGGTGTCCGCGGCACCTGCGCCCATTCCTCTATTCGGCATCAACTTTGGCTCCGGCGCCAAAGCAAACGGTACACCGACTCCCGTGTCTCAGAGCGATATCACTGGCAAACTTCAACTACCAGCCTTCTTTGCAAGGGCAGCATATTGCGACCCGCAGACAGTGACAGCTTTATCATGTGGCGCACCATGTGACGCCATCAAGACTTTGAAAGTGTTGGCGAGCGGTGGTGATCAAGGCGCAACTCCCAGATGTGAGTGGCTTGACAAGTGAAACCTCTGGAATGAAAAATCTAACAGCTTTTGATCACCAGTCTTTGTTGGTCAACATCCCGACTCACAATCCGTCATCGTTGCCCATGAGGGGACTGACCCTCAGAAGATTCTTTCAATAGCCAATGACGCGAAATTCGCGCAAGTCGACATGAACAGTACTCTGTTCCCTAAAGCAGCTTGTAGGTAATTTTTTGGTATCCGTTGTGTGCATATTGCTGACAATAGTTGCGTATGACAGCGGGCTCTAAAGTGCACGACGGTTTCCAGGAAACACAAGGCCGTACGGCCGATATTGTGTTATCAACTGTCAAGTCTGCACTCTCCTCGACTGGCTTCAAACGCGTCCTGGTAACAGGTCAGTTCTTGCATCATCAAAAATAAGGTGCTACTTAACATCCTCGCGAGCGCTACTGATCTTCATTTTGTTCCTCCAGGTCATTCGCTGGGAGCTGCGGTGGCTACACTTGATGCTACGATGCTGCGCATGCAGCTCGACTCCAGCGTACAAGTAGACTCAGTGGTATTCGGTCTTCCACGTGTCGGTAACCAGGAGTTTGCAGACATGGTCGATTCGATGGTATGTATTTCTTCATATGTCAAAAGATGATGGCAACACTAACACAGCTTCCTTTTGAACGTTCTTTCCGTGATATAACAGCTCCCAGCCTTCACGCACGTTACAAACAACGACGATCCCGTGCCGATTGTACCACCACGTTTCTTGTCGTTCCAACACCCACAGGGCGAACTGCATATCACTTCGGTCGACAGCAGCTCGGGAGATGCTTCCATGGAGGCGTGCCCCGGTCAAGAGAACTCGAACTGCTCGGAGGGAAACTCTCTGCTGAGTGCATCTGTTCAAGACCATCTCGGGCCCTACTTCAATAACATCTCCTTTGGCGGTAGCCAGTGCCCCTAATGAGAGAAGGAAGTGTTGGTGTATGTAGGGAAAGAGGAGCAAGGGTTATCACTAGGATCCTGTAAGTTATTATTGTACATGTTTTTGTTTCTTTGGGGACATTTTTCGTGTGCACTTTTGGATTATGGAAATGAATGATGTCACCTCCAATTTAGCGGTGTCTGGCCCCAGACGAGCCATTTCGATGCCTCGGTTAGGAGCTGAAACTTCCAGGTTTTACTACGCTTTTTGGCAGGCACGCTATGGGTTGTAGGTATCGGTACAGGCTGGCTGGGCCAAGTGGAGATCTTGCCTGGGCGACTGTACCCACATGCTCCTTGTTCGGAGAAGACGTCCGAGATGATTTGACCCCTCGAGAAGATGATACGCAACCCTTCCGTTTGCAGATTTTACTACGTCGATATCACGACCTCCATGTGCAACTCAGGCTTATCAGGGCTGGCTACAATATGTCGGAGGCAACACGCTGTCTACAGTACGATGTCAGTCTTGATCAGGTTGGCCTGTACTCTGAACGTAAGTGTTGTAAATATGCATGCATATCTGCGAGTCGTATTCTTTAGGGATAAGCTCTGATATCTACTCTATCATCGCGGTGGTTGCTGACCGCCGAGAGTACAGTACTAATAGCACTTGCAGCACCTAATGCGAAATCTAGTTATAATAAATACTCTTGCGAATGCTGAACAGTTCATCTATGTCTAGGGATAATAAATACCAACTGTAGTCTGGGTCTCGAATAATATATCTAAGTCGTCAAACCCGAATCGTGGGCATATGTGTACGTAGAGGTGAACAAAAGAAATAAAAAATTCCCGGTATACCGACTATAAAATGGCTGACAACGTGCGAACGGCACAGCAAAGCTCAGTGCTTCACTGCCCGTTCGCGAATTCATCCATCATGACCGCGTGTATATCCATCGAGTCTTTGCCAGTCGACGTCGACAGATCCATGTAGAGTGACTTATCGACAGAAGTACACTCGATTTCTTCCAGACGAGGGAAGATGGCAAGGATCTGTCGGATGAACGGCGACATATCCGTATCGGCTGGAGGCAATCCCCCAAGCAAAAGAGTGTGCAGAGCCGTTTGAGCCGGGATCTTCTCTTCCTTCTTTTCCAGGGCATAGCTATTGACAGTGAGATCGAGGGGAAGAACGAGCGTTCGGAGGTTGCGGCAGCGTTTCGCGAGGGAACGAAGGGAGGCCAGGGTAATCTTCGGTGCAACGAGTCGTCCATTGTGCGCAGTGCCCCCGGACAACGTGCCGAGGTCGAGTACCTGAAGATGTGGCCACCACGACGCCATTTGGGCGATGTCTTTGTCCGTCAAGTCCGGGAGGATCATGACATCGAGGGTGAAGCGTTGGAGTGCGGTCAAAGCGTAGAGAGGTCGTAAAGTTTCTAAGGTGAATCGTGGTGAGCGAAGGGAGAGGAATTCAAGGCTTTCCATCTCGTCTGGATTTAAGGTTTGGTCTATAGTGAGGTCCATGAGGGTATCAGCGGCTCTAGAAGTTAATAAGTCAAATGTAGGTTTCCACGCGAGAGGATCTTGGTCAAATTCTTCTGCTTCGATGTGGATATAATGCAAGGTGTCTCTAGGAATTATGGCGAGTATAGCGCAAATGAGTGAGCGGGATGCGCGGATCTGTAGTGTGTGCATAGAAGCGAATGAAGCGTTCGGCGGAAGGGCCGCTGTGAAGTCTTCAGCATCGATACTGCTGGCATGCACGGATAAATGTTGCAGGTTCGGGAAGGATGCAAAGGATGCTAACGTTCCTGCCGTGAGAGAGTTTCCGGTCGAGAGAGTTAAGGAGTGTAGGGATCGCAATGATGAGAGAGCGCTGGATAAGATGGGTGGGATCCAACCACGGATGCGTAATTTCTCGAGACGAGAGCCAGTAGATTCCAAGCGTGTTAGGGTTGCCACTAGACATCTACCTCTGGATTCTGCAGCTTGAGTACGTATGATAGGTCCAAGGTCAACCTGCAGTTCGCGTAATGTCTGTGTTGTGGTGAAAGATACAGGCGCACAGCAAGCATCCCGGAGTAGACAAATAGAACGCAAGTTTGGCAGGAAAATGTTTTCAATTGGACTAGAAGGGCCTTTGAAAACTGTCAAGTGTTTGATTCTGGCCGTATAAGAATGAACATCGGACACAGAGGTGTTAACGTGCTAGAAGAGACGAGTCTGTATTTCAGCATACACCCTCAACTACACGACAATCATGCAACTCACCCCCAGGTTCTCGTAGAGCCTCCATAAAGGATCGGCGGATTCCAACCTCCCCCATAACCTGTCCAATGACGGGTCTTTCCAGGCTTTGCACGACCTCGCGAGCTGGCCAAGGGTTCTCTGGTATTCTCCTCGACGCCAGTCCGAGCAATGTTCGAGAATGACTTCAAACACTTCGGCGATGAGGAGTGCAGGATGCATGTCGAGTTTGTCGTCGTGCTAATTAGCGAGGAAAGCCTATTGGTAGGAGAGAGGGGGAGGTGGTGGTGGTAGGTGGTAGGTGGTGGTAGGTGGAAGAACTGGGGAAAAGGGCTCGCTGGCAACGGATCAAAAGTTTTTGAAAAGGCGCCCTCCGATTGGCTCTGTCTCGCTACCGCCACCGCCAGGGTCCTCGGGGTACGTACGGATTATTCACTTTACGCAGTTTTGACCTCAAATATTCAAAGATATTTTTACTTTCTCAGTATGTACAAATAATAATGGAATGCCTCTCCTAGCTGACGTATCTCCAACGTTGTACCTTCTCGAGTGAGATATCTTCGACGGAAATGAGGTTGTCCAAAGGTAAGATAGATGAAAACGCCACCCGGTCGCAGCAGACTGGATAATAATGTGTGAGGCTAGCTGACTCAGATTGGGGGGAAAATGAGCTTACCGAAGGACTTCATCGACCTCGCGAGTGCAGTTTTGAATCACTTCTTCAGGGGGATCCTATAATTTACTCAATATCGAGTGAATAATCAAGAAGCTCTCTATCTTACCCAGACATCCGCCTTCGCGGTCAACATAGCATCCATTGTACCTTGGAATCATCTGTGAGCTTTCATGCATCCTAAGCATTTCTAGTGTCGTACCTTTGTCGATCGCAACGTCGAACGACTCTGTTTCTAAGGCCATTTCACGAACATCCATCTCGTGCCCTACAATATTTCAGTAAAAATGTACGAATGTTTACTATATGATTCAAATCACCCACACTGCATCTCTGGTCGAATTACTTCATGTTTCTGGCGCATTTTCTCAATGAGAATGCCAGAATACTTGTGTATTGTTAGTACTAAGACATCGCGATCAGAGTCGAATACATACATCGACGTTAACGATCTCATGATAGCCATCGTCGTACATCTAAACCCTCATATTAGCAACTTCCCGCGCCGAGCGAGAATCTGCTTACATCTTCAGAAAGCCTCGAGTTCCCACACCCGAGCATCAATATTCGCGCATTCTTGTCGGGAATGATCTCGCGGAATATGTCAGCTATGTCAGCGTACGACTTGAACCAGTCGAAAGAGCTGTCGTCTGGTTCTCTCCGCGAGCCAAAGTCTTTCAATTCACGTCTTGGTCAAGGGCACTCTGCGGTGGTAACTCACTGGCTGTATCTTTGATCCCTGGAATAAGTTATGAGACACAGGTATTAACCTCGTCAGCTAGTTCTAAGAAAACAAGAGAAAATAACTTGCCAATATTCCTTTGTGCCGTATTGCTCGTTTTTCTCTGGCAGAATTTCGGTCATCTTTGTGCAACCTTGGTGGTAATTAGTAGAGTCCGAACGATTGAGATTTGCGATGTGATTTATCTCTGGGCGCTGAGAATGAGGCATTGGGGTTAGGGTTTACTCACCATGGCACTATATGAGGTCCCCACTGTACTCTACATAATTAGGTAGTTTGATTATTCTTAGTTTCATCGTTGAGATTCAGCAACATGCCTTTATGAACAAGGATAACATCTTCAAGTACGCTCATAATGACGCCTTCAACTGAAATAGAGCACAGATGCAATACGGTTCCTCTCAAGGCCGCAGCGTAGAAGTACAAAAACCATCTTTCACCCAGCCATCCTATCTATCGACAGCACAAACGGTACTACCTGATACGAAAGCCAGAGAACCTCAACTTTATAACACCATCTAACTTAATCCTTCTGAGGCCGGATAGGTTCAGCACGGGGCCACCTATCGAAGTGGCCTGCAGTCTTAGCGAATATATTGTAATCACTTCCATCACCCTACACGTGAACAGGTAAGGCAGACTCCTCGATATCGAAAACCAAATAACTTACGAAGTAGTTGAAAGGGAAGCCCTTATCCCAAGGAACGATGCTTTCCAAGTAAGCCACCTGCTCCTTGCTCAGGGAGATATCAAGAGCCTCAAGGTTGGCTTGCAAATGTTCAACCTTTCGACCACCAATGATAGGAAACACGTAAGGAACCTTTTGCTGGATGTACGCAATAGCAACTGTGACAGAACACGTTAGAACTTGCTAGTGGTGATAAAGCGCAAGGATTCACACGTACCAGCAGTGATAGACTTGGCACCCACTTCTCCGGCGACCTTCTCAAGGGCATGGGACATCTTACGCTCGGTCTCATTACGCTCCCATGAGCCAGACCCACCCCGACCTCCCTCCCCTGTCTGACGACGCCTTTCTTCCTCAGCGTCGGTCCGAAGCTTGCCAGCTCCGAGGACGTTCCAAGGAGCAATTGCAAGGCCTAGGGCAGGCCCGTTAGAATGGATTTTTTTAGGTTCAGTAGTAAAATGAGTTACCTTCCTGGACACACATTGGGATGATGTCCCTCTCAATATCGCGTAACAAGATATTCCAAGCGCCCTGGTAAATCACGAAGGGGGTCTTTCCAGCCATCTTGGCGTAAGTGTTCGCTTTGCTGACAACCCATGCTGGGGTATCTGACACTCCGAGATAGAGGACCTTGCCCTGCGCAACGAGGTTATGCAGGCTGTTCATCACTTCCTCAACGCTAGTGGTGTAGTCCCACCAGTGGAGATAGAGAATATCGATGTAGTCCGTGCGAAGTTTCTTGAGCGAGGCTTCGACTGAAAGGTGCAGAGACTTAGTGTTATTACCGGAGTAGGTGGTCTTCTGCTTCAAATCCGCGCCACGCTTGTAGTTTGTCGTGTACTATTGGAATCAGTTAGCAACAGTTCTATTTCGCACATCAGAATGGTCAGTCTCACCTTTGTAGCAACAACTATCTGGTCACGGATACCCCGCTTCTCAATCCATTCACCGATGTACTCCTCTGAAGCCTCATCCTGGCTATGAGGATGTCAGATGCAAGTATGATCCTTCTCCGCGTCAACTTACTAGTTATTGGCGGTGTCGATGAAATTTCCACCAGCCTCGTAAAAAGCATCGAGCAACTTGAAACTGGCTTCCTTGTCGGTACCCGCTATGCCGTACTCCCCCCACTTCTCACCGATACTCATAGCACCGAGCGCGAGTGGGGAGACGTGTATTCCTGCGAGGGGCGAGAGTTGGCGATGACGGCCAAGCTTGGTAGCGGGTTCGGGAGGGGGAACCATGAGGGTAGACATTGTTGGATTTGAGAAGCGAAGTAGAATGAGGGACAAGCTCAGGATGGACTCATCTAAGGGCTCATATATATAATATAAAAGATCCAAGACGCCCGTCTTATGGTGGGAGTGCTTGGTGACGTTTATAACTAGCTAGAGCCTAGTATAAGTTCTTGCGTAGGCTGTCGGCATTTGGGGGCCCGGCCAAGCATATCCCGATCGGCATATACGATGACGTCCCGTCCTTGATACGCGTACTATTTCACAACATGGACGCACCTCTCAGGCTGGCGCACTCGGAGGACACCCTTGGCCGCACTCAGCACTGCACCCAACGCAACGCTCGCGCAAGGATTCATGCGACAATTACCCTCGAATTTCCGACTAGTACATGGTCCACCACCTGCATTGTAAAGTCGGGACATTGCCGTTGTGTAACCACCCCCTAAATCCGGATGAACCTCATATCGATCCCCCTGTGTAAACTGTATCGAAATATGAGTGGATACATCGATGAATTCACACCCACGGCATACACTACGTACCACAGTGCTGATCCGTTTATGCGCAACACATAGGTCTACCGGATAAAACATTCAGTAGATCGTGCGAGATGAGAAGACCTCCAACGCACAATCAAGATAAGACATGGCACGAGCATGTCGCTAAATTCGAGTTCAATCCCATCCATGTTCTGCCAAGCGGTCACAAATTTGGGATCTCGTCTGCACTTGTGGAAACCAAGTAGCGAGAATGCTATGCACCCGAGCAGACAATCTCGACGACAATCGAGGGAGCGCAGTCTAGCGCGAGCCAATCAGCACACAGCCAAACATCTGTACATAGCACACACCAAATTCCTATCAACGTCAGCCTTAGACAGGCTGTCTACACCAAGAAGGTCTGTCAGGATCTGCAGCGAGACGCTCTGTCCTGTGCATGATGTCTTCATTGGCTAATTATCCGATCAATAACTGTATAATAACAATACAGAATACCAACCTTCACGTAGCAGATACGATACCGTAGTTTCCAAATCCGCAAATCGAAAAACATTTCCGGACGAAGTAACCACTTGGAATGCCAAGTTGCATGTACGCACGCGACGCCACCCGTCTGCAGTCGTGAACGGTACCGCAGATTGCAGAAACGCGTACTGCCTCGAATCAAGGGTACCCCATCGGGCGAAAGACAACATTGCCTTATCTGCATCGAGGGTACCAGGCCACCAGCAGCGTCGTCGCAAAAGTTTCCGTACTGGGACACCACGCCTAGACCTAGCAAAAATAAACAGGAAAAAAAGTTTTAGCAAAGTTGGATGAAATACTCGAGAAAGCGATATCCCGAGGTATCGGGAAACATACCAGAGGAGCATCCCACGCGCATCGGAATATCAGGCTTCGTAGTTTGTGACCCGAAATTCGAATGCTTGAATGTGGTTCGAACGGAGGGTGGAAA